>QEPC01013615.1:365962-431664 GCA_003113815.1 Sphenodon punctatus
GGGGGGGGGGGGGACACAGACAGCTCACAAAAAACAACACAGGGATGGGTACAAAACTGAAATTAAGCCTAAATCAATCTAATCCTACTCTAAATAAATTCAAAAACAGGGAAAGGGAATCAGGGATGGAATATATACAGGGAGGAGGGAAGGATTCAATGGAGGGGAGGGAGAAAGAACACAGGGAGGGGTAAAAAATAAAAATAACACCTAAATTTATCTTATCTAATCTAATCTAATCTAATCTAGATAAATTAAACTATGGAGGTAAATGTGTGGAAATTGGTGAAATAGGAGGTGGATGGCAATGAATTGGTAGGAACACAAACTTCTGGGACAGGGCGACTTCTGAAAACACCTGCTGACAGGATCAGTGGCTAGCTCAGAATGATATGGAAGGGGGGAGGGCAATTGCTTTTGTTACTTGCTGCTCCCGCCTTACCACAAGGCCCATTGGCTCTGTGCAGCATCGTCCGTGGTCAATCGCAGACTGCCAAGCCAGTGGTCTGAGGAAAAGTGGGATGGTGATTGGGCAGGCTGGCTGCTAGTCCAAGTCTCTACTCCCCTCCTCAACTGCCCACCCCCTCCCTGGGCCTGCCAGACAGTTTTTTTCCCAACCTTAACCCACCCAATCTCATCCAAACTATATGGGGGTTTCCGCCTTTGGTTCGGGCGTTCGGTTCAGCCGTCTGAACTTAACTAGCTGAGTTCGGACCGAACTCCGAATGTCCCAACTGCATTCGCACATCCCTACGGGGCATGTTGCAGTGACCCTACTGTGTTCATCTGTTGGCTCACCCCATCCCACCCCCTTCATGACTCCATGCAGCTGACTCCAGGTCCCAGTCATCTGTGTTCCAACTATCACCTCCGCCGAGTGCTCCCTGCACCTCGCTGGCCCTTCCGTTCTTTGAGCCGCTACACCATTCCCATTGTGGACCCACTGCTATCTTGGCTCCATCTGCACCCCCCCATTCCGCTCAGCTGTGCCAGTTTGCCTACACCCCTAGGGCCATCTGTGTGGCATCGCTGTACCATCTGTACCCGTGGGGTTCGTTTCCGTGACTCGCCGCTAGGTCAACTGTTCGCTGCTATCTAACACCTGTACTGGAGATCCCTGTGGACCTTTCCACCCCTTGCTCAGCCAGCTCCCAGCCACTGCCCATGCTCTGCCCCCACCCCCCACACCTGTGATGCCTCCATGACTGTTTGTGACTGATGTTCCCTTGTTTGCGCCACCCGGCATCCCCTTGTTTTTTGGGGGAACCATCAGCTGTCCATGACTTGGGGCTCGCTTCCCTTGCCAGCTGTGCATTACCATCCAGAACCAGTTGTCTTCCTCTCGGGACCTGCCTCTGCGCTCCCCACTGTCTTCCTCGGATTGGTGGGTCATCCCCTGTGACCCTGCTCTGTGACTGTGTGGAACCCTGTCTGTTCAGCAGCCTGTGGTGCTTTTGGGGGCCTCATACTGGTTGTGATTTCCCTGGGATTTTGGGTGCCTGCTCCTGTGTCCTCCTATGTTCCGGCCCTAGTCCCCTCCTGTTTTGTTGCCATTTTTTGTGTCCCCCCCCATCCCGTGTCCTTGCTGCTGTCTGTTGGGCTGCCCGGTATGGTGTTTCCCATCCCCCCTTGTGTTCCCCTGTGTGTTTCCCCCTTGTTCCCATTGCCTTTTGCCTGTGTGTGTGCTCGCCAGCGTGTGTGTGGTTAGTATTCGGCTCTGTCCGTGGCTTCCTTCTCCCTGTTGTGTGTGTGCAGCTCAACTGTTCACCTCCCTCCTCCCCCTAGGGTCCCATTTTCCTCACATGGGTGGTGCCTTGTGGCGCTTTTGGCTTCCTTTGCCCTCGGTCGACCATGTCTGTGTCCCGCCCCACGGTGGCGACTTCTGGGGGTTCTTGCTTGGTCCAGGATCGGTGTCATGTCTCTTGAGCTATCCTGGATCATGGCCTGGCTATCTGTTTCCTTGCCATGGTCCCACTCCCGTCATGTCTGTTTGAGGCCTGTCGGAACCATGGGTCAGGGTTGGGTGGCTAGCCATGGTTGGGGATACACTGTGGCGACCCGGAAGTACATGACCTCTGAAATTACCCTTAGTTGCTTGCTTTATCTCTCTTCGTTCAGAGAACAGTCTAGAATTATAAGAGCAAAATACAACATTATTTTTAGGCAGAGTAAGGCAACAATCCATACATCACTTATTCCAGAGCTGTCCCATTGGTTTGAGGCTCGAGCCTTTAGAAGGACACGTGATTCCACAGACAAAACTACGCAGTCATCATGAACTTGTATGCTCCTAAATTGGTAACTTCCTTCCCAAAGTGAAGCAATTAGCTATGACACCTTGACTGTATTGCTAATGTTTAATTGTTCGTTAATGTATTCTGTTTGTCAAACCTAATAAAACTGATTATTTCACAAGCTGAACATATAGTGATAATAACCTGATTATGATTGAAAATGTGTGAAGACAGCATATTTGAACATTTTATTCTCTACATTATTATACTTCATCACCCTGTCAGCTCTTACAGTATTGTTGAAAGCTATGGGAAACAGGCCACTGCATGCAAATCCCAGAGACAACTCCTTAGAAGAACTATGAAGCAAAGTACAAAAGAGTGAACATACCCATTTGGACCAAATTCTAACATTGTTGATATGCTGACAAGAAATAAGGTCAGCTAATAGTACAGCCTTAAAGAGATTGGTCTCTTCAGCAGCTGTGAAACATCCTCAGTCTGAAAAAAAGATATGTGGTTGCTTCAAGCAATAAGTCTATGAATTGGTCTCATGGTTCCATGTTACTCCAGATAAACATTTGAAGATTCTTGCATAACCGTGATGAAGCTGCAAACATACAAGTTTGACAAACACAGTACTGGTTGCAGAAAGGCTATCTTGGGGTCCAATGGTATTTGTTAAAATCATGACTTTGTTTCCATTTTAATGCTACCCATTTGTTAAGGTAGCAAACACACTGTCTTGATTTCCTCTTTTACAATTCACCCATTGACCTGCTTCAGTTCGGCTTTTACCCTCTCCACTTGACTGAGACTGCCCTCACTAAAATCACCAGTGATCTTTTAACCAAGTCTGAGGGCTTTTGATCCATTCTTCTCATGCTTGAGCTCTCTGCCACCTTTGACACTGTTGACCATGGCCTCCTCCTTGATTTACTCTGCTCCTTTGGTTTCAGGGGCTCAGTTCTTGACTGTTCTCTTCATATCTTTCAAACCACTTCTTCAATGTCTCTCTTGCTGGTACCTCCTGTGTGTCACTCCCTCACTCTATGGGCATTCCTCAAAGCTATGTCCTGGGCCCTCTTTTCTTCTCCCTTTACACTCTGGGTGCAGCCACACGAGCTGTGGAGGATGTAATCTCTGTGTGGCCCTGTGTTGGGAGCTAGCAGCTGCCACTCAAACCTCTACAGCGGACTTAGCCACCCGGCGGGGTAGACGGTGACAAAACACACAAGGTACTGTGACTTGGGCAGCCGTAACCCTTTTTGGGTACGGCTGCTATGTTCTGTGTCCTCAATCATTTTCTAACGATGCAGAGCTCATTAGAAAGTGCAGAGCACTTTCTCTCCAAGTGGTGGGGAGAAAATCTGGTGACCACCAGGCATTGCATTGTGATTTCACTGCATTGTGTGGTAAGGCTGCCCAGAGTGGGGTAAGACTGCCCAAGCACAAGTAAGTGCATCATGCAATTGCTCTTTCTCTGAGCAAACTCATTGATTCTCATGACTTCCAGCATCACCTGTATGCTGATGACACTCTACTCTATCTCTTTTCCCCTGCTTTCCCCCTCCATCCAGTCTTGTATCACAGATTGTCTTTCTGACAAACCTGATTGGATGTCTCATTGCCACCTCAATACAGCCCCCTTTCTTTTATTCCTCAGATCCAGGCTGTTGCCAATTCCTGTCACTTCACTCTGCATAATATTGCAAACATCTGGTCTTTCCTTACTGCCACCATTGCCAAAACCATAGACCATGCTCTAGTCATCATTTGCCTTCACTACTGCAACTTCCTCTTTACTGGTTTCCCCTGATCCAAAGGGGATGGGCAAATGCAGTTCGGAAGTTCAGAGTTCGGCCCGAACTCGGCTTGTTCAGATGACCGAACCAAACTTCCAAACTGAACGCTCAAACTTCCGAACAGTTTGGAAAAGTTCAAGTGAGTTCAGATGAGTTCGGGGGGAGGGGTAAAACGTGACTTTGGGTGGGGAAAATGTGACTGGAAGGGGGAGGCAGCTGAGGAGCAGACTTCCTGGCACCAAGGGTGGACACCAGGGGTGGTTTCAGGGCCAAAAATACTGATACCGAAAAAAAATCTGTTTCGGTTTCAGTACCGATAGCACTTTTTTTAATGTTTGGCTGAACCGAACTCTGCCGAACCGAATAGCTGAACCCGAACTCTGGTTTTGAACCGAACGACCAAATGTACGAACATCCGAATGGCGTTCTGTTCACCCATCCCTATGATTCAACCCCATCCCTCCCACTTTAATTCAGTGCTCTGCTGCCAAAGTCATTCAACTTGCCCTTAGCTTTAACCATACTCAGCCCTCTTTGCCATAACTGAATGTATTCAGCATAAGCTCCTTGTATTTACATTCAAAGCTCTTCATGACCATATTCCCCCCTTATCTCTCTGCACATATTTATCATCACATTCCTGCCTTGGATCTTTGCTCATCCTCTGTCATCACTAGTGCTGAAACTCAATATTCAAAATTACTTTATTTTTACTGAGTATCTCTGTATGAGACTCAGTTTTACTGAGTAATGGAACAAAAAAATTAATAACTAAATTTCAGAACAAAAATGAATATTTTGTTTAAAGGGACATAAATATCAGACTGTAATTTCTTGGTTTCCTTTCCAAGTTTTATGACATTTGGACAAAATCTATCCCTTACCCAGGGGATCATGTTTACCAACTTTCAGAAATATTGCATAAAGGGCCCCAATTTTATAAGCAGCATAGCTTGTGATGCATTTCTAATTTTAACTTCTATTCTACTCATCCAATTTGGATCACAAAATGGATAATTCCTGCCAAATTTAATAAATAATGTATCAAGCTTCCTGATTTTATTAGCAGTTTATGTTTCATGGTTTGCGAAATCATTTCCAGCAGTAACATCTTTGTTTTCTATACAATGTGGATGAAATCTAGACTTATTGTAGCCATCACCAAATTTAAGAAAGATTGACTAAAAGGACCCAATCTTTTAAGCAATTGAACATTTGTGATTTTAACTGAAGACATGTAAATACAAGTCCTGAAAATTTGGGGAGAAAAACAAACATTTCAAGACATAACTGGGACTTCAGGAAGCAAGGCAGATTGGGGGGTAGGGGTAGAACATACCAGAAATCAAGAGACATGATTGATACATCCAGGTTGGATAACCGGCATTCCAAACACACACTGCAGCACTGTGACAGAGAACATAAGAGAATCTCTTATCGGCTCTTTCCTAAGCAGATGTTTCCAACTTCCCTGTAGCAATCAGGGGATTGGTCTGGGAACATCACAGAATAAGGATACATGATTGACATTTCTGCTGGCCAGTTGTCATCACAAACCCATCTTGTAGCACTGTGACAAACATAAGAGAATCCCTAGTAAAGGCTCATTCCCTGGAGATGCTGCAGAATTTTGGAAGCAAATACAGGCTTCTGTCCAGCTGCACAGCCCCCACCATGGCTATATTTTGTGTGGCTAATAGGCTGGCTCAGTGTTCTTTGTGTATGGCTGTGTGTGCTGCATTCTCCAGCCTCACTGCAAGTCCTCATAAAAGTGGAACTATGCACCTATTCTCCCCTTTGTATCCCCCACAGACTTTGCAATGCCAATGACTGAAAGCTATGCCAGTGCCAGTTACTCTGGCACTAGCTCCTCCTCTTCTCTTCCCACCTCTTCCTGTCTTCTTCAGCCTCTCTAAAAATGCTCCAAAACAAAGATTCTGCATTTAGTAAGACCTTTATAATTTAAACAGAAGTAACACCTGCAATTGATTTAAGGAAATTTGCAACTTCTTTTAAAATCACAAAACTTTCATTGCTCATAAAATTAGGGTCCTGCAATCTTTTGGAGATTCAGCAAGAGTGGTCGCTTTGTTGAGTGGCACAACTCTCCAAATTGCATCCAAATTGGATGGAAAACAGATGTTACAGCTGGAAATATGTGTGCAAACCAAGAAATAATTAAATTGCTTATAAAATCAGGAAACTTTATCCAATATTTCTGAAATTTGGTATGGATGATCCCTTGAAATGGTGCACAATGAGTCAAAAATTTACCCAAATCGGATGGAAAACAAAAAAGTTACATCTAGAAATGTGTACACAAACCATAATATTAAATTGCTTATAAATTGGAACCCTTTATCCAATCTTTATGATTTTTTTGACAGTCAAATCCCTTTCTTAGGGGTACAGTCTGTACAAATGTTATTCAAATTGAATTAAAAGTAAGAAAGTTATATCCAGAAATATATTTCCCACTCAAACCAATGGAAAGTAAAATGAAACTTAATTACAAAAATGAAAAATCTCAATAAAAAAACATTAAAAAGGAACATTTTAATAACTAAAATGAAAACAAAAAGCAAAAATTAAATGGTTCCCTGGTGCACACCCCTAGTACTTTTTACTCGGTATTCAGCACTTGGTCCAGTACCCAAACCAACATATGGGGCTTTTACTGCCCCTATATAAGGTGACTTGGTACTCAGTGCTCAGAAAATACTCAGTACTTAGTTTTATTTTACTGAGTATTTTACTGAGTACTGAGTAGTGAGTATTCTTCCGAGTCTCCAAGGACTGTCCAAACACTTGGAGCCACTCCTTGGAAACTCGGAAATACTCGCACATAAAATTGTTACTATTCATTTCAGCCCTAGTTATCACTCTCCCTGCTCGTGACTCCCTTGCTGCTCAAAATATCTTCACCCCTTGTCCCTTACTCTCCCCCCCAGTTACTGGAAAGGAAGAGTAAATATGTGCTTTCTTAAGAAGAACCCTTCACTTGAAGGAAAGAGACAAGACATGAAGAAATAAAGAACAAAATTTCATCAACAAACAATGAGTTTGGAAAAGAGCATATGATAAACAGACATTAGCCATGCTATGAAAACACATTCCTACCATGAATGGAAGCACAAACGTAAGTGGGAGAAGTGATGGCAGGGAATACATACACAATTATGAAACAATAATTTGAGAACCACATTTCAGACTACAGAAAAGAATTTAAAATGGAAAGAATTATTCAGCCTCATTAAGCAGGCAGACATTTGCAAGAAAAAAATCTGAAATCAAAGTAGAAACTAAGAGGCAAATATAAAACAACCAGTGTCTTTTTAGATCTTATTAGCACTGACTCTGAATAGCATGAGTGAGCTTTTTTTTAACGAAGATCCCTGTTTGATCAGACTGTACCACTGATACAAAGAATAACCTTGTCCAGTGCTCTTAGTCCACAGGTTTTGTTTTTTGTTTTTAATAAACTAGATTTAGACCGATTTTTTTCTCTTAGTTTGTGTATCTTTATTTTTAAAAAGTTGTTCTTTTTATTATTGTGTAAAATTAAGGATCCTATCCCCACTTGTAATGTTTTATAAGCTGAAAGATGGAATATTTTAATTGGAAGTTTAGATCTGCATTTTTGAAACATTTGATACCATTCAGGATTATTTCTCATGTAAACCATTTATTTATGTAGCACACAATTAAAGAGCTAAATGATATGACATGGTTGGATGTTTTCATTTGCACATTTTTTGCTATATATGTATAAAAATAAGATAATAGACAGTGACCTTAGAAAGTTACAGAAACCTAGAACACTGAGCTACTAAAAGCACTTTAGGACTGAATTTAAACACTTGTTATCCACATAAACTATAGGCATCTGACAGTGAGCAAGCAAGCTAGATATTTGTGGTTGCGAACATTTTCTCTGTGAGCTATCTTGAGACTTAAATATAATCCCATAATTCTAGACAGTAAGAAAGCCCTTAAAAGCATACTGAATATCAGTCAGAAGCATGACTCTGTGATGGTGAGATTCCACTTGGCATCAATTCTTGACCCACCGTTTGGGAATCTCTCATATATATGCTTAGAGTTAAAGCTGAAATTACTGAATATTTTATTAGCTGGTTTTGCCTGCTTAACACTGTAATGTCAGCTCAGATTTTCTGTCTTTCTGCAGACTTTTGGTGCAATTTTTTTGTCTAAGGAATCCTTTGAGATTTTGAAATTCCTAGTAATTGATAAAATAATAAAAACCATTTAAATGCAAATGATTACTCCCTGTAAGGACTCAGGTAGAATAGTGAAGGCTTAATAATTTCTCTCTTTGTGCTTCATATTAGTAAAAGTTGATGGAACATTCTGAACAGCAGAATCCAAGTAGTGTAACATTCTAGGTGCAGTATTGTCTAGAGCAAAATGTGACTTTGAATATCCTTCCTGCTTCTAATACTGTCTGATAGGGTTGGGACTATGGGCAAAATTTCAGTTTCAGTTACTTTCAGTTTTGTTTCTCATGTATTTTGGTACTTTTTGGGTATCGACTCTATCAGATCTTTTGCATTGATTTTTGCATTGGATTTTGAACATTGAAGTTTTCAATGGGGGACAAACCACAATGTTAAAAATCTGATACAAAAATCAATGCAAAAGATCTGATAGAACCAGTACCGAAAAAGAACCAAAATTTTGGATTAATATGAAATGGCCATTTTCAGTAGGGATGGGCGAACGCAGTTCGGAGTTCAGCCCGAACTCGAACTGTTTGGACGACCGAACTCGAACCCGAACCTGAACGCAAACATACCGAACAAACCGAACACCGAACGGCAAAATGGCCGAACAGTTCGGTCAGTTCGGATCATGTTCGGATGAGTTCGGGTGGCAAAAAAAGGTTCACTGGAAGGTCAAACATTACAGGGAGGTGTCAGTCACTGAGGAGCAGACTTCCAGGCACCAGGGGTGGAGAGGCTTGCAAGAAACGAAACTAATTATCTGCCTCCCCACTTCCCAACACCTTCTGAGCTAGTCACTGTTCCTGAACAGCAGGTGTTGAGTAGGATTTTTAGATTGCTTTAAGTTTCATTTCACTTTTGTAATGAAATGAAACTTAAACCATAAACTGAAACCTTGTGTTATGCACTGTACAGACTCATTGAGTATGTAATGTATGTATTTCACTACAGACTCCTCTTCTATTTGTGAAGATTCCCCCCCATCCCATATATATTGGATGTATATATATCCATCTATATCCATATCCATATATATATATGTATACATATATATATATATGGATATGGATATGGGATGGGGGGGATAGATAGATAGATGAAGACAGTTGTAGGAGTTACCTTAGTGATAGAGATAGCGTTAGTGATTTAGTTTTAGTGTTTGTAGGAGTAGGTCTGTGTACTTATTAGATAATCCATTTACTTCATAGCATTTAGAATAGTTAATAGCAGTTAGATTTAGTGTAGACAGATATATATAATATTAGATTAAAAAAAATAAGAAAACCCCATAAAAAAAACAAAAAAACAAATAAAGAACAAAAGAAAACCCAATAAAAAACAAAAAAACATATAAAACACACAAAAAAACCCATAACTACACTTCCCGAACCGAACAGCCAAACAGAACAGCCGAACGGCCTAACCGAACGGCCTGTTCGGACGAACGAACCGAACAGCCGAAACCGAACTTGGCGAACGAACCGAACGAACGAACCGAACGAATCTGAACCGAACCAAACGGACGAACCGAACGCAGCCGAACCGAACGCAGCCGAACCGAACGGCCAAACCCGAACCGTGATCTGTTTGCCCATCCCTAATTTTCAGGTACTTCCGGTTTTATCCAAAACCGAAATTCCCATCCCCACTGTATGATGTGTGATGGCTGACCATCCTCACAGCCATAATCCACTGTTCAATCCAAATGGAGGGAGAATAGGTATTTGCTTTAATTATCAAGAGGAGAGGTAAGGATGAAGTTAAACAGTATCTTCTGGGTGCATGGATATTTCTTCACTGCTTTTTCATTTAACCACACTACTCTACCTTCACTAATTTCATATTGTTCACTGCTCCTTTTGTATAGCTGTTGATCCACGTCAGCCTCTAATACAGCCTTTTTAAGGCTGCAGGTCTCCACCAGGATAGCATGTGCTCTCAGATAGAATGGTGGGTACAAGTCCTATTCACTTCACTGCTAACTGCTAGTGTGCATTATTATCCTGAAGGATCATTCTGTTAAACTTTTACTTGAATCTTGGGGGCTTTGTCGTTTTAAGATTTGTATGTGTAGTTGGTCTTCTTGGACCTTCTTTGGGCAAGGAAAGCCTTTCATTTCCCTCACTCAAGTCTCTTACCTCTGCTCTTGGAGAACATAGTTTTCTTTTTCTGAGACTACTTTCAGTACTTGTAGCAAACCAGTAAAACAATTAGGAAAACAGTAAATAAGCTAGCAGTAGCATCTCTAGACATTTTCAGGAGTTCCAGCATGTTCACACGATTTCCTTTTATAAAAAGAGAGTCTCAGCTCTTCAAAAAACAAGACGACGGGTGTGTTTGAACTCTGAAGATTTCCTTAGAGATAGTGTTGATACTGATGATAAATGGTTAGTCGACTTTCAATAATGCTAGTGAAGGCAGGCAGCCAGCTGCATGTTTGTCTCAGGAACAAAGTGAGACTCCTTTCTATATTTAGTGGTGTTATTTTTTTTTTTAAAGTAAACTTGATGTTGGTAAAAAGTTCCTGATTGGCAGCTCCAGAGGCTGCCGTTCTCTGGGTTGCTTTATTTAATTTATTTATTTATTTATTTGGATTGCTAGTAGTTGTTTATGTTAGAGTAGCACCTAGAGGCCCAAGCAATTATCTGAGTTCCATTGCACTGGATTTTATATACATGTAATATATTTTTATTTTTTATAAAATACGGATTTTATATACATGTAATAAAAAGTCCTTCCTTGGAGAGCTTAAGTTAAATTCTAAACAAGACACATATTAATGTGAGAAAAGAAAAACCATTGTACAGATAGAAAAATAGATAAGGACGGAGTTAAGAACAGTCTGAAAGAGGCAGATTAGGTCCCTTAACTGCCTCATGAGCCACACCGGAGGGTGTTTTTAGACAAGCGTTTTCCCACTTGTTACCCATCCATCATGCATGCTGCAGGGCTCTGCAGCTCTGAAACATGCATAATGGGTGGGTAATGGGTTAAGAGGTGCTTGTCTAAAAACACCCAGTGGCCACAATTCCAATGCCTGTGGGTGCTGTGTGCATGCACCGCAGCATGGTTTGCGTGTAAGCCATGGACTCCATACCAGAGGTGCACATAATTTGTGCACACATATGTGCGTGCACATCGCATGTGCTGTGGACACTGGTCTGCAGGACTTGGGATAGGGGGTTGGAGTAAATTCCAACTAGTACCATTACTGGTGGGATTTTACCAGTAACTGTGTGGGGACTCTTGCAGGCACACCCCAAATGAGACAGGACACATCAGATGGGTTTAAACAGCTGCACTCTTTATTCAAATCAAATTAACTTCAGATTGGTATAGGTTGGGCAATTCGCCTATGCGAACTGGGTTCAGTACCTTGATAACTTAATTAACTTAATGTCAGGGATTGGCCCGATATACCCTCAGGTAGCCAATTCCTATTAACCCAAACATCTTCCCCTCCTTATGCAACTGGGAGGGGGACAAGGCCCTTCCTGACCAGAGGAAGGAGGAAGATGCCTGCAGGCTGGGGACCATACCTGTCCGTACTACCCTCATGGGTCACCCCTCGCAGGGATGCTAACACCACCACTTGCCGTACCCTGCTTTTGCGGCAGGTGTCACCTCCCCATCTCTTATGGCGATGCCTCATCTTCTGTGTTTCTTCTAAACTATGGCCAGTGCTGGACCCCTGTCACTAAGGAACTGCCAGTACAACTGGATGGGCCCAACCCCCAACTAACCTCTAGTGTTTAAAACCTCCACGAGCTTGGCTTTCAGGGCAAGAAAGTAACAGTCATTGAGCTCTGGGGACAAATGGACTCCATCTCTACAGAAGAGCTCTGGCTTCTTGTGCGATATGGCACTGTGGCTGATAGCCTTGCCACCCAGCCCCTAAAGCCATTTCCCTATGTCCCTGTTGATGGTCCTCCCAGTTTTATCTATTTTTCGAGGGGGCACGCCCCTACCCCAGGACATCCTTTCATCTAAGTGGGTCCATACTAACACCACAAATAGGAATAGCTGTTTCACCTCCCACATGTCCCTCTTTATGTTTTTGATTAACTGCACCTTTTCAAATGGACCAAATCGTTCTCTCCCAGGTGCACTACTATGATCTCTGGCTGGGGGCCCTTATCTGGTCCCTGTAACATTGGAAGCAACTGATGCCACCTCATGACTCAGCGACCTTTCCAGGAGATCTCAGCCCATGCTAACAGCCCCAACTGGGTTCCCTAGGTCATGCTTGTGGCCATCTTTCCAGACCAGCAGACAAGGCATGGCCCATGAGCTAGACCAGCCGTCAGCAGGAGGGAGTGGATCTGGGGAGATAGATAGACCAGTTAGTGGGAGGAGGGGTAGGCTGGCCGGACATAGGCCCCATAGGCCCGGAAGTGCCATATGCCTATTGCACGTATACCCTGCTCTGACAGGCTTGAGGTGGCCGCAAAACTGGCAGCACCAATTCTGAAGGAATGGGTCCCGAACTGCCCAGGTGGGAGTTGGAAGTTAGTCAAAGTGGCCCACATAATTTCTGTGAACTGATACCATGTCAAAAGGCCGCCATCTGCATGCCTAACAGTGGGCTTGGGAAGGTGGATCACACCATTAGGTAATCACTCATCGCATGCACTGGACATATGTCCGGGGAGCCCACCCCTGCCAGCTTGATTGCTTGCTGCCTAACCTCTCTGATCAGTTTTTGAGTGATCCAGGCAGATGTCCAGCATGTGCTGGCTGATTATTATTATTATTATTATTAACAAACATTTATATAGCGCCAGCAGTGTACCTGGCACTTTACAAAGTAATAAAATAGACAAGGTCCCTGCCCCTAGGGCTTACAATCTGAGAGACAGGAGCTGGGGGAGAGACTTAGAAAGGGGAACAGAGGGAGAGACAAGGGGTCTAACATTCATGAAGATGCGAGGTCTCAAGTGCACATATTGGCTGATGCTAACATCCCCTATAGCCTACCCTTTCCCAAGCCAGGGGCAATAGTATGGCCTGGGGTGTGGGTGGGGCTGGGGCTGGGGCACCATGGGGGACTGTGGTGCAGGCTGCTGTGGAACTGCCAGGAGGGACTGAGCCATCTCGCCCCAGTGCCATGGTAGTGGCTACAGCTCTTGGAGGGGCTGCTGAATAGAGGGGGCATCCCACGAGGGGGCCACCCTGGGGCGCCTTCATGCCAACAGTCCTTCAATGTACCTGACCAGGGGTGGTGACCCTACATTCCCCCTGGTGAGGCAGAGGGATGGAGGGATGCCCTGAATGATCCCCTGGAGGGGAGAGGGACTGAGGTGATGGTGGAAGAAAGCAGGTTGGTGCTGGGTGGACCTCCCCCCCCCCATGGCAGCCATGCCACAAAGCAGGGCCTCACAGTCTGCAAGCCTGTCTTGCAGGGACACCGCAGCCCTGTCCCGCACCTGTGCTGGCAGGCCCGGGCCCACCACCTGTCACTGTGCCCCCACTGCCGCATCCCCAGGGTGATCCACCCAGCAAGGCCTCCCAGTGGCAGCAGGGGGATGATAGGCTGTGGGGCCAAGGGGACAATGGGTCCATCTGGAGCTGTGGGTCAGACAGTCACCACAGCCAAATATGCTGCGGACTCAACTGCACCCGGAGGGGGGCAGCAGTCCCAGAACCAGAGGAGCTGCGAATCCATCTGGGCCTATCCCTCAGGGCTTGAGCCGCCACCTGGCTGTCCTGCTGGAGCCTCTCCCCCTCTACGGCCACCCTTTTCCTGGGCCAAGTCATACTGCCAATGAGGGGGTGGGACACGAGAAAGTCCTAAATGGCCCTTTCCACCGTCAGCACATGGTGGTAGCTAGCTAGGGGGAGGTCGCAACACAAACCCCCACCAGAGCAGACCTTGCGAGTTTCCCGCTGTGCCACTCTCCAGCTCCATACTCTGGCCTCTGGTGTTAGGAGCGCTACCAATGCCTGCTGATCCTTTGGGCTCCCACCTGCAACTGAGGTGGGAGCTTGCAGCAGATTGGAGCCCCGTCCCACTCTGGGCATTGCTCCAATCACAACGTGCACTTTTCATGCCAGGACCAGCCAGGGCTGCCTAGCAACACTGGCCGGGGAGTGAATGAGGTGGTCCCTGCCCACTTCAAAATCCTACCCCTATTCTCACAAGGGGTGGGGCATGGCAAGGGGCCCTGTTGCAGCCATTTCTAGCCAGCAAAGGAGCAATAGTAACTCCATGGGCTTTCATGTTGACCATATATTTCTCTACCAAACACAATTTTTTTCTCATGTTAAACTGGAGTCATTTTCACATCAATCATATTTATACATTTAAACTGTGATTTAATTGAGGTGCATCAAACCCCATAAGCAGGTTAATACAGAAATGTTTAGAGTGTATTAGGGTTAAGAAGATTCTTTTTATTGGCTCTAATTAACACCTTTGGAACGCTCAGCATCCCTTATCTCTTGTTCACCTGAACTTCTAGCTACAGAAATATAGAACTATGTTTCCTTTTCTAATTTGCTTTTATTCTAACTTCACATTTTGTAGCTCATTTTATTTATGTTTAAAAGTATGAGTTTAAAACATCAGCATTGTCTTGATAAAGACTGAGCCAACCATTATTAATTAGTATTTATTATTATTATTATTATTACTATTATTATTAGTAGTAATAATAATAATAATAATTAATGATTAATAATTAATAATTACTTCCTCCATTGGGATCCATTGTATTCTGTCCTCTTTTTGGATTTGAAAGTTTTTCAGGGCATGAAATTATTTTCACAAATATTATTCATGCTGTTCTTATGACAGACAGCTTGATCATTAGTTAAGTCATAATTACATAAAAGCTATAAGGAGCTATGTTTCCCATAGTAACACGTAAATAATTATAAATGTGTGAAGTAAAGAGACATCTGTTTCCCCCTCTCCCCGAGTTCAAGGACACACAACATCTTTGAATGATAGGTGAGAGAGTCAGTCACTTGCTCCCAATTTGAAAGAAGTAGAAAGATTAGAATCAACAAAAATCTAACAGCAGATTTGGCGAAAAGAGCAAGAAGAAAAGAGCTGGTCCTCACGGTGCCTTTGTATCTGTAGCAAAGAAAGCTAGAGCTTCTTTGCATTTAGCAAAAGTAATTGCTTTAATCAAAAGAAGCTTAAATGGGGAAAATATGACTGCTTGTAAACTAGTTCCAGCTGGTACGCACAGATATTTGAGCCCTGCATTCAACTGATCCTGGCTGAAAGAGAAAGGTAATCTACAGCAGGAGCACAACAGGTGCCTAATGAGATGTCCAAAAGCTGCTTCTTTCTGAAGCAATTAAAATATTGTAATGGCTTTTAAACTTCCTTCAAACATAGCACCCAGTCATTGCTAGGAGTTGTGTGGCACACAGACAGTGAAAAGGAAACTAGGGCTGCAGCAAATAGGTACGTTAAGCACTCATGAGAATTTCCGAGTACCACCTCTGAGTATTTAGCAGTTCCTCAGTAGTTTTTCCAAGTACTCATCACTCAGAAATCCCAGCTGTTCAGCTAAAAGACTAGGGGCAGGGGGAAGCCCCTAAGCTTCTTTACTCCCCCACCTATCAAATAAAGACCAAGGAACCTTAGGGATTTTCTCCATCCCCTTCACACAAGCAAGCAAACAAACCCTAATGCCTCCAAAAGAAGATTTTTGGATAACTAAACTTACATTTAGAAAAAGCACAATGAAGCACTTGCCAAAAACCCAATAGATATACCTTCTCCTTTAAAAAGTATATGAGATCATAAAAGCAGTATTAGCAGGTTGAAGGGCAACATGTCTAACATCTTTTCAGGTCATGATGAGTGATGCAAAAAAATCAGTAGCTCAGCTCCAGTGTTTACTGTTTTCCTATTGTTTCCCTAGGGAAACAAATTCTCTATTATCCAGGTGGCTGGAAACTGCTTACAAATAGCTTACAAATTGCCCCTTTTCCTCCCTAGCATGTATCTGAACCATTAATTTGTATACAAGGGGCTAGAGTCAGCCCTAATTTGCATACAAGCATGACTAGCCCCTTGCATGCAAATTAATGGTTCAAATACATGCTGGGGAGAAAAGGGGGCAATTTGAAAGCAATTTTAAGCCCCTGGACTGTTTTCCTATTGCAAGGGAGGGAAACTGGACTTACCAGCAGTTAAGATTTATCTGGCCAAGGTCCCATCCCAACTTTTGTATGGGATTCCCATTTGGGGCCCTATGTTTATAACTGACTTGGAAATTGTTCAAAATCGACTTATGAGAACTATCTTGCATGTGCCAAGGTCTTGTCCAGTTGCGATAGTGAGAGTAGAATTAAGAACATAAGAAGTGCCATACTGGTTCAGACCAATGATCCATCTAGCCCAGCATCTTGTCTCCGACAGTGGTCAATCACGGTGGCTTGGGAGAAGCACCCAACAGGTCACAATGGGGGATCCATTCCCTGTTGTTTCCCCCCAGCTCCCATCATGTTCCCAGATCCTGTCTGGCTAATAGCTGCTAATGGACCTATCTTCCAGAAACTTGTCCAAACTTCTTTTAAACTCAGCTATAGTACTGGCCCTTACCACAGCCTCTGGCAGTAGATTCCACAACCCAATTATACGCTGAGTGAAAAAATATTTTCTTTTATTTGTTTTAAACTTGCCACCCATGAGTTTCATGGAGTGTCCCCTAGTTCTAGTACTAGCTGAGAGGGTAAATAACTGCTCCTTGTTTATTAGTTCCACACCACTCATGATTTTATAGACCTCTATCATATCTCCTCTCAGTCATCTCTTCTCCAAGCTGAAGAGCCCCAACTTACCAAGCTTCTCCTCATACGGGAGCCCTTCCATGCCCTTAGACATTCTTTATGCCCTTCTCTGTACCTTTTCTAGTTCAGGTACGTATTTTTTGAGATGGGACCAGAACTGCACACAATATTCGAGGTGTGGTCACACCATTGATTTGTATGATTTGGGCTTTCCATCACTTGAGTCATTAACTAAAGTCAGAATTTAAAACTTCTGGATGCATTTCACTTATGATGTACAGAGCAATCTAGCCTGTCAGGCCTTTAGACCTTGTCTACCGACCCATGGTCCATGGGAAATGGGTGTGGAGGCTCTGCTGGTAAAGTTGAGCTTTTTATTAAATTTCTTCTCTAACCTCCCATTTGGTAAGGCTTTCTCCTTGCTCAAACAAATGAAGAATCAATGATAGGGAGTTTCAAATACATGATGCAGCTGTAAATAACCAAAATATTTTTTATTTATATAAAGGATTTACATGACATTCAGGGTGCGTGGTATATTTATCCAACTTATCAAATTGGCCAGATAGAGTTGCCTTTTCTTTGGCCAGATTTGCTCTTTTGCCTTCTGCTGTAACAGAAGGTAGGATTAATAAACTTCCCCATCAGCAAAGATTTTGTAAATGTTGTACTCATAAGGTGCTGGAAACACTTACACATGTGTTCTTTGATTGCCCGCTGTATAATATTCCCAGATGTGAAATTTTGGAACCTGTGATTGCTGGGATGGGTTCAAGTAGCCAGTTGGAAGTTTTTATTATTGTCTTGAGTGATATTGTTCCTGTAATTACTAAAAAGTTTGCTAAGTTTTGTCTAGCAGCTAAGTGTCTGAGGAAGAGTGTTTTGGGGTCTTCCTCTTAACTTAATGACTGTTATGATAGGAAATGTAGTAAAGGGCTAGTGTTTTTATTAATTATTGTTTTTCAGTGTTTTATTTGTGTTTTCTGATCCCTTTGTGTAAACAATAAATTTGATGATGATGATGATTGATAGACTGATGATTGATGATGTCCCTGTCTATCACCTGGTAGGTGGATAGAGTGAAGACAACTGCTTGGGTCACTCCAGCAATGCAAGTGATGGCACTTCCATCACTTAATCAAGGGTTCCAAAGTTTCTGAATACTGGTCTTGGTGAATGAATGAATGTTTATTGAATGAATGAATAGTTTATTATGACCGTAGCTTCCGCCATTGGCCAGACAAACAAGCAAAACAAAAACAGCCAGACCAACACATAACCATACAAATAAATCAGATAAAAGATAAACATTCAATTGACAGTTTCCTAATATACATCCATCTGGACTTCACAGTCCGACTATAAAAACATAATTTAATTTCTCACATATCATACTTAGCATGAACTATTACAGGAAATACCTTCATAGAAGTCACTTTCCATATATAACCTTCTTAGCAATACCCTTGAATTCCAAGGGAAAATTCCACCTATTTAGATCTCTCCTTAAATGCTAAAAGAAGAAAGGTGGAAACCGCCACCAAGTCATCTGTGTGAGATAGATTAAGCAAATACTTGAAGGGGTCAGTAACTGTAACATCCCTTTTCCTTAAAAGTGGGGTCAGCCAGGTATCCCTGAGTTGCATAAAGTGCTTACATCTAAGAAGGAGGTGTTCTATGGTTCCTACTTCTTTTAACGCACAAGAGCACAAACGATGACTGTACTGAATGTTCTGATACCTGCCCTCAACGACTGCTGTACGTAACAGCTGAAAACGGAGTAGAGTATACATGCGTCTTAGTGATTTATTAGTGAGCAGATCCAGATAAGGTTCTAGCCTAGGGTATATTTTAATTTCCCCCAATTCCGGGGCCACCTTCCATGCCCGCAAGGTTGCAAAATCCTTTTGGAGAGCAATATCCCGCAACCTAGTAAACACCTCGTTTTTAATAGAGGCGAATGTTTTCCCTTGAAAGTAGGAAAAGGAGAATCCCAGTTCCCTGATCATAACAAATAGATATTTCAACCAGGGATAGACCCTAGGACCCTCATACCTGAGTTTTTCTCTTAAACATCTAAGTGGAAGGGAGTCCTGAGGGAGGGCTATAAGCCTGATCCAAAAGCCCAATAGGGCCCTCACTGCGAGATATTCAACAGAAGGCACATTTACTTCCGTTCTTACCACCGCCCCAGGGACACTATCACAGATTCCCAAGATTCTACGTAGGAATCTATTCTGCACCCTTTCCAAAGTAGTGATATCAGGCATTGGAATTATTTCCAAACCAAACGTAAGCATGGGCTGTATTTTGGCACAAAAAACCTTAATGATGGTAGAGATAGTAATTCCGGTAGATTTCCGGAATGCTTTAAGGACATTCTTTGCAGCAAGCTGTGAAACAGAAGCCCTTCTTGAAACATGCTGAGCCCAAGCGCCTTTTGATGAAAAAAGGACTCCCAAATAGGAAAACGAAGAGACTACTGAGAAGTGACTATTCCTTATGGTCCAGTGGGATAACCGACATTTCCTCCCTATGCACAAGATCTTAGATTTTGCGCAGTTTATTTTTAGTCCGTTTATTAGACAATAGTCCATTAAGGCTTCTATAGCAGCTTTCAAGCCTTTTTCTGTTTGTGAGAAAATCACGAGATCGTCTGCATACTGTAGCGCATGTAATTGATATGTCAGAATGTTAGGCGGATGTAAGTTCCTTAGCTTTATATACTCCAGCAAATCCGAGACATACAGATTAAACAAGAGGGGGGCCAGGACACAGCCCTGGCGCACCCCTCTTTCAATAGGAATGGGATTGCTATAAGGGAGACCAGGACTTCCTTTAACCTTGGCCACATTAGATTCATGAATTTGCATCAGCAGTACAAGCAATTGCTCTGGCAAGCCCATTGCCCTTAATTTGGTCCAGAGTCTTTCCCGAGGGACCATGTCAAACGCTTTAGCAAAATCCATGAATGCAAGGAAAAGTCTGCCTTTTCTTATCTTAGCATATTTATCAATTAGATGCGACACAATATAGCAGCAGTCCATTGTAGATCTCTTCGCTCTGAACCCAAACTGCTCTGTCGGAATAACTTCCTTATGGTCTACCCATTCCTGTACTCGCTGGAGAACCAGCGACGCAAAAAGTTTCCCCATAACAGGCAACAAACTGATGGGCCTGTAACTCCCTGGGTCCAGCCGATCTCCCTTTTTATATATAGGGACTATCCAACTTATACCCCAGTCCCTAGGAATATAACCTTCACGGAGTATGTCTCTAAACAATTTGGCAAGAATTCCAGCCCACCAGTACGGCGCAGCCTGTAATACCTCAGCTGTTAAAAAGTCTGGACCTGGTGCCTTATTTTTCCTCAGGGCCATTATCCTCTTGACTAGGTCTGATTCCTGAATGTCAGGAACCTGAAATGTAGAGGAAAGGGCTTGCGCCTCTAAAGTGGGGCGGATATCCGCAGTAGGCAGAAAACACCCCGCATATAGCTCCCCAAAAAAGGATTCCCATACTGAATTGGATACAACCTGTATCATCAGTTTTTGGGCCGGGTTCAGAATAGAGTTCAAAATTTTCCAAAAGTTTTTACAGTTTGCTGTCCTTGCCATAACTGCCAGAGAAGCCCATTTCTTTTTATAAAATACACAGCGTTTTTCATACAGAAGTTGCTTATACCCCTGCCTCCATCTCACAAAATGGGACAAGGCTACCTGTGTTCTACTATTGGCCCACAGCCTCTTCGCTGATGACAATTCGGCCTTAAGGGCCCTACATTCTCCATCATACCATGCCCTGCCAAATTTGCCTGGCTGTCTGGGAGGCGCAGTTAAAAGATTTGCTTTAAGATAGTCTATAATTTTGGCAAACCGTTTGAAACTCACAGGTCCATCTGAATCTTCAATAAACACACTACCCAAGTCCCGTAATTCCCCGTAATAACAAAGCTCTTGCATCCGACAAAACAGGATAGTTGTTTCCTAAGATCTTAGTACCACCACCGTTTCCTTATTGCCTACCAAAACGGCTTGGGAGGGATCTTGCTGGCAAACCATCTGTAACTCCAATGCCTTATGGTAACTTTCTGGCCTGAGCACCAGATTTAAATGTGAGGCTATCCCCCATGCACTGGCTTCTACACATACGAAATCTATGGTACTCTGGCCCTGTGGCCCAACAAAAGAAAATTCGCCCGTTGGGTCTCCCGCTAACCTACCATTTAGGACAACAAACCCAAGATTGTCCATAAATGCCAGAAAACATCTACCCAATTCATTTGTACCTTTATCACAGGAATGCCTCATAGGAATTAAAAGGGAATCAGGCATTTCCTTCTCCAACTCCTCCCTCCCTCCTTCTAATTCAGGATCATTGCCTATCCTGGCATTCCAGTCCCCAAGCAAAACTAGTTTAGCATGCGGGAAAAGCTCTTCTAACTCATGTATCTTCCGTTCCAGGTTGGCCCAAATATCGCTACAATAATACCTAGAAGTTGAGGGCGGAATATATACATTGAATACCAGGTATTGGATTGAGTCTGAAAATTTAAAGAATCCAATCTGATACTCTCTTCTGTTTGAGGGCACCAAACTAAATACAAGATCTTCCCGGTGTGAAACAAGCATCATCAGCCCCCCTGACGGGCGACCCCTACCACCCAATTTGTACCCTTCATGGGGGTATAAGGTAAATTTCCCTCTGCCCAAGACTGCAGGTTCCACAATGTCCCCCGAACCCAACCAGGTTTCTTGGAGGAAAACACAATCAAATTGACTGATATAAGTCACCCAATTCCCATCCACTAAATTTGACCGGATGCCTGAAACGTTCCACGATAGCATTTTTAGAACCGACTCCACCTCTTGCTCCCCCCCATTAGGAATGTTGGATGTGGCACAACATGCTACATCCATCTGATGTTTTATCGATTCCTGACAGTTAGGGCCCTCTATTTCATGTCAATCAAGCTCCTGTACAGCCATGGTTTGTACTTTATCTTGATTTAAACAGACAACATTACTCTCGTGTATACAATGAAGAGAAACAGGATCTACTGAAGACAACCCGGTATCTGGGGAAAAAGTCACACCCACTTCCAAGTGACTCAATGGCTTACTATTAGTGTCCCCTCTTTCTTCAGCAGCTAAATACCGTGCAGCTGTCCATGTTTCACAATCAACTATCGGCTTGTGTTGGTCAGATTCTTTTACAGGAGTAGGGGCCTTATAATCTATTATTGTGACAGAAATACCCTCCCTAAAACTATCCAGTTTTTGTATTAAAATATCTTGGTCCAAATTATTCATTTTCTCAAAATTAGAGAACAGTGAAGTAGGGCCTGTTACACCCCTATCACCTACCAAGTAGATCCCTAACTCCTTAACTAAAGACTCGTATGGGTTTAAGGGAAGCACCCGGGCATCCACCCTCTCGTCCAATCCTTTCTCCAAATGGAGTTCAGGTATGAGTTCATTCTCCAGGCAGGGATGGGGTACTAAGGCAACACATTCTTCCACTTGGGAAGGAGCCTCCTTCAGATTAAATCCTTGGGATACCCTGAAACCAGATTCCAATACCTCCACATGCTCCATCTTCCCCTTCAAGACCCCCCAACCCTCCTCTAATACCTCAGGGGGAGATGGACCCGACTTCATAACCTCCTGTTGTAAAATAAATTGAGAATGAATAGAACTATGCAAAGGGGGAAGTAACTCAATCGAGGAGCTAGCCTCACCAGCTTTTTCCAGTATCACTGGCTCATTAAAAGCAATGAGCGATCCACCACCCTTAGAGTTGACAGAGGGAAGAGATGTAACTGCCACCACTGGGGGGAGGGGGGGTTCAGTGGGTATAAGAGCCGGGCTAGGTTTCAGTACAGGCATTGGCGTGGTTAAGGAATTGCCCTGATCATTACAATGAGTGGCTTCACCGGTATCCATATCCTCCCCAACCGGGGGTTTAGGACTATTCGTAGACATTGGCACTGGGACCCCAGCTGCCCTGGGGCCCACAGGTATACAATTGGGGGATGACAACCTATGAGGCAAATTCCTATCCATAGGGGCCTCTTCCTTAATTGGTAACACAGAGTAAAAAACTCTATCTATTGATATTCCTTTTGAGAGCAGATATTTACGTGCTGCAAACATTTTGAGAACCCATCGACTAGACTGGAAACAGACTCTCACACAAGGTCCGCTCCACGAGGGACGTAATACCTGAATTGCGTCAATATCAATGGAGTCCCGACTAACACCGAATAAACAGCTCAGATGAGAGCTCACATCCTCAAAAGACTCCCAACGGGGAGCAATGCCACATGGCAAGATTTTTATGCAAATCCAAATGGCATTCTCCCTCAATTGACGTACCCTTAATTTATTTCTATGTAATCGAGGGCCTTCATCAATAAAGGTCCTTTTATGAGTGGATTGTAAGGATACAGCAGGTTGCATAACCGTAATACTTACTTACTTCGATCCACCACCCTCCTGCAAAGGTCCAATCTAGTTAAGATCCCATTAAGTTTGGACCTGATCCACAATAAAGAATCACTCATATCTGATACATGGTCAAATAATAAGGAAACAGTTTTTGCTATAAGATGGCATTGAGCGCTAGGAGAGAAATCTACTGGCTCAGTCTCCTGTAACCCAGTCACGTGGGCAGATCCAGAGGCTAAAGGCTCTCTATTCAAATCCAATGGAGGATATAACGAATGAGAGGAGTGGGAAATAGTTCCTCTTTCCCCAACAGTTCCCACAGCCTTCAAAGGCATAGATTTACAATTAGAAGTCTCTATACCTTGACTTTGCACGAGGTCCAGCTTCTGCGATTTTGATCTGGGAGGATCCTGTGGTGCCTGAGACTCGTAGGAACGATGCCTTTTCCTGCGCATCTTAACAGAGCGGGAGTGGAATCAGCTGTCCACCATGTCCCCCTTGTCACAGCAACCAGCTCCCTAGTATCTGGTATTCACAGCAGCGGGGTGATTGTACACGGGGGGTGCCTACCTCAGCACCAACTTTCCCTCACTGTGCTTCCAGCGGCCTCCACTATTATATAAAGCAGCATCGACACTTCTGGTGCCTTGCTCCTCTCCTCGTCCGTGCTCTCAGCGGTCCTCTTTTCAGGGGGGGCGCCCACGCCCGCTCACATCCCCACCAACGGCCCCACCAACGGGCAACACCCTTTGGTGTCACCCTTCGGCTGACGCCCAAGAGCTGACGCCCAAAGGGTGCCCCAGCCCCTGAATAAATACCTGTAAGGGGGAGATTCAGCCAATGAGCTTCTAGCACCAGCAGGCAAAATGCATGTGACTCTCTCCCTTTCCCCACAGCTGCAGACACTCCTTCCCGAATGTTTATTAGGCTCTAGCTTTCACCATGGCCACAATTTTAAATCCAAAATATTCCAACAAATAATTCTCAATAAAATGCAAGATAAAATATATACAACAAGCCATGAAAAGTAAAATCAAAGGGGCAACATAAGATTTAAGCCCCTACATTTTCTCGAAACTTTCCAGCTATTAGGGCAAATGACACTATTGCCCTCATATTACCCTCCGCTTGTGTAGACAGCAGTAATACTATTTTATGTCATGCTGAAAGATAATCTTTCCCTTTCCATAATGGTTCTAACCAGCTCTGTCATATTGTCATACACATAACAAACAAATAAAAAATGTTGGAGATCTTCCAACTAAGCCAAGCATGTACACCTGTGACCTCATGACTTCATGTATGTCTCTTCTTCTGTTTCCCATTAGGCTGGCAGTCAAATTGTACTGCCAAAGCAATTGAAATACTGAAGTGTCCAAATATTAAACCAGAATTACCCGAAAGAAGATTTGAAACTGTGCATGAAGCTGCAAGCTAGGGATGTGCGAACAGAGTTCAGGGGTTCAGTGTTTGGACGAACTCAGGGTATTCGGGCCATTCGTGAACACTCTGAACCCAAACTAACCCCCGCATAAACTTGCCAAACGAAGTTTGGGTTTCTAACCTGTTCGGACAGGGGGCGGGGATAAGGGGGAACCCGGTTTTCCCTCCCCCCTCCAGGCTGCACAGGTGGAAGGGGCAATGGGGTTCATCTCCCCCCCTCACCCTGACCAGACTGGTAAATTTCTAAATAAATAAATAAATAAATAAATAAAAACCCACCCCAGGGATCAACCTACCTGGTGGTTCTGGGGCTCTGGCCCTGGGTCCAGTGGTGGCAGCAGCGGCAGCACTGGGTCCGGCAGCACTCGGAGTGCTTCAGGCCTCTACTAGGCCTTCCAGGTCAGGTGACCCAGAAGGACTAGTAGAGGCCTGAAGCGCTCCGGAGCACCACTGGAGCTGGACCCGCCGCCGCTGCTGCCGCCAGACCCAGAGCCGGAGCCCCAGCACCACCAGGTAGGTCAATCCCTGGGGTGTTTTTTTTTTTTTTTTAAGTTACCAGGCTGGGCATGGTGGAGGGAGGGAGGTGAGCCCTGCTGATCCTTCCACCTGTGCAGTCTGGAGGGGGGGAAGGAAAACTGGGTTCCCCCACCCCCCGAATGGGTTCGGTGAAACCAGAAAGGTTCAGGCTGAACAGCCTGAACCTGAACAGTTTTTGGGGGGCTGAATCCCGAACAGACTGAATACTGAACCCCCCTCGGTGTTCGCACATCCCTACCGCAAGCAAATACCACTGTGATTAATTCAGTATATATATTGAAATTAGAAATCACTTTGGATATTTATTTCAGTTCTAAATTTAGTCCCTACTTGCTGTGCTTTCCCTCCCACCAGACTAAAACAAATGCTAAACAGCCAGAGGATCCCACTCTGCATCTTACCAGAATTGGGGCCCAAATGTATAGAGGCCAGGAAATAGATACGCCACTCTAGGGTGATATTCCTATTGGAACAGGCAAAATTTTATTAAACTCTCAGTAAGTAATGTCAAAACTGCAGTTCAGAAATTGCACATTCCCCTTGAATAGCTAAGTCAGAATCTGCTAACAAAAGTATGTTAAACTGAATGTTGAGAGTGCAGTACTTGGACCAGGTGGTAGGGGAGGTCCTGGTTCCAGTCTTGCCTTAGTCATGAACTCACTGGGTGACCTTGGGCCAGTCACAGATCTCTAAGCATAACATACCTCACAGGGTTGTTGTGAGGATTAAGAGTTGAGTTAATTAGTTAATATTATAGTTAATACGTTAAATAATTGTAAATCACCCTGAGCCAAAGGAATAGTGTGAGATAAAAAAATCTAAATAAATACATTAATATTTGTATTAAAGTATTTGCTATTCATATTTTGCCCCACCCTTCCCTTAAGGTTCAGCAACATGTTGAAATTTAACTTTCCATTATTTAGCACAATTAAATTAAACTTGTAGATACTGCAGTCAGGACAATTACTCCTTAGAACCATTTTATCCTTTATGTGGGAACTGTTAAGAAAGGATCCATCCATTCTATACTGTTCCATACAAAATGTTTTCCTGTGCTTGCACTTCGCAAAACAATGGGTTGCTCCTCTCTTTCTGCAAACTTTTATGACTATAAAGTTCAGAGCAAGAAGTAAAGTTTTCAGAAGGTAGTTATCTCAAGTGTGACAGCCAGAGCTACTAGTCTTGTTGAAAGTGATGATAGATAGATAGATAGATAGATAGATAGATAGATACCGCGGATGAAACACACATAGCAGAGCATTCCGATGTACACCAAACATGTGGAGAAATAAAAAGTGTGTGATTTATGAACATGTGAATATGCCCTTAATCTCTGATCCACAGATCATTTAAGCTGCATTCACCAACAGTGGTCCAACACTTTGAGGATTAATGTGATACAGTAACCATACTTCCGGGTTTCAGATGATTCTCATCTTGTCTTCTGCATGTGGGTTCTCTGCTAGAGCCAGAGCTCAGTTAAATGTAATTTTGAAAGACATTTTTGAGAAATACTGAAATTTTGTATAGAATATTTCAGTTTTTGTATTTAACCTGTTCTAGATGAAACCCTACTTTCAATTGTAGTTTAATTGCATCCTCTTCCCCTTCACTCAGAATCTCTTCCCTGTAACTAAGGGTATTTTCAGACGTTACGAGATCACGCTCAACCACAGTCAATTCCCTGTGGTGGGGAATGCCCTCGTAACGTCTGTTGGGGAACCGGAAGCTCCCCCCCAGATGTTAACCATGCTCAATCCCCACTGGGAAGCTCATTCACCATGCGATCGGCTGGACCGGCGGGACCGGCATCGATCGCGTGGTGAATGAGATTCCCTGCAGGGATGAAGGGGCCCGTCACATCTGGACGGCGATCACGGCCTGGAATCCTCACTGGGATTCCGGGTTGTGTTCATTTTGGGCGGGCACTGTGACTGCATTGGCCTCTGTGCCCACCCGTCTCCCCAGAGGGCGGGCGGTGGGGGAGCGTGGGGGGATCAGGGGCTTGCAGCCACACGTTGTGGCGTACGGCCCCGCCCCCTCCCCGATTCCCTGCCTGAATCTCCCGGCACATTTGTTGGCCATGCTGGAGTGATCCCGGTGGGGAATCTAAGGGTTGTTTCCGTGACAGGGCGAATGCCACCCGTCATGTCTGAAAATACCCTAAGATCACTTTCACACCTCCTGTACATATTTTTGGCTCTGTGAGAGACTGCAGGAGCCAGAATATCCATGGAGTTCAGTCGGTCAATTCAATTCAATAAATTTTATTGTGTGACCTTCAGTCATTGCAAATTATAATCCTCATAAAAATACATACAATAAACACAAAGTACATCAGTACAAAACTTCTATTACAAAGCACCTACAGTCTCCCCACAGCCCCCCAACAGAGTCTGTTAACTACTCACAACTCCAAGGGAATGTTTTTAGAAATGAACTCTCAATTGTACAGCACTCAACAAAAATCTTGCTACATCACAGATGGTGTCTAAATTATTACTATTTAACAACAGGGCTAGTAGTACCTGATCATCTCTCCCTGGAAACCTCTCCAAGCTAGGAACAAGAAATTTCTGCCGAGGACCATCATACAGATAACAATATAATATTATATGCCCTATGGTCTCCGTACCTATGTTATCGAATGGGCATAATCGATCTGAGTAAGGAATCCCCAGAATCCTACCCTCAAGGACTCTGGAGGGAAAGGCATTGAAACGGGCACTAGTCAAAAGCTGCTTGGCTCTACCAGAAATGGGGGCAGTTAGATAAAAGGCAACCTGGCCCATATCGGGGACATAGGTCAAGTACTCTTGAACGTGAGGAGATCCCCGAACTCCTGCAAGCTCAATCTGGTGACCTATATCCCTTACCCGTGTCAGGGCTTCACTCCTACATGTGTCTGGTGGCTTGTGGCTAAGGTAATCTGAGGACATGCCCATCTCATCCAGCTGGGCAACAACCTTCAAGGACCAACAATCCTGAAAGGAATCCTTGAGCATAGCCTTTAATAGAATGGAGCCCTGCCCTGCTTGTAGTTTAAGCCAGAAGGCCAAGGCAGCTTCTTTGGCTACCTGTGTCCATGGTTTCTGTCCCAACTCAGCCCGAATTGCTGACATGGGGGTCCCTTTGGGAGCCCCCAAGAGTCTCTGCAAAAATTCAGTCGGTCTGAAAGCCTCCCTTGTCTCCCCCCCGCCCCCGTCTTTGCTGACAAACACATGCAAAGATACAGAGCAGGAAATCCAGCTGTGTATCTCTGCATGTATTTGCTGGCAAAGCCACGTGGGGTGTGGGGTGTGAGCTTTCAGACCACCCACACCCTGCACAGATTCTGGCTCCTACAATCTCTCGCGGAGCCAAAAGATGTGCAGGGGAAGTGGTGTGAAAACGGTCTATGTTAAGTACATGCACCTACAAATTCTCAACCTCATGAATGTATCCTTTTCTCTCCTGATGTTCTCTCCTGATGTTTCTCTCCCCCTCCCTTGTCTCACTTAGATTGTAAGACCCTTGGGGTAGGGACCAGTCTATAACTATTTATTGTACATGGCCAGGTACACTGTTTGTATAATAATAATAATAATAATAATAATAATAATAATAATAATAAATTAATTAATATAATGACAGTGTCCCAGAGATGGCTTTGACACTGGGAGGAATTGAAGGCAGATTTGCTATAGATGAGATTACCATAGTACAGGAAAGAAGGCCTAGTGGGAGGAAGGGGCAATATAACTGATTAGCTTGCACCCAATGATTCTTCGATGGGTGAAAACAGACATGATGCTAACCACCCTTTAACCACCCTTGGTGGTCATTTATGCATGTTTCAGGGCTGCATAAGGCACCAATATAGCCCTGCAACATGGGGTGTTTTCAGACATTACGGGACCACTTGGTCCTGTACCGAAAACAACCCATTCATCCCCCGCCGGGATGACCCCGTCACGCAATATCAGACGTGCCGGGGGATCCTGGTGGGGAATCTGGGAGGGGGTGGGGCCGCATGGTGCAACGTGCGGCCACACAGCCCCACCCCCTCCACGCTCCACGCCACCCGCCCTCTGGTCAGATAGGCAGGTGGTGGGGCCAATGCGGCCACAGCATCTGGCCGAATTTGCCACGGCCTGGGATCCCGCCGGTGATCCCGGGTTGTGGCGCCTGATCAGACATGATTTTTTTTTGGTCCCCACCGGGGATCACTTTCACCACGCTTCCCGGGAAAGTCCCCCGGGGAGCCTGGGAAGCGTGGTTGAAATTGACCCCATGTGCCGATTGAGCGTGACGAACATCTGGCAGCCGCCAAACAGACGTTCGAGGCACAGTGACCACAGGTGGGTATTCACCGTGGTTTACTGTGATCTCATAACGTCTGAAATCACCCATGCATAAATAACCACCAAGGGTGGTTAAAGGGTGGTTAGCGTCATGTCTGTTTTCACCCAATGTGAATCTCATAAATGAATTGCAGACCACTTAGCATAGACCATAGTTCAGGAATTGCTGATGTGTCTTTCTTGTTACATTGCAGACATATAATGTTTTTTGGTAATACTGCCCTTTTTTTCTTGCTGTTTTTTAATCTAAAATAAATTATCTAGACTAAACTATATGGTTGCTAAAAACTAGCAGTATTACCATATAGGGATTAGATATCAGTAATTTATAGTCACTGCTGCTTGTACCTACACAGAACTTAGAGGGTTAGTGTTTACATTTATACTGCATGCATCTAAAATAAAGAACATGTGTGCTGGGACTTGTGCTGATATAGTGTAATGACACTGCATTATTTCCCACTAAAACCATTAACCCCATGTCACTTGTGTAAGTCCTTTTAAATTAAGAAGAGCAGCTTTAAACTCTGAATGACTCCTCAAGGAACTGACAAGCACAAAGAAGCAGAGTCCAAGCCCACTTTATTATAGCCCGTCATATCCAGCTCAGTTTGGCTTACATCAAAAACATTTTCTGTTGAAAAGATCACTAGCATACCACACTGTATAAAATTGCAAAAATGCAGCAAGAAATGTTCATCTTCCAGTTTGTTTTATGATGTATTTCTCCTTAAGAAGTCCCCTACCTTGACTGACTTCTTACGTACAGCTTACCTTTTCATTAATGTTTTATTATCACTTAAAACACATTACTCTCCTGTCCCAGATGATGTCCTCACACAGTTAGCCCAGTTTCAGGATATTATGCTTGAATACCATTAGATTAAACAAAATCTTCTCCTCCATGTTCAAGGTCAGGAAAAATACCAGCAAAAAAGAGAGAAAAAGGCAAAGATTTGAATTGATTTGGTTCATTTAATGCCTTTTACCGACCTACTCAACTGTATTAAAAAATGGAAAAGGAACATAAGTACTAATGGTCTGATTCACCAGCATGGAAGATATAGGTCTGATTCCCAGGAAAACTAGTGATGCTGTCTGGTGCAAAGTGCACACTAGACAAAAATTGTGTTTAAGGCCCTCCAAGGCCAGTTTATCTAGTACCTTTTCCATATTGGAATCACAGCAGATACTCCAGTCATGGTGTCCTTGAGGAATGCAGTGTGCCTTTGTGGGATGTCTAGCTGCTTAATATACCATGCCATATACCTATAAACTTGATGCACAGACAGAGAAGCCTTTATAGACAGAGGAGCTAGTGGTCAGGTGAATAACATGCTCAAAAAAGACATTGTAGTACTGAAAAAGGTGCAGAGAAGGGCAACAAATGATCAAGGCTATGGAATGCTTCTCTATGATGAAAGGTTCAATAGGTTAAGAATCTTTACCTGGGATAAGAGAGAACAGAGGTTGAGCCAGTTGGGCATGGGCCCCTTTAAGGGACAGAAGCCTGGACCTTAAACCCAAGGGGATGATCAGCCACCACCCCTCAACACTCTGGATTCTCCCATCCAGGAACGAGCAGAACCACTCAAGAATGGTCCTGTGCACTCCTGCCAGGACACGTAGTCATGTCAACAAAAACCCTATGATCAACTGTATCAAAGGCCACTGAAAGATCTAACAAAATCAAGAGGGTACAATTTCACCTGTTGATTTCCAGGTGGAGATCGACAACCGCGTATCTGAGAGATCTCCTTCCATACCCCACTGCGACCCCTGCGATCAGCCAGGAGCACATCCCTTTGGGTACCACCTGTTAGTCTTGTTCGTACAGTGAAGGCGCACAGGGGGACGTTTTCACTTGCTGCCCTTATGCTGTGGAACCCCCTTCTCCCAGAGGTTCATTTGATCCCAAGCCTGGGCATCATCCAGAGGTGGTGTAAGACTTTTTATTTGTTAGGGCATTTGTCAGGCAGGGGTAGGAAATGGTGGTTTGTTGGGGGTTTGGGGTAGGGCTGTGAGGGAGTGGTTGGGGAGGGTTTTGTGGGGTTAGGGTGGGGAAGGGTGTGGGGAAAGGTTGGGGGGTTGTGATTTTATGCTGTTTTATGTATTGTTTTTACTTGTCTTGTAGGCTGTCCTGATCCATCTGGAAAGAGGGGAGGCAAAAAAATCAAAATAAATAAATATTAAATAAACCAAAGCCACAAGTGCAGTCTCAGTGCCATACCCATGAAGAAACTCCAACTGACATTGTTCCAGGAATACAATAGTATCAATATGCCCGGAGATTCGAGGCAACCATCCATTCAGTAATCTTCCCTAAAAAGGGAAGATTAGAAACAGGATGGCAGCTGGCAAGGGAGTCAACATAAAGATATAGTTTCTTGAGCAGGGGATAGATGACTGCAATTTTGAGGCTGTCCAGCACCCTGCCCTCCTGAAGGGAGGTATTGACAACTCCATCCAGCAATACCCCAATGTCTCCCAGCTACGTTTCACCAGTTATGACTGGCATGGATCTAGTTCACAACTGGTCACTCACACCACTCCAAGCACAGTCTCTGCATTGGTGGGTGATATGAATTGAAATTGATCCAAGCAAACTGGACAAGACCGGGCTTCCCCAACTTCAAACTCTGACTCTGCACTCCAAGTAGCAGTGCCCAAGTTGAGCCAAATATAAGCAGCTTTATCTGCAAAGTTGGTGGTATGGGCTGTGTTATGTTTGTTCTTTATAAATAACTGAAAAGGTTTTGTCTGTGAGAACCTTATCCATTACTTATTTGAGTGCCCTTTGTATTCTGATCTTAGGGACAAATATATCTATCCACTCCCACAGCATACAATTTTTTTAATAATACAGAAAAAGTTATTTGGATTCTTCAACAAGAACAAGAAACGCATGTAATGAGAATAGCAACCTATGCGTTCAAGACAGAAGGCTATAGGCAGTGATACATGGCTACAGATTAAAAGGGTATAGATTAAAAAGAGAATTTATAAAGTTCCTGGATCCATGAGAATTACTAGGTTTTTATGTTTTACATATGTATATTGATTCATTGTTGTTGTTTTTATTTATGTGGATCATGGCTATGGCCTGTATCCTAATAAACTTGAACTTTATAAATAAAGAAGATGGAAGACTTTGAACCAACCTCCACTACCCAGACTATGGAGGACCGAGCACCCTCTCAGATATGATGGAGATTGGGGACATGTCTGTATAAGGACCACCCCCTCCCAAAATACCCAAGATGGGACCAGCAAGGGCAGATATGGAGACAGCAAGAATTCTTGTCAGGTGGCTGTTAAGCTAGCAATGGAGATGGTGGCAGGAACAATAAGAAGCTCATGCCCATAAACAGTTGCTGCAGCAAATGCAGAGGTGAATTGCAGACATGGATGTCCAGTGGATCACTATGACACAGCCAATGGAGAGTCGGTGGATCTAGCAGTTGTCATGTTGACAGATTGAAAGGCACAGGTTTGCTTGAAGTCATGTTGGGAGTGAAATGAACTGGCACACATACAAAAGATTTTCTGGCACATGTGGAGGGGGTCAGGCCCTGGGCTTGTTGTTAGGAAGCGGCCCGGGATCGCTGCGGCAGCAGCCCGGGCTGGCGGGGCCTTACGGGGGTGGAGCTACGTCAGGGCTAGTGATGGGGGCGGGGCCATATCACGGCACGGGGGCGGGCCCCCGTCCCCCTCCGCACGCCATCAGTCGCTCCCAGCATGCCCTGCCAGGGGCGTGGGAAGGGGAGCCTCATTCTGGGTCAGGGATAGAGGGAGAGGATAAATAGTGCCGGCGGGGCTTGGCACCCCCACCGGTAATCGATTCTGAGAGGCTGGCCCCTGGATCCCTTGAGCTATCTGAGAGAGAGAGAGACAGTGAGCGAGCGTGTGAGTGAGTACGAGTGTCTGGTTCCCTTCCCTGGTCCTGTGAGAGCGTGGTGAGTGAGTGCTTACCCTAACTATCCCTGAGAAAGGATTGCTGTGACATGGTTTCCTGGTGAGGTGATAATACCTGCACGTGTCGTGTCTATTGGTGTTCCCTTCTCTCCTTACCCCTACCCCTGGATTGAGAGCCCCTCCTCCCCCCCTTCGACTACTATCCCTTATCCCTGCCTCAGGCACACACACCCTGGGCTTACTCCCCCCCACCTGTTGACACGGTTCCCCGGACCCCGAGTATCCCCTTGAGTATGTGGCTCCCTTGTGTGTCCTTTTCCCTCCCCTTGGGGCAATTGGCTTGCTCACAGAGTCCTGTGATGAAAAGGGTTGCCTTCCATTAACAAGGGAAAGCCCACCCAAAAACCTGAGGGACATTATTACTGGAGGGCTCCTTACTAGTGAACGCAAGCCGCCCTGTCCCCCCTGTTTGAGTGTGGTGTCCCCCCTCTCCTGTGGTTCAGCCCTGAGATCCCCTTCCCTTTTCCCCCCCTGCCAATGACAGAATTACCAGCACCCCTCTTTTCAAAACCCCGATTATGGCCTCAGAAGAACAGATACAGGAGCAAATGCACTCTGTGCAATCCCTCACCATGGAGGTACAAGACCTCCGGGAGGAGAACAAGGAGTTACGGGCTCGATGCCAAACTCTCCAGGAATCCCTGGAGGGAAGGGCTTTAGCCCCAATGGAGGAAGAAGGAGGTCCTGTGGGGGCATCTGCGCCTGCTCATCCTACACCCCTTCCCCTCACTCCTTTTCCGCGAGAACCAAAAGCCCCACGCCCTGATAAATTTTATGGGGACAGGAAGGCATGTCAGGGGTTCCTAGTCCTTTGTAAACTTACCTTCCGAACTCAATCCCTGACCTACAACACTGACCAGGCCAAAATAGCTTACATTGTGGGTCTTTTGGGAGGCACAGCCCTAGATAGGGCTACCCCTCTGCTAGCAGCAGATGATGCACTACTGCAGGATTATCAAGGGTTCTTGAAGCAATTCCGCTTTTTGTTTGACTATCCTCATAGAGTGAGGGATGCTGAGCAAGCCATATTACACCTACAACAAGGAAGAACTCCCTTGTTGGATTATATCACTCAGTTCAGGAAGCTGGCGTTTGACCTTGGCTGGAGTGATTCAGCCCTGCGTGCGATGTTTCGTCAGGGCTTGAACGATGAAATTAAAGATCAGTTGGCTTGTTTTACCACGACCCCAGAGACATTGGAAGACATGGTTAGTGTCTCCCTTCAAATTGACGAGCGCCTTACCGAGCGGCAACGTGAGAGGCGTAGAGATCAAGGTAGGGGAAGCTGGGTACCAAGGGGACCCCCTAGTTCCCCTCCCGTTCCCAAAAAACCTGAGGAACCCGAGCCAATGCACATCAGGGCTTTAAGGGGCCCCCTCTCCCCTGAGGAAAGGGAACGGCGATGCCAATTGCGTCTTTGTTTCTATTGCGGGGCAAATACACATTTCTCCCGAGAATGTCCTGCTAGGCCCTTCCAGGCAGGGGCTTCGGGAAACGCCAGGGACCGGGAGTTGGGGGGAACCTCCCGGTAAATAATAGTGCCCCCCTACTACAGTTAGGACCCCAAACCCCCTTCATTCATCAACTCTGAATCCCCCTCTCCCTTCAATGGTCCAGGAACAACTCCCTTATAGTCTGGGCCCTGGTGGATTCCGGGGTATCGGGGGACTTTATGGACTCTACATTTGCTTGTTCCCGGGGGATTCCTGTCCAAACCCGACCCTCGGTGGAGGTGGTCCAGACAATTGATGGGTCTCCTTTGTCTTCAGGACATCTCCTGACCCGTTCCACCTCGATCCAGTGTACGTACGGGTCTCACATTGAGATGCTAAACTTCGATATCATCGCCTCTCCCTTATTCCCTCTTGTTCTCGGTTTCCCTTGGTTGTGCATTCATAACCCTAGTATTAATTGGGCTTTGAAAACTCTCTGTTTCCTTTCCCCCTCATGCATCACTCACTTGGTCTCCCCCCCCTTACGCCCGGCATCCGTTTCTGTAACCAGTATAGCCCCTTCAGGCAACCAGATACCTTTTCAATACCTTGATCTTGCTACAGTGTTTAGCAAGTGTGAAGCAGCAGAACTTACTCCCCACCGCCCGTATGATTGCCCAATAGACCTTATACCCGACAGTGAACCGCCGCATGGTCATATCTATAGTTTATCCCCTAGTGAAACGGAAACCCTCCGAACATATATTAAAGAAAACCTAGCTAGGGGTTTCATTCGTCATTCCATTTCTCCTGCGGGGGCCCCTCTTTTTTTTGTTCCCAAGAAGGAAGGGGACCTCCGCCCGTGTATTGATTATAGGGGCTTAAACCTCATCACTGCTAAAAATAGATACCCCCTGCCCCTTATCCCTGAACTCCTTGGGAAACTACAAGGTGCCCAGATATTTACCAAGCTCGACCTCCGGGGCGCTTATAATCTGGTTAGGATCAGGGAGGGGGATGAATGGAAGACCACCTTCCGCACCCGATTTGGACATTTTGAGTATTGTGTTATGCCCTATGGTTTGGTAAATGCTCCAGCCACGTTTCAACACTTTATTAACGACATCTTGAGGGACTTATTAGATGTGTATGTCATAGCCTATCTTGATGATATCTTAATCTTCTCTAATTCCCTAGAGGAGCATATCCAACATGTCCGGACGGTTTTGAAGCGATTACTACAACATTGGTTGTATTGTAAATTAGAAAAATGCATATTCCATGCCTCCTCCGTCCCCTTCCTGGGATTTATTATCTCCTCACAGGGAATTCACATGGACCCGAGCAAGTTAGAAGCCATCAATAAATGGCCGGCACCTACAACAGTGAAAGTCTTACAGCGATTCCTGGGAAGTGTGAATTATTACCGCCAATATATTCCCAGGTATGCCGATCTTACTAAACCCCTTACCGGATTATTGAAAAAGGGGGTAACTTTTGTATGGGACACTGCCCAGAGAGACGCTTTCAGTCTCTTGAAACAAGCCTTCATGTCGGCCCCTCTATTACAACACCCTGATGTTTCCCAGCCTTTTATCGTAGAAACCGATGCCTCAGATGTAGCCATCGGAGCTGTACTGACTCAGGCTGTGCCCCCCTCTGGAGACCGACTCCCTTGTGCATTCTACTCACGCCAGTTGACCCCGGCCGAACGCAACTACCCTATTTTCAATAAAGAACTATTGGCCATCAAAGCGGCGTTTGAAGCCTGGCGACACTTCCTCGAGGGGGCTCCCCATCCCGTGTTGGTCTACACGGACCACAAGAATTTGGCCTACCTCCAGGCTGCTCGTATTAATAACGCGAGACATGCGAGGTGGGCATTATTTTTTGCTCGATTTCATTTTTCTATTCAATATCGCCCCGGAGTACAAAACACTATGGCCGATGCCCTATATCGGTACCATATCCCCTCTGGAAGAGATAATGATTTACACGGACCTATCTTACCCCCTAAGGTATTTGAGGCAACACTTCCCTCCCTAACCCAACTAAAGGCCTGGAGCAAAAAGGAACGACCTCGTCCTGAATATTACCAGCAGCATGGATTGTATTATTACAAAGGTAAAATCGTCATTCCTCCTTGATGGAGGCCCCACATAATGTGGGCTCACCATGATTCTCCCCTTGCAGGACATCTGGGACGCCAGCGTACTCTTGAACTAATCCACCGCTCTTTCTGGTGGTCATTCTTGTGAAGAGATGTGGATCGATACGTCTCCGGATGCGTGGCATGTGCCCGCACCAAGACCCCATGAACTCTTCCGGTAGGATTACTACAATTAACAAGTGAACCTAAAGGACCATGGCAGAAGATAGCAATGGACTTCATTGTTGGCCTTCCTCCATCCAAGGGTAATGATACCATTCTTGTTATCATGGACTATTTTACCAAGATGGGGCACTTCGTCTCCTGCAGGGGAGTACCCTCGGCCCTTGCCATGGCACAACTCCTTCTCAGGGAAGTAATATGCCTCCATGGACTTCCGAAGGAGATAGTGTCGGACAGGGGTCCCCAATTTGTCTCCCGCTTTTGGAAAGCATTTTTCTCGCTGGTACAGGTAAAACTTAGTCCAACAACTGCCTATCACCCCCAGGCCAATGGCCAGGTTGAGAGAACCAACCAGCATATAGAACAGTATCTCCGGTGCTTCTGCGATTTCCTGCAAGATGATTGGACCGACCGCTTACCCCTTGCCGAATTCACGTACAACAATGGACCTAACGCATCTCTAGGTAATTCCCCTTTTTATGTGTCCTACGGTTTTCATCCCCCTCTTTGTTTTCCAGAGGCGCCCCGTGCAATGGTCCCTGCTGCCGGTGCTTTGGTACAAGAAATACACAAAACTCAAAGATTAGCCTTGCACCACCTACAACAAGCACGGTCTCAGTATAAGGCAGCAGCAGATAAATGGAGGCTTCCCGGACCCTCCTTTAAGGTAGGGGATCTCGTTCGGGTGCGAAAACGCCACTACCCCTCCTTGCGTCCCTCCACCAAATTCGATGACGCCTATATGGGCCCATTCCCCATCATCCTCCAACTGAATAAGGTTACCTATACAGTGGGTTTACCTGCCCATATGCGAATACACCCCTCATTCCATGTCTCACTATTGAAAAGGGCTGTAACCCCATCCTATGCCACACAGCGTGGTACCCCTGCCCCTCCTACCTTACTGCCTGCAGATACGGAGTACAATATCCAAGATATTTTGGATTCTCGTATCTCCAGATCACGACTTTATTACTTGATTGATTGGAAAAACTATGGGCCCTCAGAACGATCCTGGAAGCCTGCAGCTAATGTGCACGCCCCCCGCCTCCTTCAGAGGTTCCACCTTCAGCACCCTTCTAAACCTGGGTTACAGACCTTGGTGGGAGGGGCTTGGATGAGGGGGTACTGTTAGGAAGCGGCCCGGGATCGATGCGGCGGCGGCCTGGGCCGGCGGGGCCTTACGGAGGTGGAGCTACGTCAGGGCTAGTGATGGGGGCGGGGCCATATCACAGCATGGGACGGGGACGGGGTCCCGCCCCCCTCCACACACCATCAGTTGCTCCCAGCATGCCCTGCCATGGGCGTGGGAAGGGGAGCCTCATTCTGGGTCATGGATAGAAGGAGAGGATCAATAGTGCTGGCGGGGCTTGGCACCCCTGCCGGTAATTGATTCCGAGAGGCTGGCCCCTGGACCCCTTGAGCTATCTGAGAGAGAGAGAGACAGTGAGCGAGCGTGTGAGTGAGTACGAGTGTCTGGTTCCCTTCCCTGGTCCTGTGAGAGCGTGGTGAGTGAGTGCTTACCCTAACTATCCCTGAGAAAGGATTGCTGTGAAATGGTTTCCTGGTGAGGTGATAATACCTGCACATGTCGTGTCTATTGGTGTTCCCTTCTCTCCTTACCCCTACCCCTGGATTGAGAGCCCCTCCTCCCCCCCCTTTCGACTATCCCTTATCCCTGCCTCAGGCACCCCCCCTGGGCTTACTCCCCCCCACCTGTTGACATGGTTCCCCGGACCCCGAGTATCCCCCTGAGTACGTGGCTCCCTTGTGTGTCCTTTTCCCTCCCTTTGGGGCAATTGGCTTGCTCACAGAGTCCCTGTGATGAAAAGGGTTGCCTTCCATTAATGAGGGAAAGCCCATCCAACAACCTGAGGGACATTATTACCGGAGGGCTCCTTACTAGTGAACGCAAGCCACCCCGTCCCCCCTGTTTGAGTGTGGTTTCTCCCCTCTCCTGTGGTTCAGCCCTGAGATCCCCTTCCCCTTTACCACCTGCCAGTGACACTTGTGAGGGGGCAAACGATAACTATGGGCCACTGGACAGCAACCCAGGAATTCCAGTCTCAGGGGGCCACAGCCTCCCACAGCCCCTACCCAGCCTGATCATTGGTACAGCCGGTAGAAGGAAGCTGGCGGTAGGTGGAGCAAGTATGAGCCTCCTGGAAGCAGATCCGGACTCAGGCTACCACAACGTTGCAAGAGTTAGTACGGCTCTGGGTACAGCTAGATGCCTTGAAAGGCTTGGCACCATGATCTGGGTTGGTGGTGGACCCACCCTGCCAGGAAGACTTTGGGACCTAGGTGTGGGGAGACAGTGATTGTTGGGTGGACCACACATATGCACAGGTGAAATACAGACACAGACACTCCTCTGAAGGGCTAGCACTTTGGGACACAGGTGGAGTTGAGACAAACATTTATTTTTATTGTGATCTGGCTTTCCTTAAAAGAAGGCTCAGGGCAGCTTACAAATAAACAAACATATAAAACATATATAAAAGTATATTAAAAAGTCCATAAAATCAGTAAAAGAAAAAACACCAACCCTCTTAGACCCACCCACAAAACCTACCCAATACCACCCCTCATTTCCCACATCCACCCCCCCTTGCCACCCTACCCCAAACACACCCACCAAAAACTCCCCATCCCTTATCCCTGCCTGACAACCACCTTTACAAACAAAAAGGTCTTATGACGCCTCTAGAAAACACTCAGACTTGGACTGAAACAAACCTATGTGAAAAGGGAGTTCCATAACATTGGGGCAGCAACCGAGAATGCCTCCCTGAGACATTCATTGTATAAGAACATAAGTAGTGCCATACTGAATCAGACCAATGGTCCATCAAGCCCAGCATCCTGTCCTCTGACAGTGGCCAATATCAATTGCATGGGAGAAGAACCAACAGTCACAATGGGTAATCCATTCCCCATTGATCACTCCCAGCTCCCGACAATAAGAAGTTCATCCCGTAAGCTACCGTTAATAGCCACTAATGGACCTACTCTCTAAGAACCTATTGAGGCCTTTTTTAAACCCAGATATACTACTGACCTTGACAACGTCCTCTGGCAACAAATTCCATAAGTTAATTATGTGTTGAGTGAAAAAGGACTTTCTTATATTTGTTTTAAATCCACTGGAAGCTAGTTTCATGGAGTGTCCCCTAGTTCTAGTACTATTTGAGAGGGAAATAACTGTTCCCTATCTACTCATTCCACACCACTCAAGATTGTATAAATCTCTATCATGTCCCCTTTCAGTCTTCTCTTCTCTAAGCTGAAGAGACCCAGATTGTCAAGCCTCTCTTTGTATGGAAGCCGTTCCATACCCTTTATCATTCTCATTGCCCTTCTCTGTACCTTTTGTAGTTCAGGTATGTATTTTTTGAGATGAGGCGACCAGAACTGTACACAATATTCCAGGTGAGGTTGCACCATCAATTTGTATAGAGGCATTATGACATCCTCAGATTTATTCTCTATCCCTTTGTGAATAACGCCTAACATTGTTTGCTTTTTTGACTGCTGCTGCACACTGGGCTGAGGATTTCAGTGTATTGTCCACAATCACTTCCAGATCCTTTTCCGGTGTGGTAACTCCTAGCTTAGTACCCAGTATTGTGTACTCATAGTTTGGGTTATTTTCCCCTATGTGCATCACTTTGCACTTGTCCACAGTAAATCTCATCTGCCATTTAGATGCCAAGGTAATCAGTCTCGTAAAAACCTGTTGCAGTTCTTCACATTTTAACTACCTTGAATAACTTGGTTTCATCTGCAAATTTGATCACCTCACCCTTAACGCCCTTTTTCAGATCATTAATGAATACATTAAACAGCACTAGTCCTAATACAGATCCCTGGGGCATAGCACTTTTTACATCTCTCCATTGTGAAAACTGACCATTCAGTCCTACTCTTTGCTTCCTATCCTTTAATCAGTTACCAATACATAGTAAAACACTACCTCCTATCGCATGACTTTTTAATTTTCTCAAGAGTTTTTTATGTGGGACCTTATCAAATGCTTTCTGGAAATCCAGGTACACTATATACCGGGTCTCCCTTGTCCACATGTTTATTTACACCCTCAAAGAATTTCAACAGATTAGTGAGGCATGACTTACCTTTGCTAAATCCATGTTGACTCTTCCCCATTAAGCCATGTTTATCAATATGCCCAACGATTCTGTTCTTAATGATATTTTTCCACCATTTTGCCCCGCACAGACATCAAGCTTACTGGTCTGTAGTTTCCAGGATCACCTCTGGACCCCTTTTTAAATATCGAGGTTACATTTTCCACCCTCCAGTCCTCAGGTACAGTGGCAGATTTTAGCAATAGGTTACAATTGGCTAACAGTAGGTTTGCAATTTCATATTTGAGTTCCTTCAGAACTCTGGGGTAAATACCATCTGGTCCTGGTGATTTGTTAGCATTTAGTTTGTCAGTTTGCTCTAGAACCTCCTCCAAAATCACGTTGATTTGTGACAGCTCTTCCAATTCATCACCTACAAAGTAAGATTCTGGCGTGGGCATATCCCCAACATCCTCTGCAGTGAAGACCAAAGCAAAGAACACATTCAGCTTCTCTGCAATGTTCTTCTCCTCCCTAAGCATCCCTTTCACCCCCATGTCATCTAAAGGCCCAACTGACTCTCTAGCAGGTTTCCTGCTTCTGATGTATTTGGGGGAAAAAATATTATTAGTTTTAGCATCTTTTGAAAGTTGCTCGTCGAATTCCTTTTTGGCCTGTCTTATTAACTTTTTTAATTTATGAACAAGACTAACATACAGTACCCACAGGGAGGCACTCCCGGCTGATTGCAGGTTCACAATGAGGCATGGAAGAACAGGTGTCCTTTCAGATATGTGGGGCTCAGATCATTTAGGGTTTTAAAGGACAAAACCAGCACCTTGAATTGTGCCTGGAAAGCTTTAGGGGGCTAGTGCAGACTACGGAGCACGAGGATAATGTACTCCTGGCATTTCACCCCAAAAGGAGGTGAGCTGCTGAATTCTCCACCAGCTGCAGCTTCCAAACAGTCATCAAGGGCAGCCCCAAGTACAGCATGTTTCTGTAATCTAGTCTCAAGTTGATGAATGCATGGATGACAGTGCTCATATCAGAATCAGAAAGAATCGCGTCCGCCCCCCCCGGGGGTTGGGGCATGAGGCCCTTTGCCGCGCCCGCCTAAGCAAGGGGGCAGGATGGCAAGGGTTAAGTTTCCCCGCTGTCGGAGGCCTCGGCGGTGCTCCGAGGCGGGAAAAGCCGGCTCACACTGGAAATGGGGGGATGCAGCCTGTAGTGCTTCAGGCACAGGCTGCACTCCCCATTGGGCGAGGTTAGGCACGTGACCCCACCTAGGGGCGGGGCCACGGGCAGTGAATGCCGCTCAGGCTGCATTCCAGCCTAGCTCAACGGCGAAGACGGCAGCACAGGTGAGCTGCCTGACAGGATCCAGAAGCGGTATGGATTCCAGGAGGGAGATTCCAACCGCTGGGATGGGAAAGACAAAAAAGAATGTTGCTGCTGCAGCAAAGAAAAGGAGGGTGGGATCCAGCAACCTGGATACCCAACCCGAAGCACCCCTGGGAGCAGGGGTAGGAGAAGGGGGGGGCGGTTCCAGGGACCTCGGGGGAGCCTATCCTCTCTCACATGCAACCAGTGGGGACAGGGGGAGCCCCAGGGCAGAGTGGGGAGGGGGAGACCCCCCTCACAGTCAGGATGGCTGGCTGTGAGGCCCTCCTCCAGCAGCTTTTGGGGGTGGAAGGGAATATCCCTGGCACACCCCCTCAACCACCCCTTCCACAGATCCAGGGCCCGCAACGGCCGGGCCCATCAGGGAGAGGAGGGGAGATAGTGGCAGCAGAAGGGGGGTCCCCCTCACTGCCCTCTCCATGGCGTAGTGGCCGCCCCATTAACCTGCCAGCCCGGTACGTGGGCGAGGTTGCCGAGGGTATGGGTGTGCAAGCCCGCATGGGTCAGCAGTCCCCCCCTTCGGGTGCACCAGCTGGGGTGTCTCCCCCGGTTACTTGGCAGGCCCCTGTGGTGGCTACAGGTGCTCCGGGTGTGGCTCCCCCTGCAGCGGTAGGATCCAGGCCCCAATTAATGTATTCGGAGCAGGGCCCAGACAATCCACGATGGGCCTTGCCCTACCCTGGGATCCCGCAGCCCGCCCAGGCCTCAACCAGTCGGGGCGGTGCTGCGGGGACAGCCCTGGCATGGGGCTGGGCCGGGGAGCCTCTTCCCCCCTTTTTACAGCAGGAGCAACTGGCGGGGAGAGCGGTGCCGCAGGGACAGGGCGACGGCGATCTGAGCCAGCGAATGGACCGCATGGAAAGGGCTCTTCAGGCATTAATAGACCAGCGTGCCAGCACATCGGGAACCCAGCAGGCGATGCAGGCCGGACAGCTTACCCCGAATACAGGTAGTGCCCCCGCCCCCAGCGGAGGGGCGGGCAGTGCCAGTGGAGGGAATCTGTTGCCGCCCCCTATAATGGGCAGCACGGGGGATGTGAGGCCGGCACCAGGGAGTTTACAGGGTCACGGGGCACAGGGGGAAACAATGCAGCTTGTGTGGTGGGGTGGGAATTGGGTCCCAGTAGCATACCCACCACGCCCTTCTACCGTGGGTGAGGGGGCAAGTGGACCAGCCGGGGGGGTGCTCCCCCATGGGGGTGCGCCGAACTCGTCCTCTCTGGCCGGGCAGGCCCTGCAAATATGGGCACCAGCACCCGTCCCGCAGCCACCCCTACTTAGTACAGTGTTCCCTGCCCCGCCAGCAACAGTGGTCACACAGTGCCCCCCGCCAGAAGGCGGGGGTTACTCTTCAGTATCGGACCCAATAGGGGGCCATTTGCTGCCAGCAACAAAGGAGAGGATATGGCGGGGGGAGTACATTGATCTGTTCGCCCTCCTGTTTAGTGATCCGATTTTGGACCCCACTGATCAGGACGACAAGAAAGAGAAGGAGCGCTTCAAGCGCCCCAAGGCGGACCGGAACTGGTCCAATTGGACTGCTGCCTTCTCCATTTACATGGGAGTGCTGATCCAGGCATACCCCACCCGAGCTGCCGACTTGTTAAAGTACGCCGACATCGTACGGCGTGCTTACGAGGCCGGGCCAGCGGGCGCATGGCTTAGGTACGATGAAGCCTTCCGCCACAGAGCAGCGTATACGCCCGCACTAAGATGGGATTTGCATGCACACGACCTCTGGTTGAATTGCATGAGTGGGGCCGGGAATGTGCCCAGGTCAGATAGTGGCCATTTACTGGCAAAAGGGGGGGCATCTTCGGCATCAGAGTCCTTTCGTGACGAAGGCAAGAAAGGAACGGCGTCCCCCGCGGGCATGTGTTGGGAATTTGATCGGTCCGGGCGATGTTCTCGAGCGACCTGTAGGTTCCGTCACACTTGTCCCAACTGTGCCGGGCACCATGCTGCCTCGGCCTGCCCCAAAGGAAAGGGTTCAGGTAAAAGAAAACAGTTCCCCGGAGGGCCGGGTAAGGGAAGCATCAATGGAAGGGGCTCGTCCCCATCCAGCAAGGGCACCAACCCCAGTTAGGGTAGCTGAGCTCGCAAAAGCCCTCCAGTCCTACCCTGACCAAACGGAAGCCGAGTTTATAATAACAGGTTTTCGGGAAGGTTTTTGGATCCCCGCTACTGAAGTTCACAAGCACCGGTTGTGCCCAAATTTGAAATCGGTAGCGGGGATGGAGGACATAGTGCGAGCCAAAATCCAGAAAGAAAGGTCCGAAGGAAGGGTGGCGGGCCCATTCCCTGTTCCCCCATTTCCCGACTTGGTGGTATCCCCTTTAGGCGTCGTGCCAAAGAAGGCCCCAGGTGAATTTCGTTTAATCCACCATTTGTCATACCCCCGGGGGGGTTCGGTCAATGATGCGATCCCCAAGGACCTCTCCTCGGTCAGATATACATCGTTTGACGCGGCAGTAACCCTAGTGAAGTCATTTGGGCCCCATGCACTCCTTGGGAAGTGCGACATCAAGTCTGCTTTTCGCTTGCTCCCTGTGCACCCCGACAGTTTCCCGCTGCTCGGTTTTCACTTCCAGGGAGGTTACTATTACGACAAAGCCATGCCAATGGGGTGCTCAATCTCATGCTCAGTCTTCGAGCGCTTCAGCACCTTACTGGAATGGATAGTAAAACAGCGGTCTGGAAAAAGAGGAATCATAAAATATTTAGATGATTTCTTATTCATTGGCCAGGCCAACACAAGCGAATGCATTGACTTGATGCGTATTTTTCAGGAAGTAGCAGAGAATTTAGGTATACCCTTAGCCCATGAGAAAACAGAAGGACCCGCCACCAGGTTAACTTATCTGGGAATAGAACTGGATACCGAGCAAGCGGTGTCTCGACTGCCCAGTGATAAGTTAGAGTCATTAAGGGAGAAGATTTCAAATTGCCTGGTGGCCAGCAAAGCCACGGTCCGGCACTTGCAATCGGTTGTGGGGAGCCTCAACTTTGCTTGTCGGGTAGTGGCACCGGGTCGGGCCTTTTTGTCCCGCCTCTATGCAAAGTTCGCCGGCAACCCGCCCCCCCACCATCACATCAGGGTCAACATGGAGATGAAAGAGGATCTCCAGACCTGGGCCACCTTCCTGGAACGTTTTAACGGTACCAGTTTCTGGAGGGAGCAGCTTCTATTAGAAACGGAGCTGCAGGTCCATTCTGATGCGGCTGGCGGGGCGGGATTTGGGTTGATCTTCAGTGACAGATGGGTGGCTGCCCCCTGGCCGAATGAGTGGATAGAACAGGGCATCACCAGGGACCTCACCTTTTTGGAATTCTTTCCAATTGTGGTGGCGGTACATCTATGGCCTAGCCAGCTGGCAAATCAATCAGTTTTGTTCTGGTGTGACAACCAAGCCGTTGTACACATAATCAATACGCAGTCCTCAAGGTCCCCAAGAGTGATGAAGTTAGTAAGGGTTTTCGTGCTCACTTGTCTGGAATTTAATATCCTGTTCCATGCCAGGCACGTGCCGGGTTTAGACAACAGTGTAGCCGACGCCCTTTCTCGCTTCCAGATGGATCGTTTCCGTCTGCTGGCGCCCCGGGCCCGAGCGAACCCAGAGCCGCTGCCACCGTGGGTATGGAACCTTGGGTTGTAGAGCTGCACAACGCTGTTCTGGGATCCCTGGCGCCCCGAACCAGGACAGCTTACAACAGGGCTTTCAGGGAATTTCAGAACTTCCAGAGGGAGCAGGGCTGGCCTCAGGGTTTCCCAATACCAGAACAGCAAATGTTACAATTTGCCATGGCCTTGCGGCGCCAAGGTTCGGCCCCGAGCACGATAGCTGGGAAACTTTCGGCCCTGGCCTTTGCAAGCAATCTTGCAGGCCACCCCCCTCCCGACCGGGGTTTTTTTGCCAGGCGATTGCTTGAGAGCTGGCATCGGGAAGGGGGTAGGACTCAAGATCAGCGGGCCCCAATTACGTTGCAGTTGCTATTGGATATGTGTAAGGGGCTCCCCCATGTTTGTTATGACCGTTATGAAGTTACATTATTTAATGCTGTATTCAAATTAGCATTCTTCGGGGCGTTTCGAGTGAGTGAACTGGTAGCCGACTCAGCCAGGGACACGTCAGGTAGGGGAGTCCAGTACAATGACATCAGGATCGGCCCAACGTCAATGGCATTGAAAATTCGGCGGTCCAAAACGGATCAGAGAGGGAGAGGGCAAGAAGTTAGATTGAACCGCGTAACAACAGACGAATTGTGCCCGGTTAAGGCTACTGAAGGGTACCTGGTAGTTCGTGGGTCGGCTGCTGGCCCCCTCTTTAGACACGCCACTGGACACCTCGTAACCAGATATCAATTCACTGCAGTTATGCGGAAGGCGCTCGTATATCTGGGAATTTCCCCGTCTGCCTACGGCACACACTCTTTCCGGATAGGGGCAGCAAGCTTTGCTGCGGATAATGGTATGCCTGAACAAGGCATTAAGGAATTGGGGCGTTGGAGGTCTGGGGCGTTCCGGACATATGTCCGGTGAGCTCCCACCCCCCCCCCCTCCCACCCCACCCGCAAGAGTCCCTAATTTGTGATCTCATTCCAACAGGTTCTCTTCCAAGGCCGCGGAAGAGGGTGTGGATTGTCGGCCACAGCCTGGTCCGATGGGCGGGCAAGGCCGCCAAGCAGACCGGATGGGGATCGCAACTGGGTCTGGCGACGCGGGCACAAATTGAGTGGAAGGGCCGTAGCGGGATGAGGTGGCACCAGCTTCTGCCGGCAGTCCACGCTGCTGCCACAGAACCTCCGCCTGATGTCATTGTAATTCATCTTGGGGAGAATGACATCCCGCAGCTGAAAGGTGTCCAGTTAATCAAGAGCGTCAAATCCGATTTGTGGGAGGTTATGAAGCTCTTCCCTGGTGTATGCCTCCTCTGGACCAATATGGTGGAGCGGTTAGATTGGGGTCAAGGGGTACACCCCCGCAAAATTGACAGAACTAGGAGGACAGTGAATAGGGACATAGGGAAGTGGCTCACCATGTTGAGAGGAGCGTATGTGGACACAAGGGTGTTGACACACAAGAAGCCGGAGTTGTACAGGCGAGATGGTGTGCACCTGTCCCCCCAAGGGAATGATCTATACCTTAGTGCCCTAAAGTCGGCTTTAGTTCGCTCACTAGAAAGAATTGAGGGTTAGGTGGGGGCGGGTCCGTCCGGATAAACCCGGCGAACCCTTAGTGGCAGGGGTCCAGTACTGTGAGTTAGAGTAGTTAGAAGGGGCATAATTTAGGAGTCATCTCTGTAAGAGATGGGGAGGCCCACCTGCCGGAAAGCAGGGGAAGGCAAGCGGCTGGGCAGCCTCCCTGGGAGGAGTGTCGTGCGACGACGGCAGGGGCAAGTATGGCCCCCCATCGGCAGGCATCATTCTCCTTACTCACAATGAGATGGGATCCCCTCACGGCCTGTGGTGCCGCTTGGAGGGGAGATGCGTGAGCATCATTTGGGGGGCATTCGAGGGTACATCGAAACCACCCCTGGTTCAGGTTTTGGGTACGTTTCCGTTAAGGTTAATGTTAAGTACTTGGACCCGCATCGCTCTAGGCGATTTACCCCCACCTTAATTGGTATGTTAATTCGAAATAAAGAGTGCGGCCGTTTATAACCCAATAAAGTTGTCCTGTCTCCTTCAGTGCGTCGGCAAACGTCCACAGCCTCCTCACCAGATGGAGTTGATGAAAAGCGCTCCTGGCCACCACAGCATCCTGATAATCCAGGTGCAGCAAGGGGTCCAAAAGCACTCCAAGCTTGCAGACCTGATTGACTGGATGGGGCTGAATTCAATAAATAAGAGGACTCCCAGTCCTCTCCAGGCCACAAGGTTGGCCAACCATCATCATCTTAGTCTTGTCTGGATTCAGCTTCAAGTGGGTCACACTCATTCAGTCCAAAAGAGTGACCAGACAGAGGGTAAGCACTGAGACTGCAGGACCTGGGTCAAATGAAAAAAAGAGGTAGAGCTGAATGTCACCAGCATTCTGATGGCACTTCACCCCAAACTCCAAATGAGTCCAACATATACATGTTGGACTTATATGCACATTGAACATTAGGGGAGACAGACTGGAACCCTGCAGGACCCACAGGGGATAAGGGTGTGCAAGTAATTTTTGTTTTTATGATAAATATTTTAATAATCCATTTTTTAATATAATTATTGCAATAATGAAAATGAAAAATTCTGACATTTTGGAATAGAAAGGAAATTTCTCAATATTATTTTTTTGTAAAATTGGGACATATTTTAGGATGTCACTTTTTTTGTTTTCCCTCCAATTTCCATGAAATTTGGACAGATCTACTTCCCACCCAAGGAACATCACTACCGAATGTCAGAAAGATTGGATAAAGGGTCCGATTATATAAGCATCATGACTTGTGGTGCATTTATGGCAGTAACATCTTTTCTACCTGTACAATTTGGATAGAATTTGGATAAATCAGACCCTTCATGGAAAGGATAGTGTCCGCAAAGTTTCAGAAATGTTGGATAAAAGGTACTGATATTATAAGGAATTAAGTTTCATCATTTGTACACACAGTTCCAGTAGTAAGGACTTTTTTCCCCATCATTTATTGATGGAATTTGGACTCACTGAACCCATTTCCAAAGGGATCATTGCTACAAAATAAATATTAGATAAAAGGCCCCAGTTTTAAAAGCAATTGAACTGTTGTGATTTCAACAGAAGCCATGAATATAAAAGTTCTGAACATGTTGGGACAAAAATGAAAATTTCAGGACATAACCGGGACTTCAGGCAGAAGGACAGAGGGGAGGGGGAAGCAGCCCAGAAATCAAGAGACATGATTGTCTGAGAACATAAGATAATCTCTTATTGGCTCTTTCCTAAGCAGATGCTTCCAACTTCCCAGTAGCAAGCAGGGGGTTGGGGTGGGCACAGCAGAAAATAAGGATATATAATTGACATTTCTGATGGGCAGGTGGCATCACAAACACATCTTGTACCACTGTGACAAACATAAGAGAATCCCTAGTGTAGGCTCATTCTCTGAAGATGCTACCCAGGCTTCCAACTCACCAGTACCCAATCACTGCAGTCAAGGAGGCTTAGGTGAGCAATGGGGAGCATATATAAGCTTCTGCCAAGATTCACAGACACGACCATGGTTAGATCATGTGTGGCTCATAGGCTGGCTCAGTGCTCTTGTGGGTTCATTATGCAAATGCATAAGCATAAGATCCATTCCTGAAACATTGGATAAAATGTCCTGATTTTATGAGCAATTTAATCGTTTCATGGTTTGTGCACACATTTCCTGATGTAACCAATCAGGGAGTCTTGGCTGAGTATTGGGGAGTAAATATAAACTTTTGCCAAGCTGCACAGTCTTCACCATGGTTAGATTATGTGCTTTTGTGGACTGTCTCAGTGCTCTCATGGACTCATTGTACTCCTGGACTCGGTGTATGAGTTCTCTTGTGTACAATGAGTCCACAAAATGTTCTTGTAATGTGGACTCAGAACACTGCACCTACTCTGCCCCATGTATATCCCCACACATTTTCGGGGGGCCAATGACTGAAGCCTGTGCCAGTGCTACTAACACTTGCTCCTCCTCTGCTCTGACCACCTCCTCCTGTGTTCTTCACTCTCTCTAAAAATTGTCCAAAAGAAGATCTCTGCATCTAGTAAAACCTCTACAGTTTAAAAAGAGGCAACACCAGCAAGTGATTAAAGGTAATTTACAACTTCTGGTAAAACCATGAAACACATATTGCTTATAAAATTGGGACCTTTTTTACAATCCTTTTGAAATTTGTCAGGGAAGATATCTTGGATGAAGGGATAAATTTGTCAAAATGTCATCCAAATAGTATGGAGCCAAAGATGCTACAGCTGGAAATGTGTGCATGAAATGATTAAATTGCTTATAAAATCAGGACCTTTTATCCAATCTTTCTGATATTTTTCATGGATGATTCCTTGCATAAGGAGTACAAAATTAGATGAAAAACAAAGGTGTTACAGCTGGAAATGTGTGCACAAACCATGAAATTAAATTGCTTATAAAATGGGTACCCTTTATCCAATCTTTATGAAATTTGGCAGAGATGATCCCTTGGGTATGTGGTAAACCCATTACAAAATGTACACAAATAGGATCAGAAAGGAAGAGGTTACATTCAGAAATCCATTTCCCATTTAAACTAATGGAAAACAAAAATAAAAAAACAATAATGAAACAGGGCAGAATTCTCCTTGTCAGTCTCCACGCACAGGTCATCGACCAAGGTCACAAGTGGAGTCTCTGTGCAATACCCAGTGAAAGCCCAAGTGAAATGGGTCCAGGAATCTGATGATATTGAAATGAGCCTGAAGCTGTTGAATAACCACCCATTCAATAACCTTCTTTAAAAATGGAAGGTTAGAGACAAGCCAATAGCTGGTCAGGGAGTCAACATCCAAAGATGGTTTCTTAAGCAGAGGCTAGACAACCATGGTTTTATGCACGTCCAACACCCTTCCCTCCTGAAGGGAGATATTGATAACCCAATGTCTTTCACCAGTCAGGATGGGCAAGAATCTAGTTCACAGCTGGTTGCCTTCACCACCACAAGCACCTCCCCATATCAGTGGGTGATACTGATTGAAATTGACACAAATAAAAAGGACAAAACTAAGCTTCCATAACCTGAAATTCTGTATCTTCAGGTAAAATTACAGCACCCATGCTATGGTGAATATGAGCAATTTTGTCTGAGGAGTTATTAATAAAAATGTTACAGCAGGAATTAGATGACTCAATTTCTGGCCAGACGCAGACCGGATTAACCAGGCCCCATACCACCCAGAACAGCTCCACCAGATGAGACTTTACAGACACTATGGGTGTTTTCAGATGTTACGCCATCCCGATTCACCACAGTGGATTTCCAGTGGTGGCGACCCATCCAACCACCCCCCGTCGTCCAGGAAGGCCCCAAGCAGATGTGACGGGACCGGGACCATGGCAGGGAATCGTACAGACAGGCCACAACCCGGGGCAGCGCAAAAGACATGACGCTGATTCCGGGTCGTGGTCAAAACACCCAAAAGGCACCGGGGAGGGATGGGAGGCAGACATGGCCAACTGAGGGTAAAAGAAGCCAAAAGTGCCAAAAGGAAATGCCCACACAAGGGAAACTGGAAGGGAGGGGGAGGAGGGAGAAGAGCTTCCAAGGCAGCACACAGAGCAGGCACAGAGACAACGAGGTCACAGTGGAACACACAGCACAAACACATGCAGGGGCGCATACACACTCATACGGGAAAGGCAGGGAAGGGAGGAAACAGCGGGACAGACAGAACACAAATGGCACAACGGGAAAAGGGGGGGCGGGAACGGGGAGCAGGGGGGGAACCGGTCCAGGGGCAGAGCAGGATATGGGGAACGGCATCCAGAACCCCCACAACAGCACAGTCCGCACGGGCACCCCCACAGCTACACAGCCAGTCCCGGAATGGAGGGACTCCTCAGGGACAGAGCACAAACACAGGGGGAGGCCACACAGAACAGAGAGAGGGATGGAAACGGTCCAGGAGGCTGTCAGGGACCCCACATGCTGGCGAGGGTGCAGTGGATGGGATGGAGGCGAGCCAGAGAAGAAGAGCAGAACTATCGGTCAACCCAACCGCCCCCCCGGAGGACTCTGGGAGGTGCAGTCCAGGGGCTCCAGAACCCCATGGTCACAAAATTACCCAAGGGGGGCGGAGGGGGCATGGGCACAGAAGGTATCAAGGCCAGACTATGAAGGATAGCAGCACCTGGGGTTCTGGGAGCCGGCTCGGAGATCAGGACACAGCCACAGGAGAAGGCAGCCACAGAGGGGAACACCAGTTGAAGAGGCGGACAGGGGGCCCCGCGGAGGGGGACCAGAGCTGCAGGCAGGGGCACCAGAACCCCAGGAACCCACCAGCACGTCAGCAAGCCAGGGACATCAGGGAGGGAGCAGGCAGCGATGCACAGCATTGGGGCAGAGGCAGGAGCTCACAGGGGGGCCAGCATCCAGGACTCAGAAGGCACAGGGGGCCTCATAGCCAGCTGCAGGGGGCCACGAAGGGACCTGGGGCTGGGTGGCCCACCAGGTGCACAAAGTGGGATCACTGAAGCATGCCCCAATGGTATCCCTGCCCAGACATGTGGTGGACACCCAGGTAGTAAGCCTCGAAGGGATCCTGCATGGCGAGCCCCACCTGCACATCGAATCGGGACCACACACCAACCAGCGCCACCAGCTATGCCCCGGTGGGCTCCGACAAGCCATAGTCAGCATCTGAGGGTCACGGAAGGTCTCCGAGCTTCAATAGATGGTGATAGACTGCCCCACACAAACGCCTTTTACCCATGGACCCCGTGAACACAGCCAAAGAAGGACACGGCCAGGGCAGGGCCCCCCTCCACCAGACAGGCCACGTAGGTGGCCAGACTGCACACAGAGAGGGCAGACATGGTCTTCACCACTGACCACCCCACATGCATGCACCTCATCTCCGGGATGTGCCCATCGGGAATGGGATGCAGGCCCAGCGTCTCCGCATGCAGCCGGCAATCACGGGCACTCACCTCATAGCCAAAGTAGTGCAGGCCAGAGCTCAGACTTGCGTAGGCATCTGTGAGGTTGTCCGGCAATCTCAGGAGCAATTGCACAGCTGGGGAATGCCACAGGTCACAGAGGGCCATGGTCTCATGGAAGGTCCAGCTATGGGGAGCGCCAGGGGCGGTGGGGTCCATGAGCCCTGGGGAAGCGCTGCCAGCCATGCTCCAGCAAGTGGAGGATACTAACTACAAGGAAAGGGGGGGGCCCACAAGCCCTTGAGGGACAGGAGGGGAAGCATGAGAGCTTCAAGGCCAAGCGATAAGGCCACAGGGCGCAACATGGCACAGCAAAGGAGGGAGGAGTTGGGTGCGGACCAGGCCAAGCTGCTAGAACCAAGCACATGTACAGGAAAGCCTACACGTGACTAAGCTCAGCGAGGACAACAGGCAGCCAACACAGATAGGTGGGAGGTGATGACAGCAGGAATGCAGCTGCAGTCTGCATGCCCAGGCACAGGCTGGACCATGTGCAAGGCCCTGTGAAGGGACCACAGGTGTACGCAATGGGGTGGATGCTGCCTCCCAGCCCCGCTCGCTCTGCAGGATCTGGCCCAGCCGGCCAGGGGGGGCAGAGGTGACACGACCCCCCGGTCGCCAGGGCGCGACATGTGGGTGGGGCGACACAAGGCTCAGCCTGTAATGGGTGCGGCACCAACCCACCCGGGGCACAGTTAACCATGGAGCTGGAGTGGCTAGGTGCATGCGGGATGCACCTAGCCATCTGCGCGGAGTGGTACCGCTCACACACGGACCTCCTGCGCATCCAGGCAGTAGAGGTGCACCTGGTTGCTCAGCTGTGCATGGTCAGGAGTGTTGCTAGAGCCCGGAGAACCCACCAAAAGGTGCAGGTGATCCCTGGCCCGGCTCAGGGCCCTGCGAATGTCTGGGGTGGCCTGACAGGCCCTCCTCCATGCCCGGGAATGGGCTGCAGCACTCTGAGAGATGACTGGCCAGCTCCAATGATGGAGGGAGATCATGGGGCATGCAACCCTGCTCGCTATGCCCATTGGCCGGCGGATATGGGTTTCGGAGTGGGCACGGGGTGGTGGGCCAGGGCGTTGGCACAGTGGGATGATGCCTCCTGGAGAGCACACTTTCGGATGGACAGGAGCATCCTCCTGTGACTTGCGGGGCTGTTAACGCCCAGGCTGGAGCAGCATCACACCACCATGCAGGCCCCCATTCTCATGGTCCAGCGGGTGGCCATCGGGGTCTGGGCCCTAGCAATGCCCAACTCCTGCCGGTCCGTCTCACAGCGCTTCAGTGTTGGGGTGAGCACCGTTGCCGGGATCCTGTGGGATGTCTGCGAGGCGGTGGAGGGAGTGCTCCTGGACCGAGTGATCCAGCTGGTGGACCAGGAGTCCATGATGACCGGCTTCGCGGCTGGAGGATTCCCCAACTGCATGGGCACCGTGGTGGCACCCACATCGAGATCCTCCGCCCATCTGATTGGGAGACCGCAGAATGTGTCAACCGACATGGGTACCACTCCCTGCAACTCCAGGCAGTTGTGGACCACCGGAGGTGATTCATCGACATCTACACGGGCCACTCCAGCTGCAGCCACGATGCCCAGATCATGACCATCTCTCCCTTCTATGCCCGGATGTACCGCGGGGTGCTGATGCCCTCCTGTATCCTGGGGGACCCGGCCTATCCCCTAACCTGGTGACTGATGAAGGCATACCCGGTCACCAGGAACCCGGTGGTTCTACAATACCCGCCTGTGTGCAAGCAGGGCTGTGGTTGAGAGGGCCTTCAGGGCCTTCAAGTAACGCTGTAGGGGTCTCGTGGGCTGGCTGGACTACATGGTGGAAACATCGGCCCTGGTGATAGGAGCCTGCTGTGTGCTTCACAACCTCTGCGAGACCGATGGGGCTGTACCTGTACCCTGGTGTCCACCCGGACCTGTGCCTCTCTATGTGAACACTGAGAACCTGCAGAAGTACCGATATGCAAAGCACATTCATGTTGCCATGGCCAGGCGGATCAGCCGGGAGGCCAAGGCGTGAGGGTGCACACACCCATCTCCACCAATCTGTGGCCCCCACCAGCACCCTGGGTGCGCCCCTCCACGGCCACCTGCTCCCAGCCCCGGTCCCATGAACAGAACCACAGAAGCGACTGTGGTACCCAAACATTTATTGTGACCTCCTCCTACAGTTAACCCCCCCACCACCACCACCCACCTTCCCGTGCCATGTCCTCCTTCCTCAGGCCGCTCGTCCGCTTCCCCCCTTCCCCCATGATCTGCATGTCTCTGGGCCCTCCATCTTGGCCACGCTGTGGGTGCTGTGGAGCTCTTGGAGCTCCCCCCCCCTTCTGTCCATGTCCACAATGGTGTCCTGGGAGGCCTCAGTGTCCATAGGGGCAGGCAGTGTTGAGAGGGTGGGTGGACCCAGGGCCGGAGGGCCCCCCCTTTCTGGCTGCTCCCTTCAGAGGCCTACAGGGACCAGTAGGTGGATGCACAGGTCCAGAGGTCATGCCGGAGGCTGTGGCAGTGGCAGAAGTGGTGGGGGTGCCGAGGAGCCTGGCATCGTGACTGGTGCGGCAGGTTTTCAAGCAGGGAGGCTGCCATCACATAGGCACTCATGGTCCCCACGTGCAGCAGCAGTGAGGTGCCAATGTCATGTGACCGGTCCATTTTGGCAGAGTTGTCCCTCACCTGTAAATGGCCTGTTCCAGTGCCTGAATGCCTCCACCTGCCTGCTGTGCTCCCGGCACTCCTTCTTCCATTCGAGGAGCACCTCCGCCTGCAGCCTCTGATCCCTTTCCTCCACTTGCTGCACGGCCCTTTAGGTGGCCGCCTCCATGCGGTTGATGGCCACTATCATCTGCTCACCCTGCTTGGTGGTGCTGTAGACAATGTCCTCCACCTGATCCTCCCTCCGGTGCTGCACCCATACTCAGTGCTCCCTCATCTGCTGGGCTGGGGGCATGGGGCCGCCTTGCTGTCAGACTGCACAGTAGGGGTTAGTTAGGTGCCCCAGCTGTCCAGCCCCCATCCTGTGCCATGGCAGGTGGGTCCTGGGGGGGGCCCTTCTGTTGACTGGCCAGTGCCCTCCCCCTGACATCCCATGGTGACCGCTCCCCCATCCCCCGCACCACCCAGATCAGGTCCCCCACCCGGCCACCCCCGGCCTCCCCACCCCCCACTGGCTGAGTTGCCTCACCTGGGACCTCTGGCTGCTCCTGGGGCTGCTCGCCACCATACCCCTCGCGTGCCTGTCTCGGGTACTGGGGCGTGGCATGACCTGTGAAGGTATGGGATGGGGTGGGTGGGATCCAGTGTTAGGTGTCCCCCAGCAGCCCCATGGCTCCTTTCTGAGGTCCGGGATGGCTGGGGTTGTTGGGGGTGGCCCCGTGGATGGTGTGCCCCCCTCCCTCCCTCAGACTGTCCCCTCCTGTCCGTTTCCCATCCCACCTGCTCACTTACCCTCTATGTCAGTCTCAGAGCCCTCCGAGGATGGTCCCTCTGTGTTGCTAGGGTTCCCTTGCGTCCCCTGGCTGGGGGCGCCCAGTGAGCCGGCCTCGGCCCCTCCTGGTATGGAGGTCAGCTGGGGGCTGCTGAGGCCAGTGCGTGAGGGGGGGCTGCTGGTCCCTGAGGTCCCGGGGCATTCCTCTTGGGGGCAGGGACCCCTGGATCTGGTGCCTTCTAGGGGGGCAGCGAGGGGAGGGGGTAGCTTGGCCCATTCCCTGCCCTGTACTACTGTGCTCCCCATGAGGCAAGGAGCAACAATGGAGCCCTTCATGTGGAGGATGCGGTCCAGGGCGTCATAGTAGGGGGCAGTCCGGCCTCTGTGCCTGGACCACTGTTTGTTGTCCTTAATTTCCTTGTACCCCCTCGTGAGCCCCTTGACCTTGGATCTGTACTGGGTCACTGTCCTGTGGTGCCCTGCCACCTCCATGTCCTGCACAATCTCCCGGTAGACGTGCTCATTCCGCTGGTTCATGGCTAGCTCCAGCTGGTGCTCCAGGGTCTCCCAGATCCTGATGGCTTCCTGGGTTTCCCTGTGCCCCCATTGCCCCCTTCGGTGGTACAGCCATCTCCCATGTGGGGCCTCCTGGTCCCGGTCCTCCTCCTCCTCCTCCTCCTCCTCCTTGTCTGCTGATATTTTGCCCCACCAAGACCATAGAGCAAACCTGGTGGACCATGACATCCCCAAGAGAAAATCAAAGGGGAAAAGGAAATAGAGGCACTATAGTTTGGAACTATTGTGGGGGTTTGACTGAGATGGGAATAAGTATTGATGACTATGGTATCTCCAATAGCATTATTTTTGAATGGCAATGGGTGGAAGGTGAAGCAAAGGTTTGGCAACATAGTGAGGAAATTCCTATATAGGAAGGAATGGAAAGGAGAAAACAATGTAAAAGTATTTAAATGATCTGGGGAGGGGGTTCCAAGATGATGATTGGTTATTGGGTGGTGTGTCTATGCAAAGTCAGCATGTATGGTTCAGAGGGACTGGTTTTGTATAAGTCATTATATTTGGGGAGAAACGGTATGCTGGCTGAGCATGCTGAAATGTCAAGGCTCTGGGGAGGGGGCATGTAACTGATTGGGCAGGGGCTCCTTTAAGGGACAGGAACCTGGGCCTTTGTCCCACCCTGCCTCTCTCCCCTGGGACTATAAGAGCCTGGAACCTGCTGGTTGAGTCAGATATCTCCTAGCGCTTGTAGTGAACAGAGTTGAAAGATAGTGTAGTTATACCCTGTGAGCTCTCCATGGTCCTGACTGGACCCTGTCCAGAAAAGGGAGATATGGACCGCATTATGTTATCATTTTACAGGGACCTATGTTCACTGTGTTTTCCCCATTGAGCAATGGAGAAAACATAGTGAACACGGATCCCTGGAATAAAGAAGTTATATTATATTATAAAGAAGCTGGAAGTATTATGCACCATGTTATGTTTTAAATAAAGAAGCTGGAAGTAGTGAAGCCTACTGAAGTCACTGGATTTTTAAACCGGCCTCTGTTGCCCTGACTGTAGAGGACCAAGTGACCTCCCACAGAAGGGTTATAAAAAAAGTTTATAAAATTATGAGTGGCGTGGAACATGTAAATAGGGAACTGTTATTTACCCTTTCACATAATACTAGAACTAGGAGACATTCCATGAAACTAATTGGCAACATATTTAAAACAAAAAAAAAGGAAGAACTTTTTAATCTCACTGTACAAATAACTTGTAGAACCTATTGCCAGAGGATATTGTGAAGGCCAATAGAATAGCTAGGTTTAAACAAGGGTTGGATACGTTTTTGAGGATCAGTCCATAAATGGCTATTATTCAAATAGGCTGGGAGATATAATCTCTGACCCTTCAGAGCTGGGAGTGAATAGCAGTGGGTGGAATGCTCTATTATGACCTACTGGGTACTTCTCCAAAGCGACTGAGAGTGGCCATATGCTGGACTTGATGAACCATTGGTCTGATCCAGTATGGAACTCTTTTTTTATCTTCTTATGCTGCAGTTGGAGATGAAAGTTCTGTGTTCAAATTCTCGTCTCACTAGGTGACCTTGGATAAGTTACTGCTTTTTGCTTTGGCTTTTTCTGTTTGGCTGGTTAGTTGGCATAATGACAGACTCCTTTCTGGCAGCATCTATCCCTAGCTTGGGAGATCAAGCAAGAACAATGCAAACATACAGAAACTAGGGCTGAAATTATGTCTTACAAAAGTGAGAAATCGTGTTGAAATCCTGGTTCTGGGAATTTTTCGCTGTGTTCTCAGTGAGAAAAATAGATAGATAGATAGATAGATAGATTTAAAAATCATTATGCTTACACGAAAAGATCACTGGGTTGTTTTTCACATGCATGAAAGGACTGCCTCCATTAATCCAAATGTTGGTGATGCTATTTCTGCCATTTTAGTTAAGGTCATAGTCATTTTGTGCACATGCTGTGAAATTTTTTATTTATTATTATTATTATTATTATTATTATTATTATTATTCTCTTGCCGAGAACTCGTACCCATAACAAGATAGATCTCGATGAGATCTCTGTCCCAGTTCCTGAAATTGCAAGTTTTACTCAAAAGAAGAAAAAAAATCAACTGCTCATTCAGCCCTAACAGGAACGTGAGTGACCTGGAATGTTGGCCATTATATGCACAGATTCCTGCAGTGAGGCTAGGGAAGAAATTCCTATGCTGTCACTCAGGAACCTATGTAAACTAACAGCAACTGTGGATGTGGTCACAATACTTGATATTAGCATGTGGATGAGGTCAAGTATTTGCATTTGTATCTGCATTTGTATTTGTGGTTTTAGAATCTGCATTTATTTGTTTTTGTATCTTTGTCTGTGTTCACTGCATGGGGACATCGTTGCCAAATGCAGAAAATTCAGTGAACATGTGTTATTTTGGCATAGAAGTTCAGTGAGGCTCTGCCATTTTGAAAGGCCTATAAAGAAAGGAAAATGTGTCCAAAATTGCTGCTAAGTCTGCTACCAATTCAAAAGTGGGAGCACTCTTTTGGGGAGCATGGTGAGTTTGGCTACCTTGGTGGGGAGACTGTTGACTTGGGGAGGATGGAACAGTGCATGGGTCTGATTAAAGTGGATTGTTGGTGTGATAGGATATTGTAGCACTGACGAAACGAGAGTTGCTATATGTGGATCAAGGAACACACATTCTGCAAGTGCTAAGGCAAATATGGCTTTGCTCAGAGATGAAGACAGTGGCTAACAGGAAAAACTTGAGGAACCCCCTGAAGATTGCTGGGTTTATAGTTGGAAATCTCTCAGTCTGAAAGGGAGACTGTGAAGATAGGAGCTCAGGAGCAGGACTTTCTGTGATGGCAGGGTAAATGGAGGCCTGTCAAGGCTACAGGCAACCCTGGGCAGGAATTAAAGCACAGGACTACAATGTAGGAACTGGAGAGATACCATGAGGATTCGCTGGTAAACTACAGAAAATTCACGGACCTTCAAGTGGAATAATTGTTTTCTACCAAAAGGGGTTCCTTGAATTCAGTGGGCTAACCTTGGGGTCCCTCTTTGATGATAGAAGCCCCTACCCTGGAAGAATAGGGCTATCTGTAGAGAAGGATTGGAGGCCAGATATAAAAGTACTCCTGTGTGCCAAATCGTAGAGAACTTACTCTGTAATCAGGGCTAACTTAAACTTGGAGACTGTGATATGGTGGTGTAGCAGTTGGAAAGAGCTACATTCCCTTTAAAAGGGAGGCATTATAGTGACACTCCTCCAGGAGGAGCACCTCTGCTGCTACAACTGGCTTGAAGGTGAGTGAGGCATGTGGCTGGTTTGGGAGAGGGGAAAATGGAACATGGGGATTTCTCAAGTGGGGGGTTGCTGGCTTGAGGATGGGGAATGGGGTCTGGCTTGGGAAAGTGGTCACTGGCTTGGGGGGAAATGGGCATGGAACTATGGTCAGGCGAGGTTGCTGTCTTGGGGGGGTGGACGTTGGACACTAGGCTGGCTCAGAGGCATTCGCTGGCTTGGGGACAGGAAATTAATAGTTCTGGCTTGGGGGGTTGGATTCTGGATCAGAGGGGAATCACTGGCTTTCAGAGAGTGGAATCCCTAGGTGGGAATAGAGTATGGGGATGACTCAGGGCAGTTGCTTACATGAGGGGTCACTGGCTTGGGGATGGGAGGAATGAAGCTGCCAAGGACTCATCATTTCTGCCTGGCTGGCCTAGGATGAGTTTAATTTGGGTGCAATGCTTGATACTGCAGTTCGGAGACAGCAGCAGCTGCTGCAGGTAGGGAGGACTTAATATAGGCTTCCCAAGTAGGCGTCTAAACTGAGAGTCCGAGCCACCCATCTCCAAGCCGGATATGTGCTGAAGTTTGGAGGGGTCAAGTTTAAGATCTAGGCTATTACATTTTTGGAGACAAATGCTGGGTTCACTCAAAACCTGAGTACACAGACCTTGTATTCTTATTTCAAATATGGAACCAAAAAAGGTACTCCCCCCCCCTTTATTTGTATTTTGTCAAAACCAGAATGCACAGCCCTAACTGATATACTCTGTTTCTGTCCAGGGTCACAGGATTAGATGTCTTAAGCTAGGGTCATGAAGGCAGAATGTCTGGAGACCAACAGGCTAGGGGCACTCTGTCCAACACAGATCTACATCTGGGTCAGGTATACTTTAGGACACAACTCCCATTGTGATTACACTACCCTATTTAACAAATGTAACCCTATACTGTGTTTCAAACAATATGGCCATCACTGAGAAAAATATCATTGCAGATTTGATGGGAGCATACAACGACAGCTTAAATACAGTAATATCAATGTGTCTCATTACTGGGTATTGAACACTCAAGTGGTGTTGTGCATCCTCAAATCAGAATTGCTGGACATGGTTGAACATTTCTGATTTATTACAATTATTATGTTTGCTGAATTGAGAAGGCTCAGGTCGAGTTATAAATTGATGCTGAAAGAAAAAAGGGACCAGTACTATACTCTTAAATGGGAAATCCTGGATAAAGCAGCCATAGCCAATGATTCTAGAATATTCTGGGGGTTGGTGAGAGAAATAGGTCAACCACACCATTCTGGGGGGAAGCCATTCTGGTAGGACCACAAGCTTGGGAGAGACATTTTTCAGCCCTTTTTTCCTCTACGACGGGTGGGGATGGGCGGAAAGAACCACTGTGCCCCTCCCCCCCCAAATGGGATCCTGTTGACCCAGCTTTGATCCTAGACATCATTGGCGGTCTAACTAGTGGGAAGGCTGCCGGGATTGATTACATCCCCCCGGATTTTTTGAAGGCATCTTTCTTTAGATCTAGGGGTGGGCAGTTGGTTTCACCGGCGGTCAAAATCTTTGCCCTACACTGTATACCCCAGTTGTTATATGATGTCCCACTTTTGGGTTGTGGATAGGTTTAAGGCCCTGGAATAACTCCAGGCATCCTTTTTAAGGTCCCTGCTGGCTGTTCCCCCCGGTACTCCAGCCGTAGCCCTACGGGCCGAGCGTGGGCTCCCTCCGATCAGTGAACGGGTTTGGCAGGGGGCCTTTACCTACTGGCTTCGGCTTGTTTTTAAGATTGTAGCTCCATTGTCACTGGCAGTTCAGGAGGACACACCCAGGAACCTGTGGATGGCCCGGGTGGAGACCAAGTTGAAAACTATGGGTATAGATACCCGGGCGATGAAGCATCTGGTTATAAGGGGGCAAAAAGACTCCTGCTAACAAGGCTGGCAGATATCACGCGTCAGGAGGAGAGGGCTGCCCTGGGGGAGATTAGGTTGTTGGGCCCTTATGGCCTTTTGCTAATCAATTCAGGTGTCTCAATGCCGTACTTAGCGCATAGCTTCCCTGTCAAATTTAGGAGACCTTTCATGCTGGCAAGGTTTAGTGCATTCCCGTCGGCTGTTATCGAGGGACATTACAGGGGAACCCCGCTTGCGGAACGATTGTGTGCCTGTAAAATGCGTTCAATCGGATCTCTGGAACATGTGATCTTGGATTGCCCTCATTATGCTGTGCTGCAGGACAAATATCTGCACCCATTAATTGGTAACCTGTCTAGGAGTGCACCAAGAGACCAAATCAAATATCTATTGGACGATCGCTCTCTAGACGTGACTAGCAAGGTTGCCAAATTTATTTAGAAAATTTATGTGTACAAATTAAATATGAAGTCTGTACTTAATTTATGAATGGGTAAAGGAATATTCTTCATCCCCATTGCCCTAGAGGGACGGGGGGCCGTATTGCACCCCGTTCCCTGGGCATGTAGGAGGCAATTTACACCAATGGACTGATTATAGGCTTAGGAGAGGGTCTCCTAATAAATCTTGGCATTGGTACAGACATACGGCTTGCGGTCACTAACTTATATCCTTTTCTGTGAATTTTATTTGGGTACTCTATCTGATTAGGCTGTTTTAACTAAGATCTATCCTAGTTACTGAATACTAGGTTAAGGTACTTTGGTATGCTTGTGCATTATTTTTATTTTATTCTCTTTTGAAAATGCTATTTTAATTGAGGTGTTGTTGTTTATGATATATTATATAGTTATAGCTTACTTGGCTATTATGTTCTATGTGTGTTTTATCTATTGACTCATTTTAATTTGTGACTTAGTTTGTGTTTGTCCCTGTATGCTCTTTTGCAATTACTTTATCGTTATGCAATAAATTATTTACTACTACTACAATTATTAAGAGCTGTTATTCTGGGATTCAGGATTGTATTCCAATTACTCAGTCAACCTGTATCTTTGTATTATATGTTTCGGGCAATGCCATTCATAGCCACTGCTTCTGTCATATTCAGCTTCCACTACCTCTGTCTTAGTGTCTTGTTCTGGTGACAATAATTCCTGCTGTGTTCTGAGTCTCTGGGGTTTGGATTTCTGCAGCATTTGGGAAAGTATTGCCTCTTTTTGACATTTGGTGTCTGGTTACTTATATTCAGTAGGAGCATTTCAGTTCAATGTTTCAAATGACAGTTTTAGGAAACAAAGGACAAGTTTTGTTTCATGTCAAACCCTGACTCATAGAATTGAATCCAAAGAAAAATTAATGTTCATCAGCATGGCCATTCATAGTCTAATAATGATATCTTCAAGGTTTTATAATAAGAACAGTAAATATGGTTAAAAACAAATGCGACATTAACCCACACTGGTCAGCTTTGTCCTGCTGTGGCCTACAGGTCACTGACATGTTTGTGCTCGTACTCCCAGATATTAGTCCAATGACCCCAGGAGGGTTGGTGGCTAGCCATGGCAAAGGGCTGAAGTTACAGTCCAGGTTACCACCACCACCACCATGGTCAGTCTTGGGCAAAGTGTGCCACAGTGGGTTAGAAGGAAGACTGTATCAAATACTACTTCCAGATACTCGGGCTGAATTCTGAATTTCTGAGTAATTGGCCCGAGTACGTGGTAGCCCTTCAGCGCTGTTTCCAAAGTTCTGTAATTTGGACTCGGAATTCTGGACCTAGGAAAACATAGGAAGCTTCAGAACTATTCGGAGCCACAAAATTAAGAAATATACATTCACACATACACAAACACACACATCTGCTAGGGATGTGTGAACAGAACGCAGTTCGGATGTTCGACCATTTGGTTCAAAAACCGAGTTCGGGTTTGGGCGTTCAGTTCGGTAGAGTTTGGTTTGGCCAAACATTCAGAAAATAGGTATCGATATCAGTATCGGTACCGATATCGATACCAATTTTGAAGATTTTATTTTCGGTATCTGTATTTGGCCCTGAGACACTTAAGTTTGTTATTTTTATGTCTTGTTATATTGTTAATGTTTGTTTTTTAAAAAGTTATTATAAACATTATATCTGTTTCTAGCTGATTTTACCTGTCCAATCTTTTACCCCTCTGTGCTGCTTCTGGCAGGTGGCAGAATCTCATTGTAAATTTGTATATACAGCTTGTCAGATCCCTACCTGACCGCAGCAGCACATGTAGAGTATTAGCCCCAAGATGTGCCAACAGAGTCTCAACTTGCAGACAACTCCCCAATAATGGGAGACATTGGTGGTCCTGGAGGAACATCATGTCTCCAAAAATCAGGCCTGTAGAGTTTGGGGCGTGGTGATGGGCTGTGGCTGCTGCTGCATGCTGCCACTCCACTGGCACGACCCCTACCACTGGCACGGCCCCATTGCCCACCTTACAGGAAGCAGACCAGCCTCTTTTACTTCCCTTCTCCATGTCTTCCAACCCAAAGAATGCACACAAAGATTTTATATATATATAAAATCAAATTTATTCAAATTTGTATCTAATATTATATATATCTACACTAAATCTAACTGCTATTAACTATTCTAAAACCTATGGAACTAAATGGAATATATAATAACTACAAAGGCCTAGTCCTACAAACACACTATAAAACTGAATCACTACACACTATCTCTATCTATCTCTATAACTAAGCTAACTCCTACATCTATCTATCTATCTATCTATCTATCTATCTATCTATCTATCTATCTATCTATCTATCTATCTATCTATCTATCTAT
>QEPC01013615.1:454217-473871 GCA_003113815.1 Sphenodon punctatus
CTCCTAGCTGAGTCAAATGACTTCCCCCTCCCTGCTACATTTGGCCTTCCAGTGACCTGACAGAAGACCATGTTTTAGCCACCCGAACACAACAGAACGCAATTCGAATTGAATGAACTGTTCGGCCATTTCGTCATTCGGTGTTCGGTTCCGTTCGGTGTGTTCGCCATTTTCGTCGTTCGGTGTTCGGTTCAGTTCGGTGTGCTCGCAATTTCGTCGTTCGGTGTTCGTTTACGTTCGGTGTGTTCATGTTCGTGTTCGTGTTCGGTTGTCCGAACAAGCCAAGTTCTGGCCGAACACCGAACTACCGAACCGCATTCGCCCATCCCTACACAACACGATTGCCACTTCAGAGAGTCAGACCTGTGGAGGCAAACACTTTGCATCAAGTGGGAATGAGATATAGAATCATAGAACTTGGAAGATTTCACACAACACTCAGGAGGCTGATTTGTGCCATTTCCCCCTTCCAAAATAAAAGTTATTTGGATAACAGCAACATTAAAGAGTGGTGAACTGTGCTAGAGCTAAAAGAGGTAATAGATTTTCTACCGAGGAATACTCTCCCAGACATAGGTACACCTTGATGTACAAAAGGGTCACCCCTACATCTCTGGGGACCCCTGCGGGTAGCAAATTCTATCCAGTCTTCATTTTTTCCATCCAACTTCACTTGGGTCCCAGCGGAGGGGATGGTGTACATCAACAGTAGCACTAGCAAGGCAGTAGGAGTGTGCATTTCATTTTCATTATTTTTTTTTATTACTAAAACAAATGAACCACATTTGCTTTAGTAACTAAAATAAGGAAACAGTCTGGGGTTTATTGTCTCCATTTTCAGTTTTAAAATTAAAAAAACCCTTAAAACTGTGCATGCACAAATGGCCGGCAGGACTGTTCTTTGCAGGCACAACCTTTCCCAAAATTGTGTCAGAAGCATAAGTGCCATTTTGGGAAAGGGTGCATATATTCATAATGTCTCTGGTGGCCATTTTGTGCGTGTGCAAGTTAAAAAAAAATATTTAGACAATAATTTTAAAATCACTCTGCTTGCACAAACTAGTGTCCAAGGCCATTCTGTCCTGCTAACGCCATCTTGGAAACATATGAAGAAGTATACATATCAAAGGAATTGGATTCACAGTGAGGTTCACAGTGGATATTTTCAGACGTTACGAGATCACAGTGAACCACAGTGAACCACGTTCAATCCCACGGTGGGGCCAAAGCGCCCTGAACGTCTGTTACGTGGGCGCCAGATGTTCACCACAGTCAATACCCACATGGGGTCAATATTAACCAATCTTCCAAACCTCCAGACCGGACCATCGCTGAAAGCATGGTCAAAGAGGTTCCTGACAGGAAACAAAAAAAAGTAACGTCTGAAAGGCAACCACCGGCCGAAATCAAAGAATATGATTCCCAGCCGGGGACAAAGCATGGAACGGCACTGCCAGGCAACCAGCTACAACACAGGCCGTGGAGGGAGATTTAAAGGGCACACAGTGGCACGGAAACATGGCGGGATGGAGCGAGACGGAAGGGAGAGGAGAACGGTGGGTGACAGAGCAAGGCGAGAGGAGGAGGACGAGTAGATGCAAGCAGAGGAGGAGGTGGTCGTGCTGCTCATGGAGGAGGTGGAATGACAGCAGCAGCAGCAGCAGCAGCTGGGACAGGCCGCCCCGAGGACAACGACCGGACCGGGGGAGGAGGCACCCCAGAAATGGGTAAGGCGACCGAAGGGGAGTGGACCCGACACCACAGGGGCACCAGGGCGGGCGTATGGATGGATGGGTGGCAGGAGGGGGGGGGAAGGGATCAGGCCACAGGACAGGGGCATAACAGCATCCCACCAATTCCACTCTGTCCCGCAGACATGGAAACGGGCCCAGGAGCCCAAGCCCCTAGAGGAGACAGGCGCACAGCAGGTGGTGGAGGAGTAGGGGGAGCAGAAAGAGGAGAAAGAGGAGGAGAAAGAGGAGGAGGAGAAAGAAGAACCGGATGGTCCACGGGGAAGAAGGCCGTACCACAGAGGGGGGCAATGGGGGCACAGGGAGACCCAGGACTTCATCCGCATCTGGGGGACCCTGGAGCATTAACTGGAGCTAGCACTCAATCAGTGCAATGAACATGTGTTCTGTGATATTGTGTGGGACATGGAGGTAGCGGGGCATCACAGGACCATGACACAGTGCCACTCGAAGGCCAAGGAGCTAAAGAGGGGGTAAAAGGCCATACGGGACAACAACCGGCAGGCCGGCCATGGAGACTGGACCTACCCCTACTATGATTCCCTGGACCGCATACTCCATATGAAGGGTTTCATTGTCACCCCATGCCTCGTGAGGAGTGCTGTGGTCCAGGGCAGAGAAAGGGCCAAGGTAACCCCTCCCCTCACTGCCCCACAAGAAAGCACCAGCTCCAGGGCCCCAGACCCCAGGAGGAATGCCCTGGGACATCGGGACCCGGCAGGCTTCCCCCCGACAGCAGCCCGGAGAGCCCCCACTCCTTGGCCAGACAGGCAGACCCCGAGGCCGGCACACTGGTCACCCTCAGCCAGTGGTCGCAGGGGGACCCCAGAAACATGAAGGGGCCAGCCTCGGAGGGATCGGAGACAGACATCGAGGATAAGCGGGCAGATGGGAGGGGGGAGGGACCAAGGGCCAAGGGGGGTCCCAGGCAGGGAACAGTCCCCCCAGTCCCTGACACCCCGGATCTCAGAACAGGGGCCAGGGGGGATGGGCGGACAAACTAATGGCCCTCCAACAACCACCTCCCCATACCCCCACAGTGATGGCACTCCCCAGAAGCAGAGATGAGCAGGCGAAACTAGTGGAGAACAGTCCTGGCAGCCACTGGAGGGCTCAGGTAAGGCACACCGGCGAGGAGGGGGGCCTTCGGGGAGACCTGGAGGGGGATCTAGTGCACCCGTGGGGGCACGGCCAGAGACCCGGGGGGTGAGCAAACCTCAAGGCATGCCCCCTGACAGGAAGTGGCTGGGATCTGCTCTTAACCACATACCTTCCTGTACCCTACAGGGCAGCCAGAGGAGCAGATGCAACCCGGGACCATGCCCGCAGCACAACAGATGAGAGAGCACCAGGCACGGGTATGGTGCCAGAGGGAGGACCAGGCGTAGGACATAGTCCGGACCAACACTGAACAGGGGGAGCGGATGATAGCAGCCATGTACCACATGGAGGCGGCCATAGAGCACTCCCTGCAATAGACAGAGGCAAGGGACCAGAGGCTCCCGGAGGAGGTGCACCTGGAACGGAGGTGGGAGCACTGGGACCACAGTAGGCAGGTAGAGGTGATGGGGCAGTTGGAACAGGTCATAGAGGGGATGGTACGGGAGCATTCTGCAAAGATGGACAGGTCCCATGACATTGGGACCTCCCTGCTCCTGCATACGGGCACTATGAGTGCATATGTGATGGCAGCCACCCCACCGGGCACCCTGCTTGCCCAGGCCCCCATGCTGGGCCTCTTGGAACCCCCACCCCATCCCCAGCTGCCCCAGCTTCCCCCATACCAGCTGGGGCCACACATCAGCCTCCCAGGTTCTGTAGGCCTCGGGAGGGAGTAGCCACGCAGGGGGCCCCCTCTGGTCCCAGTTTCTCCATCCGTCCCACCACTGCCGGCCCCTCAGGACACCAAGGCCTCCCAGGACACCGTTTGGGACATGGACAGCGGGGGGAGGGGAGGTCCCAGAGCTCTGTAGTGCCTTCAGGCCACATGGGGAATGGGACGATGAGGGGGATGGGGGGAGGGTGGTCTGAGGGTGGGGGGACCACACCAGTGTGGTGGGTGGTGGTGGTGTGGGAGCACATGTATTTGGGTGCACGAATAAATGGGTGGACACCACTCCCACCTCCTGTGGTCTGTTCACGGGCCCAGGGGTGGGGGTGGGCCATTGGCAGTGGAGGGGACCACCCAGGGAGCTGTCAGGGGCCCCAGGGTGGTGCGGTCAGGGTTGAGCACCCTCACAGCTCAGTCTCCCGACTAGGGCTGTAGCAGAAAGTTGCAGTGGTAGCTATTTCCGCCGGAAACAGCATTTCCGTAATAAGTGGTACAGCATGGCAGATGCTTTCATTCCATAAGTTTCATTCTGCTACTTCTGCAGTTCCACGAATTTCATTCTGCTACTTCCACAGGCTTCACAAATAGCGGAAATTGCCATTTTCACTACTTCCGTCATTCCGCCAGCACCACAAAATAGCAGAACAGTGGTTTCCCAACAGTTTCCACCAATTCCACAATATTTCTGATAGCTTCTGAATTTTCAGAATGCTGACGGAATTAGCAGAATGTCAGCAGAAAAGCTGCGGTGTGGTGCGAGCATTTCCAAAATGGCGGAATGGAATTGCGGCGTGGAAAAAACTGCTGCCGCTTCAGCCCTACTCCTGGCTGATATGCCTGGCCAGGGTGGCAAAGATGTGCTTGGTGTAACGGTACTCCCATGGGTTGTCCGCATTCACGTACAGAGACAGTGGTCCGGGAGGGCAATGGGGCATGGGGTATTCGAGGGCTGCCCCATCAGTCTCGCACATGTTGTGCAGAACACAGCAGGTGCCTGTCACCAAGGCCGAGCTCTCCACCGTGAAGTCCAGCCGGCTAGCTAGACTCCTCCAGCACTACTTGAGGGCACTGAAGACCTGCTCAACCATGGTCCTGCTTGCACATAGGTGGGTACAGCACCTGCACTGGGGTCCTGGTCACCGGGAACACCTTCATCAGCCACTGGGTGAGGGGATAGGCCGTGTCCCCCAGGATACAGGGGGGCATGAGCACCCCTTCAATCCAGGTCATCCCCATGTCTGACAAGTCCCTGCGGTACATCCAGGCATTGAAGGGGGAGATGGTCATGATCTGGGTATCGTGGCTGCACCCAGAGTTTCCCATGAAGGTGTCAAGGAACCGCCCCCAGTGGTCCATGACAGCCTGCAGCTGCAAGGAGTGGAACCCGTACCTGTTGACATACTCCACGACCTCCCCAGCCGAGGGGCAGAGGAGCTCTATGTGGGTGCCGTCCACAGTGCCCATGCAGTAGGGGAACCCTCCAGTCACAAAGCCGGCCATCATGGCCTCCTGGTCCACCAGCTGAATTTCTTGGTCCATGAGAATTCCCTCCACAGCCTCACACACATCCCAGAAGATACAGGCCACGGTGCTCACCCTGACACCGAAGCACTGCGAGACGGACCGGTAGGAGTCGGGTGTTGGGAGGGTCCAGACCCCGATGGCCACCCACTGGACCATGGGGATGGGGGTCCTCATGGGGGTGTGCTGCCACTCCAGACAGGGCATCGCATCTCTGCAAGGTGCAGTAGGGTGAGCTTGTCCATCCGAAAGTGTGCCCTCCAGGCTGCCTCATCCCACTGAGCCAGTGCCTGGGACCACCACTCCTGTTCCCACTCTGTGACCCATACCCGCTGGGCAATGGGCATAGCAAGCAGGGCAGAGCACTGCATGGTCTCCCTCTGCCATTGGAAGTACCCGGACGCCTCACAGAGCACAGCGGCCCTGCTCTGGCCGTGGATCAGGGCCTGCCAGTTCACCTTGGTCACCCGCTGTGACCTGAGCTGGGACAGGGAGCACCTGCAGAAGTTGTGGGCTCTCCGTACCCATGCAGCGCACCAGGCCACGCACACTCGCAGGCGGGCACCCAGGTGCATCGCTGCGGTCTGGATGTGCAGCTGGTCAGTTTGCGAGTGGTACCACTTGGCACAGAGTGCTAGGTGCATCCTGCAGGTGCCCAACCTTTCCCGCTCCATGGTGCCACCTGTCCCAGTTGGGGTGCGGCCAGCCACGTTATAGGCCGGGACACGCGGTGCCCCACCCCCGGGTTGCGAACCGGCGACTGAGTGGGGGCACTTGTGAAGGTCCGGGGTGCCCCCTTCTGGCTGGGCCATCCTCCCCCTGCAGGGTGGCCGGGCTGGGGCAGAGGGGGCGGCCCCTTGAGCACACTTGCTGTCCCAGACCGGGGCCTTGCGCACAGCCCAGCATGCACCCGGGCATGCTGCCTGAAGCTGTATTCCTGCTGTCATCAACCTCCCTCCTCTCTGTGTTGGCAACATTGTGTCCTTGCCAGCCTGTTTAGTGTATCGGCTGTCCTGTTTGTGTGCTCGGTTCCTGCAGCTCTGCTGGGTCCGCACCCCATGCCTGCTATGTTGTTATGTCTTGTTGCAGCCAGTGGCCTTATCGCTTGTGTCCTGCCCTGCCTGAGGGGGGCATTTACCCCCTCTTCCCTGTCCAGCACCCCCCTCCTCCCCCCCTGGGTTCCATTGTGCCGTGTGTTGTCTGTCCCGCTGTGTCCTCCCTTCCCTTCCCTTCTCTTCCCTGTGTGTGCACCCGGGCTTGTGTTTGTGCTGTGTATTCCACTGTGCCCTCGTTGTCTCTGTGCCTGTTGTGTGCGGTACCTCAGCGGCTCTTCTCCCTCTCCCCCCTCTCTTCCCGTTTCCCTTGTGTGGGCATTCCCTTTAGGCACTTTTAGCTTTGTTAGCACTCGTCCAGCCATGTCTGCCTCCCGTGCCTCCCCAATGCCTTCTGGGTGTTTTGATCATGACTGGGAATTGGCATCATGTCTGTTGCACTGCCCTGGACCATGATCTGGCAGCCCGATTCTCCACCGTGGTCCCGCTCCCATCACATCTGTTCGGGGCTTTTATTGACTGCAGGGGGTGGTTGATCAGTTCACCACCATTGGGAATTCACTGTGGTGAATCAGAGCCACGTAACATCTGAAATCACCCAGTGTGTCAATTCCCATGTTGGTTCTGAACCAACTGTGAATCGAGTTCCTTTGATAAGCTGTTTCCCCACTATATCCCCAAACTATATGCTTGCTATCTGCATGTGTTTATAAACACCTTTCGTTCCTTTGCCTTCTACACCAATACATACTTTTACAGCTGTTTTGTTAATGTCTGGCACATCTCTCTCTCTCTTTCACCTTCTGGCGTTGGTTGATGATCTTCATCAAGAGATTGACAGGGGATATTATACCCTGTTGATCCTTTTAGCTCTTTCAGCAGCCTTTGATACAGTTGACCATGAGTTATTGTTGGTGAATGTTCATTCCTGTCGAGGAGGTTTCAACAGGTAACAACTGGTGATTGTTCTTCTTGCCCCTACCCCATCTATTGTGGGGTCCTGCATGGTTCCATCCAGTCTCCCCCTCCTGTTCAACATGTATCTAAGGGTCCTGGGAAATATCATGCATAGATCTTGGGTGCATTGTCTTCAATATGTGGATGACAACCAAATCTACTTATCCTTTTCATCCGACCAAGACCCTGCAGTCTCTGTGCTTACCCAGTGCCTGGCTCCTATTGGGGACTGGATGCAGGTGAGCCATCTGAAGCTGAATCCAGACAAGACTGAGGTGATGATGGTTGGCTGGCCCTTTTGGCCTTGGGGGATTGGGACTTCCATCATTGATGGGGTCTGGCCTCCCCTCACTACACAGGTGTGTAGCCTTCGAGTGCTCCTGGATCGTCAGCTTCACCTGGAAGGTCAGGTTGCAGCTCTGGCCAGGAGTGCCTTTCATCAACTCCATCTTGTGAAAAGGCTGCATCCCTTTCTCTCCAACATGGATTTGGCCACCGTCATCCATGCCTTCTTTACCTCAAGGCAGGATGACTGCAATGCACTCTGTGTGGGGCTGCCCTTGAAGACTGTTCGGGGGCTGAAGTTGGTGCAGAATGTGGCATCCCACCTCTTGATGGAGGTGGGTCAGTAGGAGCACATTACACCAGTGCTTAAGATTCTGGACTGGCTACCTATAGCATTCTGGGCATAATTCAAGGTGCTGGTTTGACATTTAAAGACCTAAATGGTTTTGACCCTACATAACTGAAGGACCACATTTTCCTTATGTCACTTTGCAACCCTTAAGATACGCCAAGAGTATCCTCTTGTTATTTCCATCATTGGCCCAGTTTGATATGACTTGGGCTTACAGAGGGGCATTCTTGGTAGCTGTCCCACTGCTTTGGAACTCCCTTCCCTTGGAGGTTTCCCTAAGCCATAGTTTGAATGTCTTCTGGGGGCAGTGTAAGACCTTTTTAATTTGGGGTATTTTTTAATTTAAGTATTTTAAATTTGTATTATTTATTTATTTATTGTAAGCCGCCCTAAGCCACAAGTTAAAGGGCAGGATATAATCAGAAATAAATAACTAAATAACTAAATAACTAACTAAATAAATAAATAAATAAAGCCTTAGGCAAACCTCCTTTCAGTAATACGGTAAACAGTAATGCAGTAAATGGTAGCTGATAAACAGTAATTTATTACTCAAACAGTCAGTGAGATCTTCTCAAGATCTTGCTGATGGTTCTCAATTCTTGCGAATCTCAAAAAGATTCTCAGTTTCTCAGATTCTCAAAAAGAATCTCAAAAAGATTCAACCCTAATTACTGGTTTTCCAGTAGTCTTCACCAGGAAAAATGAAAAAGGAGTAATGGAAAATAAGTGGTAAAAACTGGAATGACCAAAATGAATGAACCATATCAAATGAATGAAATTAAAAACTGAAAATACACAAACAAAGATTGGACAGGTAGTGGTCATTATTTGGTTTGTTTCAGGCTGGATTGTTAGTTTGTTCGTTTTAGCGGGTTCTCATTTCAGCTCTAAACACTACCCCAGAGACTTAACAAGTAGCAAATGACAGAAAATAGTGGATAGTGCTAGTTCCTCTCATATGCGCCAATGCTGGAGCAAGAAGGATTTAAAGCTAAAGTGTTAGAAATGCAATTTAGTGAGCCAGATGTTTTCAGGTGGAAGCTGGACGTTCTTTAGAATTGTAATGTAATGCTAAGAGTTAACAGCAGAGTTTAGTGGGAGATTCATAACTCTCTCTCTTTTTATAAATAAATAAAAATCCAGGCAATCAACCCTGTCAGCTCTGACCTACACAGCTGTTATTTTGTAGTCATTCTCACTTCTTTGGGAAATTTCAATAAGAAGCTAGCTGCTCTCAGAGGGGGCAAAAATCCCCTTAATCTCACTATTGTCAAATCTCCACACCTACAAAAGATGAAAAAGTCCCTCTGTAAAATTTCATGATTATTGTTTTGACACAAGAGGATGGGGGCGGAGAGGAGGAGTGTCAGAGATAGTGTTCCTGTCATAGAAATGTTTATTTCATCTCCTCTGGTTTTGACATCTATCTCCAAGTAGCACTGCATCCTGTCTGACTCTTTTCAGGGGGTATAATGCTTGGCTCATTCTGTCTGACACCCTTGTGGGGAGGGAGACAGCTCCCTCTCTGTTATCCTCTCATGTCTGCATGCTTACACTGACCTCACTCCTCTGCCCCTTTTATAGACCATTTTAATGCTTTTATTGTAATCCTATTTCTTGGTGGCTGGGCTCAAGACAGGAATTACAATAGCTGGCAGAGTATAAAATAGGTTACATTTATAAGTGTTTTAATCTTCATTTGCTTATGAAAGCTGAAACTTAGCTAGACATGCTATGTAAATTGCTTATGGTCAAATGCTATAGATACTAATTACTGGCTTTTGTGCTTACTGCTGGCAGTCATAGCCTCCCAGTTCATTACTTCGGCAATGCAAGCCATTAGCAGTGATACTGCCCGAGAGTTGTTATTCAGCGTGGCATTGGGAACTTCAGTCTCAGTTACTATGGGTATTTTCAGACATGACGGGCCCAGAGGCTGATCTCTCTCAGATCCCAGTCTGTGATGAAGCCGGCAATCCTTCAGACATGTTGGCTCCATCACTGTGGGGAATCGGGGAGGGGAATGGGCTGTGCGGCACGATGTGTGGCCGCACAGTCTCGCCCCCCCCGCGCTCCCTTGGCTGCCCGCCCATGGGGAGACGGGCGGGCGTAGCGGCCAATGAGACCGCTGTGCCTGATCCTGTACCATGGTTCGGGTTGTGATTCTGGATGGGGGCAAGGTAACTGATGTTACTTTTGCCCCTTTCCAGATCGTGGCCAAGCTAACCATAGTTCTCGACCTCCGGCTGGCCGGAGGTCCAGAACCGTGGTTAGGGTTGACCCCCACCAGAGATTCACTGTGGTGAACATGTGGCGGGGGGTCAAACAGACATTCATGGGAACACCGCCACCACAGGGGATCCACTGTGGTCCACTGTGGTGAAAGGCGTTTTCATAACATTTGAAATTACCCTATGAGGAGTCAAGAAAACTGCCTCTGAGTAAATCCCTGAAAGCAGGTTTGAGAAGGCACCAGGCATTATGAAAACTAAATATAGCTATTTTTAAAAACTGCTGAAGAATTGGAAAGTAATTACAATTAAGAAAGATGCTGATTTCCTCACCTCCCAATTGGTTACTCTGGGACTAATCAAGAGAGTTAGCACTGCACGCAGACATGTTGCAAGTTCAGAATTGCATTGAAAACTATCAAACGTACCATACAATGTACTTTACTGAGTTACCTCCTACAGTGGGAAAGCCTTTCAGTGTATTAAAATCATTAACAAAATAATAAATAGTTCTATGCTGATTTGTCACCTGGGACCTTTCATCTTCAACAGGACATGTGCCACAGACAATGGTTTCTAAGGTGACTTTCCATAAATGAACTATATCATGGGTGAAGGGCAGGTGTTAAAGCTGAAATGAACAGTGGATTTTATATTTGTGAATATTTTTTGTGTTTTCGGATATCCCTCCAAGTAACCTAATAAAATGTACAGGCAAAATGAATACTTGGATATCTGATGTTAATTGACTACTTCATTTACTTTAGTGTTTTGGTTATTTGGATTGGTGATTTCAGTTACTTCATTTTGGCAGTTGTGCATCTGCAATAGTGCTGAAACACAGTAACCAAAATATGAATATGACTCACCTGAAATACTAGGGGTGTACAATTTGTTTTTGTTATTATGATAACAAAAATGAATATTTATGGGGTTTTTTTGCTATTGTAATAACAAAAATGAAGAATAATATTAACAAAAACAAAAATGAAATTTAGTTTTTGAAATAATGGTAAAATCTGAAAAATGTATTTCCAGCTATACCTTTTTTTTCTTATTCAATTGTGATGAAACTTTGCAACATTGTACCCCCAGGGGAAGGCACTATGTGTATCAGATTTTGGAAGGATTGCATAAAGTTAACCAATTTTATAAGCAATTGAATGTTGGGATTTTAAGAAAATTTGAATACACATTCCTGGCTACAACTTCTTTATCTTTCATGCAATTTGTATTAATTCTGTGAAGGTTATGTCCCTTCCAAATATTACCAATCTTGCCAAATTTCAGAAATATTGGATAAAGGGGCCTGACGTTATAAGACATTAACTTAAAATGTATTTATATTCCATTCTGTTTACAAGGCATTTGTCAGGAATGTATTCCACATCTTCCCTGTCGTCTCTGCCAAATTACAGGACAATTTGATAAAGGGACCCAATTTTATAATCAATTGAAGCTATCCACTGGTAGACCATTATTCAGATAAATAGCAACACATGCAGTGTCAGTCAGAGGCAAGCATCTGGAATGGCAGGGTGAGGGAGGATTAGGAGCAACCTAACAGACTGACAAACACATTCACTGCACAATTTCTGCATTCTTCCAGCTTTACAGGACCAATCAGTGCTGACTTCGAGGTGGGCATGGAGGCAGCCTTGAGGCAGGCATAGAAGAGACATAACTGGGACTTTGGGGGTAGCATCCCAGAAATCAGGAGACATGGTTTACACACCCAGGCTGGCCAATTATCATCACAATCCCATCCTGCAGCACTGTGACAGAGGACATCAGAGAATCTCTATTGACTCTTTCCTAAATAGATGTTTCCAACTTTCCAGTAACAAATGGGGGAGAGAAGTTGGGGTGGTCACAGCACAGAATGAGGATATTTGGTTGACATTTTTGCTAGCCAATTGGCATCACAAAGAGATCTTATACCACAATGACACGTAAAAGAATCTCTGGCATAGGTTGATTCGCTGCATATACTCTTCAGGTTTAGAAAATTGGTACCCTTTATCACATCTTTCTGATATTTGGTATAGTTGATCCTGAAGGTGTGAGATACATCCCTGCCAAAATTCATGTACACTGGTTGGATTACAAAATTGTTACAGCCGGACATACATTTATAGGTGAATTGCTTATACCACCAGAACCCTTTATCAAATCCTTCTGAAAGTTGGCATAGATAGTAATATTAGTGAGGGGCATATACCTTCCAAGTTTTATCCATATTAGACAGGAGACAAAGATGTTACAGCCAGGAATGTATATGCAGAGTTTTGAAAAATAACATTCAACCACTTATAAAATCAGATTCCTTTATCCAATCTTTCTGAAATTTGTCAAACATAATGCCTTCCATTGGAGGTATAATACATCCAGATTTCATCAAAATAATGGAAAAACAAAAAGGTTACAGCTGAAAATATATTTTTCATTGAAACCAATGGAAATTGAAAACAAAAGCAAAAATGAATACAATTTTTTTATATTTACAAAAATGAAAACAAAAGATCTAAATAACCAAAACAAAAAATGAAAAAATAATAATGACATGGGTACCTGATGCACACCTCTACGAAATTCCAAAATAACCTAAATGGAAACAGAAATGAATAGAAGTTCCTTTCCACTTTGTTGGATGTGAATCAAAGCAGTCAAATTTGTAGGAAATAGTATCTGGCACAGATATTCATTTCAGCACTAGTGGGTATGTAAAGATACGCTAGGCATGTAGCTTTATTAGCTGTTATGAAATGGTGCATGAGCTTTCTAGGCCTCACTTCTCTCTGCCCCATTAGATCTCTTGTTCTCCCTCTTCTCTCTTTGAAGAATCAAATAATCACTCCCAAAATGAGCATATGTGAGAAGAATTTGTCCCATTGAATGGCTCTCCATTCTTTACAATGTTCATTCAAGGCTCAGGAACAAAGAGCTAAGAACGCAAATAAATGTTGGGAAATCATGGGCAATTTTTTAACAACAAACTTATCACAAAGGATTACTACCAAAAATACTATATAAAACAGTGTTTCTACTGGTTTTTATTTGGGGGTAAGAGAAGGGAGAAAAATCTGATGTTAAAAAAATAAATTAAATAAATCTGTTCATACAGCCCAAATACGAAGGCCAAAAAATTAAACTGGAAACTCACCCCTAGCATCAAGGTTACTTGCAGAAAGTGAGGGGAAATGGTACTGCATTATTTGTTATAATTTTTCCTGGCATCCAATCAGAAGAGATAGCAGCGATGCAGATAGACAAATCTGCAATTGGACTGTGAATTTTAAAATGGGACATTCCAACCAATGTGTAGGCACTGAGGTAGAGTATTTAGACCTAAGTAACAGGCTTGATGATAGGCTGGGGGGAAAACAGCCCAGTCTGCACAGAAACTAGCCAGAAAATATGGTATTATGGGAATGGAAATTGATGGGAGAGTAGCAAAACAGTAAACCAGTAACCTGAGAATACCAGAAAAACATTGTAATGGTAAAATATCTGGTGTTCCCGTTATATCACGGCCTATGATTCAGCGAGAGCAACAGCTAATACCATCCAGAGCCTTTTCTTTAATCAAGGAGGAAAATTAATTCCTCCTGCCCTCCTTTTTTTTAGAACCAAAGTGCCTTCTCAATTATTATATGCTGTTGAAATCTGGGGATTCTCATATAGAGATAATCTGGAGAGAATCCAGAATCAGTTCCTTAGGTCTATTCTAGGCCTCCCTAAATCTACCCCTCAGGCCATTTTGCGTGCTGAGACGTTGTCATCTTCCATTAAAGCCAGAGTCTTGTATCTAATAATTAAATTCTGGATGCGATTAAATTTATTCCCGCCAGTCTCTGGATCTTTGTTCTCAATTGTAGTGAAATCTAGAATAAGAGACAGTTGGAATAGCAATATAGAGGAAGAGATTGCCAAGCTAGACCTATCTACAAGTTCTCTGGCCCCATTAGGCATAAAGGCACCTGGTGTGCTTATTAAGTGGAGGATAGCAGACCAGGAAGCCCAAACTGAATTTTCATTATTGGAAACTCAAAAGGTGGCCTCACATTATATTGAGATCCATTTAATCTCTGAATTAAACCACTATCTATTAGTATGGACAGATGCTAATTTAAGGCAAACTCTAACTCTCTTAAGACTAGAGATGTGGAGCAAAGGGAGGTTTTGTGTGGCTGCCTGGCCCAGAAGGGGGACCTGCGAGAGGAGCGCTGAGCTTTCAATCTCACCTGCATCCCTCCCCTACAGGTATTTCCAGCAGGGCGGGGCCCAGGGGGCTACGAGCAATGGGAGGGTTTGTGTGGCTGCCTGGCCCAGAAGGGGGACCTGCGAGAGGAACGCTGAGCTGCCAATCTCACCTGAACCCCTCCCCCTACAGGTATTTCATGGGGACGGGGCCCAAGGGGCACAAGTCCTTGGGCGCATTCCCGAATGGTGACACCCAAATGGTGTTGGCCATTGGTCGGGCCGTTTGTCAGCTGGAGTCGCTGTTGCCAGATACCCTGCCCCAGGAACAATGGAAATCAAAGCCACCCGCCAGCGAGACGCGTCCAGTTCCAGCAGAGCCTCATTGCGGTGCCACTGAATTATACCTACCTGTCATCTGGGGAGTCCTGGAGTCTGGTGCTTGCAGGGGGGTGGCACCACAGCCCTGCGGGGAAAGAAAAGTCACCGGAGCAATTTCCACCAGCTGCTGGATTCCTCCATTGCCGCCACCGCCGCCTCCCTCTACTGACCTGGTGCACCCAATCTCCAGCTGTGGGAACAAGAGGCTCCGTGAGTGTGGGGGTGGGAGGCCATCTGTGATTGTGACCTGCCCTCCCCTCCCTCTCCACCCTCATTCTGGAAGCGGTCAGGGGGGTATTTAGACGCAACATCTGCGGCTGATGCCCTTTGGGGTCCGCAGGGGTCATGGGGGTTGATACTATCGTACTCAGACTGTCATCCTGTCATTTCTGGGTGAGGCATGTGGGGGGCAGTGTAGTAGATATTTTGGAGGATAGATACTCACTCTCCCCCTTCTGGCAATTGGGAGACTGTGAGTGACATTGGGAGACTGGGATTACGCCTCCCAGTAGAGTTTTGTTGTGTTGCGTGTAGAATAATATGTGGGCCTGCTTCTGACCTGACCATCTGCGAAGCAGTTTTCCCCAGGAGCTCTTAGGGAAGGGAGTCATAACCAGAAGGAGGAAACAGCAGGGCATGATGACTAGAGTGCAGGTTCAGGCTAAACGACTTAGCTTAGAGGACTTTTTGATGTCCTCCCGCTCAAGGTCGGTCCCAGGGGAAGCCCAGATTCCGAAGGGAGTAATAGCTCTAGAAGCTTCATCTGGTGAAGTCCTGATGGATGATGCTCCACAAGACCCTCCTGCTATCTGCTTTGGCTCCCCGCACTTGGCACTGGAAAATGGGAAGCTCCCCCTGAAGCCTACCTTAGTGGGCTTGGGAATGGATGCCCCCTTATTGGAGCTTATGAGTGAGCAGTGTTATTTAATTGGTGATTTGGTGGCCAAATTAAATTCCCACTTGGAGGCCCTCCATACTCAGCTAAGTGCTCATTCCCAACATTTCAACATGCTGGTGACCATGCTGGAAACCTGTCGGGAGGATATTGGCAGACTAGGTTCCTTTAAAGCATCCAGTAGTACTTTAGTTTCCACCCAAACCCAGACCCAGGCTTGTGCAGGATCCCCTTCAGAGGAATCTCCTTCTATAGGGGTGGGGAGTGCTCTGCCATTTAAGATTAGGGAAAGTCTTCAACTAGAGGATACTCCCCTCGTCTTTAGCATTATAGCCTTGCCTTTTGGGTATTTCCCAGTGTGGGATTCCAAGTGGAATATCTGTAGGCACTTCTAAAATATTTTGGGGCACCCATTTCCAGTTAAGCATCTTGCTCAATCTGTGCTTTTTGCCTCCCTCCATTACAGTCAACGTCTTGTATTATTTTTTTAGCTCCCTGTCAATAGTGGAAAGCCTACTTCCTCACTTGGACCTATTTAGATCCTGGGGGATCTATGTAAGCAGGGTCTTCACAGATTCTGAGGTGCTCCCTTTACTTTCCTTTAAGGCAACTGTCCCAGGGTCAATAAGAAGCCTAAATACTCCCCTCTTATCCCCACCCATTGATGCGGAGAACCCAAACTATCTTAGCCTGCCTAAAATAACTTTTTGTGCTCCCTCTACAGTACCAATCAGTGCTCGTTTGTGGGTCTTGGCCACTCACAAGGAAGATTCTAGTTCTCCACACTTTGCCCCGAAAGCCTACGGTGGCACTAGGGAGACAATTGCCCCTATGCAGACTCAGTTATGTTCCAGGCCTCTTGCTTTGGAAGACTCTGTTTCTTCCCCTGGACCCATTACTTTTACTCCAAAAGACCCTGCTACCAAGTCATCTCAGGATCCCGCCTCTGCAGCAGCACCACTGGAAGTCCCTCCCAGGCTAGATTACCCTGCCCTTGGTCATGAATCTACCCCTGACACAGTGCCATGACTATCTGCCCCTCTCAATTTTATCTGACTATGTTCTTGGAATATAGCCGGCTGGGAGAGACATAAGGAGGAGGCAGATTTTCTCGACTACTTAAGAAAATTCCATATTATTCTCCTCCAGGAGATGTGGGCCAAGGGCCTATTGAATTAGATGGATACAGGCCCCTGGTATTGCCAGCTATTAACTTACATGCCAGAGGCCAGCCCTGAAAAGGCCTGGGATGTTTGGTTGCCCTATCCCTACCCTTCAAATTCTTCAAGGTAGTCTCTGCTCCTCCCCAGACTTTGGCCTTCATGGTTAAGCTGGGAACCTTGTTAATTATTATCCTCATGGTCTATATCCCCTCTTCCAATGCAGGATCTTTCAGCAGTGGCATGTGGGCAGGAGTGGATAATCTAATAGAGGAGTTGTGTGCTGAGTACCCGGAGGGACTAATCTTGGTTGTGGGAGACTTCAATGTCAGACTGGGGCCAGACAACCAGGCCATGGAACCCTATTGTGATATGTCCCCAGAGGTTCTCCCATTCCCCCTAAATTCCAGGAAATCTAAAGATGAGCATATTAATTCTGCCGGGGTTAGGCTAGCCACCCTGGCAGTTAGTAATAATCTCATTTTTCTTAACGGGTTAGAATTTGGAGACCCGGAGGGGGAATATATGTTTCTTGGCTCCAATGGATCCAGCATGGTGGATTATATTTTGGTATCCCCTGCAATGCTCTCTTTAGTTACTGATTTCACTGTAGGGGTTGTTCTATCAGGGGATCATCTCCCTCTTACCCTCAATATTAATTTGGCTGGCCCAGTTCCTGAGCCAGATGGGTTATCGGGTGGGGAGGTAGTTCCCCTTGGGCTCTATAGAACTCCCCCTTAGAATCATGACTTGACCGACTCTTTAATTGAGTTTACCTCTTGTCCTGATATTTCCCATTTGAGGGCCCAGCTGCTGTGTTCAGATGGGAATGAGGTAGTAGTGGATTTATTTCAGCAGTTAGGTTCCGAACTTTCCCGTCATATTCAGGGGTTTGCTAGGCCTCAGAGACATCCCTGTGCAAACAATGGGAAAATTTGGTTTGACAAAGAGTGCAAATCTATTTACGCTCATCTGCAAGCTCTCTATTTAGCATACTGGAAGGGATCCCTGAGGAAATTGCCACATGAGTATACGGCCATGAAATAGGAGTATAAGAAATTGATTAAGACCAAAAAGAGGAAGCATCTAGAGACTAGATGGACTGGGTTGTTGCAGCTGCCAAGCAAAACGATGCAAGGAAATTTGGCAGCTAGTCGAGGGCTCCACAAGCAGAGAACTGAGGGTTTCTCCTTTCCAGGTCCCCCTGCATACTTGGATGGAATACTTTGGGAAACTGTTCAGCGGTGATGGCACCCAGTCCCAGGACTATCCATTCCCAGAGTTAAAGGAGCTTCCCATTTGGCCTCCTGTGTCAGAGCTCGAGGTTGAGGAACTGGTCGACTCCTTTAAAAGCCACAAGGCACCTGGCCTAGACTCTATTCATATCGAGTTTATTAAATCCTGTAAAGATTGGTGGATTCCACTTCTTGCAGCCTCGTTTACCACCATCAATAACCCGGGCAGAGTTCCCACAGTTTGGGCCAAGGCGTTGGTCATCCCAATATTCAAGAAGGGCCTTAGATCTATCCCAGCTAATTACAGTCCCATTAGCTTAATATTCGTGGTGGGAAAGATTTATGTAAAATTTCTCTTGGGCAGGCTCTTGGGCTGGATGTGCGAGGCTAATATTTTAGCTTGGGAACAAGCCGGCTTCCAGAAGGGCTGGTCTACTTAGAACAGTGTTATGTCTTATACCATCTGATGTCCAAACATAGAGCCCTCAATGGCTCTTTTTATGTGGCCTTCTTGGATTTGAAGACCACATTTGATTCCATAGATAGAGACATATTGTGGAGTAAGCTCCGGGACTCCTCCATTGACAAAAGACTGACTAGCCTTATCTGCTCCCTCCACACTGACTCCTCCTTGATTGTCAGGACTGATGCAATCGGCCATACTACCCCCCCATCAATGTGTATAAGGGGGCCATACATGGCTGCGTTCTCACTCCGCTGCTTTTTAACATCTATATTAATGAGATGCTTCCTCTGTTGGCCGCCCCTAAGCTCTTCCCTCAAGACTCTCAACTAGGGCAGTGGTGTGTCTTGCCTCTACGAATGACGTTGCTTTGCTCTCCGAAACCAGGATAGGGCTCATCAGACAACTGAACAACTTTGCCACTTTCTGCTCCATTAATAAGCTAACTATTAACTATGGGTAATTGAAGGTCATGGTTTACTCTAATAAACATCAAACTCACCACTGGTATGTAGAAGGCATCCGATAGAACAGGTTTCGTCCTTTTGTTACCTGGGCCTTTTATTCCATAAAACCGGTAAATGGGGGAGCATGTCTCCAGAGCATTAACCACTACTAAGGGCCCCTCTCATGCCATTCTTAACCTGTTTAGGTGACAAGGCCGGAGAGCTATAGAGATGGCAGTCCAGGTGTTTAACACCAAAGTGAAATCAAAATTGTTGTACGGGGTTGAACTCTGGGCTCCCGATTTGGCCCATAGGGTTAATTCTATTCAATTCCAAATTCTTGATGACCCTCTTGGGTGACCCCAAAAATGTCCCGCATGTGGTTTCCAGGACTGAGTTGGGCCAAAAATCATGGCAATTATCTCCCATGGAGTTGGCTGCCAAGTTCAGGTGCAAATTTTTTGTTAACCGATGTTCACCATTATTGAGAGAGGTGGAGAAAGATGCTTTTGTTAATCCCAGGGCTGCAGGCATGGATGTGCTCATGTCACAAATTGGGGTGTCAAGGAACTATCTCTCCCATAAATTCCCCGACACTGTGGTAAAGGAGGTTCTACTCAGAATGAGTGACATTTTATTTTTTTATTTATTTTCTAGATTTCTATACCGCCCCATCCTGCCATGCAGCTCGGGGCGGTTAACAACAATAAAAACAATTTCAAAACATTTAAAATACAAATATAAAATATATCAATAAAACAGGGCAATGTCCGGTCATAAATAAATATATAGGTGGGGGATTAAAAATCACACACCCCCTCCCTCCCAAAGGCCTGGGCAAACAGCCAGGTCTTACAGTTCCGCCGAAATATCAAAAGGCTTGGGGCCAGG
>QEPC01013615.1:475034-501876 GCA_003113815.1 Sphenodon punctatus
TCCTGTAAAGCTAGAAGCTTGCAGTAATGTGTTTGGCCATTGAATGTGTCTGTCAGTCTTTGGGGTTGCTCCACATCCTTCCTCCTACTGTCTCTCTCCCCCTGCCATGCAGGGTGCCTGCCTCTGACTGGCACTGAATATGCTGATATTCATCTGAATAATGAGCTTCATGGGGACAACATCAATTGCTTATATAAATGGGTTCCTTTATCAAAATCGCCTGTACATTTGCTGAAATGGCCAGAAAGGTATTTGATACATTCTCGCCAAATATCCTGTAAACAGAATGTAATATCAAAATGTTACAGCTGGAAATGTATGTTCAGGTTAATGTCTTATACCCTTGGTACACTTTATCCACTCTTTCTGAAAATTGGCAGAAGTATTAAGCATAAGAAGGGACATAATATGCACATGTTTCATGAACATTGGATGCAAGATAAAGATGACATAGTTATGAATGTGTATGGAACTTTTCTTAAAATCACAATATTCAATTGCTCCTGAAATTGGTTTCCTTTATCTAAATATTTCGAATTTTAGTACACCTAGTGCCCTCCATTGTGGGTACACTCTTGCCAAATTCCATAAAAATTGAATAAGAAACAAAAAATGTATAGTGGGATATATGTTTTTCAGGTTTTTCCCTTTATTTCAAAAACCAAAATTCGTTTTCAGTTCCCGATTGCACCAAACTAATGACAGAACCGAGCCCGAATGAGACAAATACTGAATCCTAACATAAAATTGGAACTGAACCACCAAATGCCTGAAAATACAAACCTGGTTCTGTTCACACATCCTTATTAGAGGGGTGCTTCCAGGGGATTCCTTTTTACGAGCGATTGTGCCCATTTGATAACCTCACGGCTGAATCGATAGGGCATATAATTCTTTCTTGTCATCTATATGACTGCCCCATAACTGAATTTTTGGAGCCCTTGTTGAAGCCTTTTCCTGGCAGATCTGAGCCAACCCTTTTGGGTTATTTATTAGGCAGTTCTGAGGGGCAGGTGATCTCACATTTCCTCCTTTCTTTTGAAAGCATTTCATTGACATAAGAATTTCCTGGAGTTTAAGCATTGCCAAAGTTAAATGTATCCCCCGCTTACTCTACTGTTTGGGTTACTGTGTTATTACAGGCCAGGGTACTCCACCTTTTCGGGGGGACGAATGGGCCTTTTTGGATAAGTTTATCTTTTAATTTACAGATCCTTCTTTTGTTTTAGTTGCCTGTCAGTTTTATTTTAATTTTATTACATTTATTTACAGGATGCCCTTGTATTGTTCTTGGCTGTCCTGTGATTTTTGTTATGTGTATAATGTTTTGCTATGGTCAATTCTTCTTCTTCTTCTTCTTCTTCTTCTTCTTCTTCTTCTTCACACTAGAGATGTTTCCTTCTGCTGTTATCGAAGGCCGCTATTTAAATATTCCAAGGGTGCTCAGATTTGGTACCCACTGTGACTCCCGGCAGCCTGAAACATTAAAACATGTGTTTTTTCATTGTACTTTATATACAAAAATCCGGGAAGATTACTTAGCACCTTATATTAGTGGTCATCAAGAATGGCAATTTGAAAACTGGTTGCAAACCCTCTTATGCGGTTTAGATTCTACTCGCTTGAGGAGAGTGGCCAGGTTTTGTTTTTTAGTATTATGTCTTAAGAGAGCTGTCTCTAATGAATTAATATTTCAGAAATGTACTTCGCACAGACATCTGTGTTGGTTGGAAAGTGTTTTGAATATGTTGAATTTTAATTTTAATCTTTATTTGCTGTTTATTAATTATTTGTTATCATATTATTTTATTATACATTATATATTGATTTTCTGTAAGTAACTCCTTATCTTATATTATTGATATTGCAATGACCCTTGTGGTTGACCAATAAACATAACTACTACTTGTAAAGCACCAAGTACATTGCTTCTGCTATATAAATGCTCACTAATAATAATAATAATAATAATAATAATAATAATTTTTTTAACAAAATCTCACACCCCTGTCTTGTTGAAAAAACTAAAAAAGAATTAAACTTGTTGCATAACCTTTTAATAATTTAGTTGGGCAGGATCAATACACAGTCAAGATGATCATCCTCCCTAAAATCTTATACATAATGTCTGCCTTACCCTTAGAGTTACTGTCAACATTCTTTAAACTGTTTCAAAATAATATTGATAACTTTGTGTGGCAAAATAAACAAAACTAGAATTACTAGGAAACTTACACTGAAGAACAGAAAAGGAGGACTTGCCCTTCCCAACTTTAAGAAATAACATTGGGCAGCCAGACGTAGAACTCTAGCAACATGATGCAACATGATGCAATCCATTACAAAATGCTTTATTGGTTGATATGTAAAGGCATATTCTTTCTTTTGGTACTTTGGGAAACACTTTGGTACTTTTGCTTTTGGTACTTTGTGTACTTTTCGGAATGGAGCAGGGGGTATAGCTGATCGGTAGAGGTGGGCTCAGCACAGTGCTAAATCATTCTATTGGCTGTTGACTCCTCCTACTAGCCAATAGAATTCGGAAGGTGTCTTCTAAGTCTGCCCCCTCCTTCCCAACTGGAAAGGACTTCCAGATGGGAGATGGGGAGAGCTGAAGGGAAGATGCTGGCTGAGCATGGCTTTTCAGCATTCAATTGACTGCTGACTCCTGCTAGGCAACAGAATGCGGAAGGTGTCTGCTGAGTCTCATGTCTCCCTCCTGATTTCACCCTCCCATTCCTGATAATTTTCTATTGGAACTCGTGAGCTCCCCACAGAGACTTCTCATCACTCTGTGCTCTGTCCCCTGAACTGCCAGCCCCAGACAAGGTAAGAGAGCTGGGGACAGTAAAGTGTGGCTTCCTCCTCTCTCCCTCACTCCCTCCTTGCCATCAGCACTGGGTATTTTGTTTTCAAGATACTTGTGTTTCAATCTCTGCAAGAATCCAGCCAATTCTCATCTCATTCTCATTTAGAAGAATTAGCTGAGAATTGTTATTCTCATCAACAAATATGAGAAACCAAAAATGGAGTTTCAGTCCTAAATGGGCCCATCCTCACTTCCAGTGCCTCCCAGCTAGAAGGCACTGGAATGGCAAAAGTGGTGTCTGAATTTTCAAAGTGACAGAAAGATGGCCTTGTGGAAGTGGCCTGGGCTGGCTCCCTGTTACTTTGAAATGCCAGCTTGTACTTCCCTCATGAACACCCCCATCAGCTGTTTTGCAGCTGGCTGGGTGCACCAAACAGCTGATGGTGGGACACAGGAGCATCCTCCACATCAGCTGTTTGGTGGGCTGAGTGAATGCACTAAACAGCTGATTGGGGCCCCCCGAGGAGCATGCTTATATTGTCTTGGTGGTGAGGAATGAATGGGGAAGGGAGTATTGGGGAGTGTGTTGGGATAGGTGGGTATCTCCCTCAATGTCTAGGTGGGGCAGCCTGGGGGGGAGGGCCAGGGCCAGGGGGAGGTCTCCCGAGTGGGGGGTGCATCCATGGGGGNGCAGCCATCAGCCTGGCAGGAGTTGAGCTGGAAGCTGGGGGCTTCTGGCTGGCTGGGCCACTTGCGGGGATGCCTAAGGAAACAAGTGGGGCAGCCTGGGGGGGAGGGCCAGGGCCAGGGGGAGGTCTCCCGAGTGGGGGGTGCATCCATGGGGGTCGTGACAGGATGGGGAAGCTATGGCCCCAATGGGAAGGGTGTGAGATCAGTGAAGTGGGACAGGTGCTTGGTGGATGTCCTGTTCTCTACCTCCTGGGCAGAGGGGCAGGTGGTTCTTGGTCAGAGGGGCCCTGATCCTGTGTTGGTGTTGTTTAATACAAGATTGGTGGCCAATAAAATAACTGTTCAGGAGATGATCCTGGACTATGCCGCTGATCTCCTATGCATCACGGAGACCTAGATGTACAATGCATCGGGGCCTATTCTGGCTGAACTTGTCCCAGTCGGGTATGCAGTGCAACATCAACTGCGAATGGAGGAATGGGGGTGGTGGTGTAGCCATGATTTTTAAGGAGTGATCATCAGTGCAGAGGTATCCAGTGCAGCCCAAACCGGATATAGAGGTTCTCCACCTTGTGTTAGAATTGGCAGGTGACAGTTTGGGAGTGCTGCTTGTCTACCATGCACCTGTGCAGCAGAGTCCCTGCATGTCCTAGTGGAGTTGGTGTCGGGGGTGGTGTTGAGGTCCCCGAAGACAATAGTCTTGGGGGACTTCAACATCCACACCAGCGCTGACCATGGGGGAGCAGAGCATGAGTTGATGGCCACCACGGCAACCATGGACCTGTCTCAGAAAGTGATTGGCCCAATACATCATGGGAGGGTGGGGGGGGGCATACCTTGGATCTAGTGTTTTGCACTGGTCTTGAGGTAGGTGATCCATTACTAGGGGAAATATCAGTTATACCTTTGTCATGGACAGACCATTACCTCCTGCAGACCTCACTCCTGGTATATGTCTCCCCTGGAAAGATGCAGAACCAATTAGAATGGTTTGCCCCCGGAGGCTGGTGGAACCGGATCGATTCCAGAGGGCTCTGGGTGAGATACCCTCTGATCTCAATGACTGTCTCATTTATGACCTCATTGTACTATGGAATACTCTGATAACTGGGACCATTGATCGGACGTCTCCTAGGTGTCTGCTACCCATGTGGTAGCAGAGCATGCCTCCTTGGTTTTCTGAAGAGCTGCGGTTGCTGAAGCAAGAAATGCAGCAGTTAGGGGGGGGATTTGCGCATGCGCCAAAGCGTGTAGTGGGATATTGCCGGAGCTCTGCTCCCCCAGCCTCTAAAATAGCCGACTTAAAGAAGAAAAACAAAACAAAAAAGCTGCCTGAAAGCAGATATGACAGGGAGGAATAGAAATAAACAAAAGCTCTCGCAGAGCAACGCGTTGGAGAGGTTCTGTCATAGAAGAACAATAGCAGGACCTACTGACAGAGAGCGGGGAAGTAGCGAGGAAAAAATGGCGGCAGAAGAGTGGGAAGAGAGAGGCTCAGAAGAAGGACAGATCTCCCCTGAATCAGTTGAGGAAGGAGCGGAGAGGGGCTCTGTAATTAAACTGCTGGCCCAAATGAGAAAAGAAATGAAAAAAGAAATGAGAGAAATTAAAGACTCCATAGAAGCAGGGAACAAAAAGATGGAGGGCATAACGAAAAGGATTGAGGCCTCAGAGGAGAGGATCTCGGCAATTGAAGACCAAGGCGTGACCGCCCAGGAACAGCTAACTAAACTAAAAGAAGAGGTCCTCGTTCTTCAATTGAAAACTGAGGACTTGGAGAACCGGTCACGGAGGGCGAACCTGAGGTTCAACGGGATCAGAGAGGTAGAGGGAGAAAAGGTCCAGGAAAAAATCAGAACCCTCCTTAAAGAAAATTTCCCTGAGGAAATCCACCTGCACAACGTGGAGATGGATCGTGCCCACAGAGTGGGCAGACCCAGAAGAAAAGAAAATGACCCCCCTCGCCCCATAATAGTAAAGTTTACAAACTACTCGGTGAAGGAGGAGATCTTAAGAAAATCCAGAATCAAGAAGACGCTCTCCCTCCAGCAGGCTACAATAAAGGTTTTCCCGGACTACGCAGCAGAGACTCTAAGAAAGCGTATGCTATGGAACAAGTTCTTTGGAATATTAAATGAAAGGAATCTAAGTCCAAGGCTTCTCTACCCCGCAGAGATGATGATTACGGTCAAAGGGAGAAAAAAATTCTTTGAATGTACTGAAGATTTAGAAAACTTCTTACACAGCATGCCGACGGGAGCCGCGGTGCAAGAGAGGGAGACCCATGCTGACCTCCCGGCTGCCCCGCAATAAACTTACAGCAAGAGAAGAACTCTAAGAAGGGGAAAGCCACCAAAGGAGCTGCAGGCTACACAACCAGGAAAAAAAAAAAAAAGAAAGAAAGGAAAGAAAAGAAAAATGAATAAAAACGCAGTTTGTTGATCCAGGAGGAGTTGCTGCCAGCAGGACCCCAATTGAGAAGACTATGAAGCCTCACCTGACCCTCCCTGTTTTTGCCCTACACGGGGATTCACTTTCTACAGGACTCTGCTCAGTGCGAAAACATTGCAGCAAGCGGGGACAATGCCTGCGGGTCTCCAGCTGAGAGCACTAACGGCATTCTGCTTTGATCCCTCTGCTTAACTTCGGGCTGTGGTTCGGCCTCTGGGATTCCCCTCTCCGTTATCTGCTGCTTCAGGAAGAGAGAAGCTGTCTGTGTCAATAGAAGATTGCTGTGTCTCTGTTACTCAGCTTTAGATTGTAACTCAACTCTGCAGGACTGCCCTTTGCCTGGTGTCGAGATGGGACTCAGCTTCAGGCTTGTAATTCAGTGATTCTATATGGTTGATGGGTCGGGGGATGGATGGGAGGGTTCCGGGGGGGAACTCACAGGGTCTGAACAAGTTTTTTACAGCGAGACAGGGAGATTATAGGGCTGAGCACTGTTAAGAGACCACAGCATGAACAGAGGTAGCCAGCCTGACAGAAGTTAATTTGTGGGAAACAAGAGACGCTGCCATTCTCCCCCAGAATGTGATCGGTTTATAGATTTGAACTCTGCAGGCTATGGGGACTAATTTAGTAGAAATGCAGCAGTTAGCGCGATGGTGGTATCGTTCTCGTGCTGGAGACAACAGATTGTGTCATAGAGCCAGTTTATGGGCCTATGCCGTGGCTATATGGGCAGCAAAGAAGGAGTACTTTGCCGCCCTCATAGCATCTGCAGAATCCTGTCCAGCGGAGCTTTTCCAGGTGGTGCGGAGGCTGATCAGTCCGGTCTCCCTTCAACTGGGAGTGGAGTCATCTAAGACTCATTGTGACATGTTTGTGGATTATTTTGTAGAGAAAATCACTCGTATTCACCAGGACTTCGACACTGAGATTGATATATATGAGGAACTGGAGGTTATGATATATCAATCGACACTGCAATTGATATATATGAGGAACTGGAGGTCTTTTCCAATTATATGGACTCACCATCTACTTGGCTGCTGCTTCTGTTCTTGCTGGGGCTGGTCCCATGTCGCCGCCGCTGCTCTGGGTCCCCGCCAACCACCTGTGGGGAAGGAAGAACTGTGAGTGCAAGGGGACTGGGGGAGTCTAGAAGCCTAGGGGCCCAGACTGGGGGTTCTGGCCTGGTTTCCCCCCCCCCCCCCGCACACAGAAGTAGCCTGGGGGGACATTAAAGGGAGCTGCCTGCAGCTCAGCCGCAGGCTGCAGCCAAAGGGTGTGGCCCTTTGGGGCCCTTCGGGGACCATAGGGGGACCAGGGGGCTTACTATGTTGGTGAGCTGTTCTGTTCAGGCTTTAAGGGGAGACGGGGTGGGGAGGGACAGTTTGGAATGGGGGGAGGTGGAGGTTACCCTGGCATCGAACCCTGGTGTCCGCAGGGGAATATGCCAGGGGGGGACCACCTGGTGGCAGCAGGTGGGGGGTGTTGCCCAACTCCCGGTGGCAGAGGGAGGAAGGACAAGGGGGAGGGGATGACTCGGATGTCGACCGCTGGTGGCAGCAGTGGGTTTCGCCGGAGGAGGGGGGGAAGGGAGGGGAGGAAAAATGGGGGTGGGATATGGGGAGGGGAAAGGGAGAGGTAACCTCTGGAGGCAGGCGGGCAGCCGAGGGGTAGGGGTCAGGATGGATCAGATGGGGGGAACTGCCATAGGGGTGGTTGTGGGACGGGGATGGTATGGTCCGACAGGACAGGTGACTCATACTCCTTGGGGACCGAGGGTCCTGGTGGAGGTTGAGAGGGTCACCCCCCCACTGAGGGTGAGAGGCCCGGAGTCTAGGGTCCGCCTATAAAGAGCTGTTGCTGTTGAATGCAAGGCCCGTGGTGAATAAGGCCCCAGTTATCCGGGATTTGATCCTGGACGTGGCAGCGGACCTTGCATGCATTACAGAAACCTGGATGGACGAGGCGGCGGAACATGGTTTGGCTGACCTCGTCCCAACCGGATATGCTGTGCAGCACCAGCCACGCGCAGGGGGCCGGGGGAGGGGGTTTCTATTGTTTTTAGAGAGGATGGCCAGTTAGGAGATATCTGGTTCAGGAGATTTTAGGTATTGAGGTCCTCCATGTGGTGTTTGATTTGGCAGAGGGCAAGCTTGGGGTGCTGCTGGTATACTGGGCCCCTTCCTGTCCAGCAGCTTCCCTTGCTGCTCTAGCAGAACTGGCCTCGGAGGTGGCACTGAACTCCTTCAGGACTCTGGTCCTGGGGGATTTCAACACCCATGCCGATGCCGGTCTTGTAGGAGTGGAGCTTGAGTTCATGGCCACCATGGCAACCATGGACTTGTTCCAGATGGTCAACTGCCTGACCCCTGTGGAGGGTCATATCCTCGATCTGGTCTTCTGTTCAGGCCTTGAGGTGAGTGGTCCTTTAGTGGGGTATTTAAGAGTTATGCCCTTGTCATGGATGGACCATTATCTCCTACAGGCCACTCTCTCAGCGCACCCCATCCAGAAGGGGAATGGACCAGTTAGGTTGGTCCACCCTCGGAGGCTGATGGAACCACAGCAATTCCAGGAGGCTCCGAGGGAGTTAACCCTAGACCCGGACGGCCACTCTGCTGATGTGCTGGTCCAGCATTGGAACACCTTGCTGGGGGACGCCATTGACAGGGTGGCTCAGAGATGTCCTCTGCCTCCATCTCATCACCGCAGGGCCTCTTGATTTACTGAGGGGTTGCAGTGTATGAAACAGGTAGGCAGGATACTAGAGTGATGCTGGCGTCGGACTCGCTCCAAATCTGATTGACTTCTGCATAGGGCCCATTTGAGGTTCTATGTTGAGGCCGTGAGGGCAGCAAAGAAAGAGTTCCTTGCTGCCCTCATAGCATCTGCGGAGCTGTTTCGGGTGGTGTGGGTCTGGTCAGTCTGACCTCCCTCTGCCTGGGCAGGGAAATGTCCCAGGCCCACTGTGAGGAGTTTGGCATCTACTTTGAAGACAAGATCTCTCAGATCCGGAGTAACTTTGACACTGGGTTGGAAGCAGTAGGTGAGGAGCACGAGGTTCTGGAGGCACCGTCTGGTCGATCATTCTGGGAGGAGCTTCGGGAAGTGACGCCGGCTGATGCGGTGGATGTCCTGGGGTCTGTTAGAGCCACGAGTTGTGAATTAGATCCATGCCCTTCCTGGTTGGTGAAAGCCTCCAGGGAGACATTGGGTATGGTGCTGGCGAGGGTGGTTAATGCATCCCTCCAGCAGGGGAGGTTGTCACCCAGTCTCAAGAAGGCTGTGGTGCTCCCCCTTCTGAAGAAGCCATCTCTGGATGTGGGTGCACTCACCAGCTACCGCCCCGTCTCTAATCTTCCCTTTTTAGGGAAGGTTATTGAACGGGCAGTGGCACTGCAGCTCCAGGTGCATCTGGATAGTATCAGTTTCCTTGACCCTTTTCAGTCTGGGTTCTGCCTGGGCTATGGTACTGAGACGTCGTTGGTGGCCTTGGTGGACGATCTCCGCCGGGAGATGGACTCAGGATGTTCAACATTTCTGATCCTGCTTGATCTCTTGGCCACTTTTGACATCATGGACCATGGGCTGCTGTTGAGACAGCTGCAAGACCTGGGAGGTCTGGACGGAACTGTCCTTGGGTTGTTCCGCTCATTCCTCTTGGGAAGAAGCCAGCGGGTGGTGTCGGGGGCTGAAACATCAAGCCCCCGGGCGTTGACCTGTGGCATTCTGCACAGTTCGATCCTGTCTCCGTTACTATTTAATGTATATATGCAGCCCCTGGGGAAGATCGTGAGAGGGTTCAGGGAGCGATGTCACCAATATGCTGATGATACTCAGCTGTACCTCTCGTTTTCAATTGACCCAGGTCCTGCTGTTTTGATACTTTCCCAATGTTTGGAGGCCGTGGCGGATTGAATGCGGCAGAGCAGACTGAAACTTAATACTGATTAGATGGAGGTGATAGTGGTGGGAAGGGCGAGGGGCTACTGACTCCTCCGGTGGGGTGTGTGTGTCTGCCCTCCTGTAGCCCAGCAGGTTCAGAGTCTGGGGGTGGTGTTGGATTCGGACCACCGCCTGGATCAGCAGGTGGAGGCGGTGGCTAAAGTCTCTTTCCGCCAGTTGTATCTAGAACAGAGACTCCTTCCATACATCTCTGGGCCCGACCTGGCCACTCTCATCCATGCCTTCATCACCTCAAGGCTGGACTACTGCAACACGCTCTACATGGGGCTTCCCTTGTTTCTGGTCCAGAGGCTGCAGCTAGTGCAGAATGCGGCGGCCCATCTCCTTACAGGGACGGGTCAGCGGGAGCACATAACACCTATGTTCCGCACTTTGCACTGGTTGCCTATAGCGTACTGGGCCAGGTTCAAGGTGTTATTCTTGATCTATAAAGCCCTACACAGTCTCGGCCCCTCATACCTCGCCCTCCGTGTCTCAGAGCGATCCCTGAAGTCGGCGCCTTCTTGGAGGTCCCCCATGTTAAATGGGGGGCCATAATGGAATGGGCGTTCTTGGTGGCCGGGCCGTGACTCTGTAATTCCCTCCCGGAGGAAACTCACCTGGCCCTGGGTCTGCTGGCATTCTGCCGAGCCTGCAAGACCTGGTTGTTCGCCCAGAACTTCGGAGGGGAGGGTCGGAGGGAGGGGTAGGTGGGGGGGATATGCTTTTTTTAAAAATGTTTTTAATATGTTAAGTAAGTAATAAATTTATTTGTTTACCCGTAGGCCATCACAATACATATATAAACAACAAACAAACAAACAAACAAACAAACAAACAACCATTTTAAAATAGAGAATTCAGACAGAATTCAAGCAAATAGTTAAAACAGTAAAACTAATAGTATTTACATACCTAAATTGCCATAAAGCCTGAATATTTAATTAATATATTTGCTCATTCAATAATTTATATGAGCCCCTTTTTCCCTTCCCCTGATCTTATAGCGGGGCACCAACCCCAAAAATACCAGCATCCATTACTCTATAAATAGCCATACTTCTTTAACCAGTAGTAGGCATATCCCCAAGAATATATAATATATCATGCAGATGGAAATGCAGAAAGAACCAAGCTTTGCCCTTCCCGGGGCTTATGGTGACACACTTGACCCCTGTATTACCTGACCCCATTCCAACCATCAGGGAGAAATCGGAGTTAAGAATGGAACCAGTATACGGCCTATACCATTTTCATCACCCGGTTGATGGAGTCAGACCTTTCTGCCCCGCTCTCTAGAGTGGAACTCACAATTTGTCCCTCTGTTGCTTAATAGTGTAAACACAAAACAAAAATTGCGCCACTTTTTCAGTGCTCTCTCTAGACGTATCACCAAGGAGTGTAGTCACAATAGCCTCTCGGGGTCTACCTAACCTTTCTCCCACCACTGGCAGTATTAATTTTGAGCGAAGATCCACATAAAGTGGACAATCCAGTAGAATATGGCCCACTGACTCAATCTGCTTTAAGGGGAAATGACAGAAATGCTGAGCCAGGGGAATTCCCTGATATCTCCCCTGCGTCAATGCCGAGGGGAAATAATTTACCCTGGCCAAAAAGAAAAGTCTTCTCTTGAGCGTCAAAAGCCCATACTCTAAGTACGCCCTCGGCTGTCCCATCTCATTAAACAAACCTGTCTGTGTCCCAAGGTCCTTGCTTAAACAAAGCTCAGCCCCTCTTTCCTGGCGGCCAATATCTGCCAGCCTCTGAAGAACCAGATTCCTTGCTACTTTATAACCTAACGGGGAAAGAGCCTCAGGAGAAAACCCCAACATACGCAGTTTCTTCATTGCGCATTGGGCCCATATATTTGGGGTAATGTCCCCCATTACCAAGGTCGTGAGAGGGGCTGTATGGCCAAAAAAAAGTTTTAACCAGTAAGTTAATACTCCCCTCTAAATCCGTTCTTCCAGTGCGACAATACCACATTCCAAGTACAAGATCAATCTACTGACGCCTGGTGGAGCCAATAGAAGGGAGCATACAAAAGCTGCTTGTATGCGCTCCAAAATCCTGATTTTTTCCACTGCCCACAATAAAGCCCCATATAGCAGCTGAGAAATACATTTTAATAAGAACACTTTGATTGCTGGAAATATCAAATTCCCTCCCCTTGACCGAAAAAAACCCAGCAAGGATTTCGTCAGTAGTCTGGCCCGAGAGCAGGCATTTAGGGTCTGTACTGACCATGAACCCATATGATGAAAAAGGAGTCCCAAATATTTATAGACCCGTACCTGTTCTAGCTCCTTGGTGTCTATAAACCACCTATGTTTTTTAAATTTATTGGAGAATACCATTACTTTGGTCTTTGCGTAGTTGATTCCAACCAAATTCCTATTACAGTACTTTCCAAAAAATTCCAACGCACGCCTTAAACCCACCTGTGTGCGAGACATAAGAACTGTGTCGTCTGCATACAGGAGGCAAGAAATATGCGTATTTCCCACCCTAGGGGTATGGCATCTTTCAACTGGGAACTCTTTAATCAGGTCATTTAAATACAAATTAAACAGGGTGGGAGCCAAAACACACCCCTGTTTGACCCCCCTCTGTGTCGTGATTTTATTTGATAGGGCCCTCTTTAGGTTCAACCTGACCCTTATAGAAGTACCTGTATACAATTGCCTTATCAAGTATAACAAGCGTCTATCCATATTGAGGGCATATAGTTTTCCCCATAAGCGCTCCCTGGGAACCAGATCGAAAGCGGCTCGTAGATCTACAAATGCCACGTAAAGTGCCTTACCAGGCGAAGCATACCTCTGAATCAAGTGGGAGAGCAAGAAACAATGATCAATCATTGAGCTCCCCTCACAGAAGCCAATTCATTCATACCCTAAGATGGCATACTCTCTCATCCAGCTTTTTAACTTGCCCAATAGAAATTTGGCATAAAGCTTGCCCAATACACTGAGCAAGCTAATTGGTCGAAAATTATTGGGATCCTCAGCACTCCCTTTTTTTAGAATAGGGACCATGATGGCCTCTGTCCAGTCTTCTGGGACCTTCCCCTGAATATTAACTGCGGTAAATAGCTCTGCCAGAACAGGGACCCACCAATCAACATTTTCTTTAAACAATTCAGCAGGAAAAAAATCACCCCCTGGTGCCTTCCCCGCTTTCACTGAGAGGATCAATTCCTTTATCTCTTCAGGGGTAACTGGCAACCAGTCTACCCCTATTGGTAAAAGATTCAAACCTACCTCAACCACTAAGGGTGGAGAAAATAATAAGGTAAAATGCTTTTCGCAATATTCCGAGGATACTCTCATATCATCAGTACTTCGCCCTTCCCCACAGCCTCTTAACAGTTTCCAAAATCTCTGGGAACTTAGATCACTTCTTGCTTCCTCAATTTGGGCCCATCTCTGTCTATAGAAAGCCTCCCTTTTCGTTTTTAAGAGTTGTCTATGTATACCCCTGTCGGCCATCAATTTATTTCTTGTCAACTCAGAGGGGTAATTCCTAAAGGATCTATAAGCCCCCTGAAGCCTTGAACGAGCAAGACAGCAGCAAGTGTCAAACCATGGCACTGTCTTAGCTGGAACTACTTTTGAGCTGTCCCCCCTCTTGGGGGTGGAAGTCAACATGGGAGATAACCACTCAGTTATCTCTTGGACATAAGTGCCAATAGAATCTGGGCAAAAAGGCTGCCTCATGCGATTTCTAATCTCCTCCCCTTTTTCTGATTCAAGGGCCAACCTCAGGAATTCTCCCAGGTCCCACCTCCTCCTAACGGGGATTGATTCGTAGCTCGGCCGAGGGACCAATCCCATGGGAGGGGGTCCCAAGTTTAAAGAGAGGACTATTGGCATGTGATCACCCTCCGGCCAGCCCATTACCTGAAAATCCACTATCGCGGGAATAATAGCAGAGGAAACTGTGAGATAGTCAATAAGACTGCTCCCTTGTTTTGAAATACATGTATATTCTCCGGGATAGTCATCCCAACCCCTTCCATTCAATACATATTGGTCTAAATCCACCAGTAATTTGAACAATAGGACACCATGCTCATTCAAGCCCTCATCTTTAGAGAACCTCTCCTAGAGTGGGGATGGCACTTCCTCCCGCCAAAATGATCCAAAATTAAACAGATCACTATCAGATACCCCCATCCTTGCATTAAAATCACCTGTCAGAAGGAAGCCAGCTTCAGGATACTTTTTCCTCTCATTTTCCAAATAACTTGAAACCTCCCTCCACATTTCCTCCTGGTAGCTGGGAGCATTTGCTGGGGGAATATAGACTGTTGCCACCAATAATGAGCCCTCCGAGAATCTTAATAGACAGCCACACACCTGCAGTGGAGCATTTAATAGCGGTTCCACCCTAGCCTTTAGGCTGGTGCTAATCAAGCAGGCCAAACCTCCTCTGGGTCTACCCTTTGTACAGACTTTACTTGCCGACTGTGTTAATACCTGGAAACCCTGTAGGGCGAAATTCCCCACTAGCAAGGTTTCTTGAATTAAAATTATTTGAAAAATATTTAGGAAGGTGAAAAACCCTGGCTCTGCCAATTTAGATTTCCAACCCGAGATGTTCCAGGATAGAATCTTTAAATTTCCCGCCTTATAGGCCATTGTTTGTCAATCAGTCTTGGTTTTTTCCCCACCCCCACCAACCTAGCCCCCAATCCCGTATCCCCTATGGGCCTAACGGGGGAAGTTATTTCTACCCCCACCTGTCCAGCAGAGTCAAAATTACTCCTTTCCCCTCTACCACCTCTGCCCAGGGTTAATTGCTCAGAGGGCGGAAGCATTCCCTCTGCCATCTGTATTTCATTCCGGCCTCCTTCCTTTAACCCTCCTTTTTTAATTTGGGATTCCCCAGTTACTAAGTCCCCTATCTTTTTTACTTCATTTGCCTCTTGGGGAGACCCCAGAGACTCAATACCTCCCAGTTCTTTTCCCTCCAAAACCCTACAATTTGACCAGTTTAATGTAGTACAATTAGGGCAACTAGTACCTGGGTTGACATTATACACCTGTCCAGGTTCCTGAGTCCCATCAACGGAGATCACCTCCCCATCCTGAACTATCTCTGATGATTTTACTCATACCCCTACTTCCAGTGGATAAACCTTTCCCGACTTACAGTCCCCATTTGACCCATCACTATTCCTTTTATCAAAAACCAATACTCCATCCAAGTCAGGGGCCTTCACGAGGGATTCTTTGCTTCCAGCTCCATTCATTAATTCAGCCCTCATTTCTACTCCTTGAGTCACTATATGTTCTGCTTGAGCTGGTTCCACCTCCATAGCTTGATTTCCCTCCAGATGGGCATTTTCTCCATCCGCCTGCTTTCCCCCCTGAGGGACTTCTACAGGGTCAGGCTGTAACCCATGTGGTCTTAAAAACAAAACATTTCCTTTTATCAGGTTCACTACAGAAGCCGTTGTCAGTGGGATATCCCCCCTATTCTTAATGCTTGCAACCTCTAGGATTGACTTAAGATTAGTATTTATAAATACCTTCGCTATTTTAATCGCATTTCTTGCCAAAACACTTCCCATTTTTAAGAAACAGTCCACCCAATAGCTTTGTCGAAAAGAAATTACCGCCTTAAATGAAAAGTGGTCCTTTCTCAGAATCCTAATATCCTTGATTTCCCGGGGGTGACAAGGCACTGCCAGTAACGCCTTGAGATGTTGTGCTACCAAATAAGGTGATTCCCAACTCGGGAATAAGCCTGATGGAAGGGGGTGAGCTGTTACTACCACCGCTGAGGAGTACCAGGTGAACCTTGGGACCTTCCCCCCATCTCGAGGGCATAGGGCAACTGCCTTGTAATTCCTACTCGCCACCCACACACTTGGCGAGACTGGGCCACCCTTTACTATCTGGGGTACAGAATTTATAACACCCCCCAGATGTTCTTGTTCCCCCACTCCCTCCAGACTACTTGGTCCCTCTCTAGCACCCTTATTGTTCCCTTCTATAATGCGAGTAAGCAAACAAAGTTGGGCAAAAATATGCTGCAGGGTTTTCCCTATTAATAGAGTCTGATCCGCTAGGGCATAGGCCCAGGTTGAATTGTCCCCTTATATAAGTCTCGCAAATCCATCCGGGTCCATGGGAGGTCCTGGGCTCCCTAGTCCTGCAATCTGGGAACTAGATTCTTCACTCCTGGTCAATTGCTGCTTCCGTGAAACCGCACCCAGACCTGCTGGGAAATCCTCTTCCCCTATCACAGGGTCAATGGCCAATGGGGCAAATTTATTGGGCATTGAAAAATCAACCTCTCCTAATGGGGAGGGACCCAATGGAGCCCTCTGAGAGTCCAGATATTGGAAATACCCATCGAGTTTTCTTTGCTTCATCGGGGGGGGGGGTCTCCCCACTCACTCCGCCAAGACCCACCTTAAAATTTGCTGCCATAGTTACTAGGAAAGGGGAGAAAGCACTCTAGCGACGGCCCAGCACCCACCAGCGCCTAAGGCTGTGTGCACAAGGGCGCGCCCTTGTGTGTGCTGCCCTTAGGTGTGCTGCCCGGGCGTGCACCACCGGTGCCACCTCCGGTGGGCTGAGATGTAATATAGCCCCCCTCAGCCTCGCTCCGTTGCCGGTCTCTCACTCAGCTGCAGGACGCTCAGTCAGCTGTTCTACCCTCCTCCTCCTTGCTTGTTCCTCCTGCTCACTCCCCACCTCGCTCGCCTCCGGCTGGCTGAGATGTAATATAGCCCTTCTCAGCCTTGCTCCGTTGCCAGTATCTCACTCAGCTGCAGGCTGCTCAGTCAGCTGTTCTACCCTCTGCCTCCTTGCTTGTTCCTCCTGCTCACTCCCCACCTCCTTTAATATGTTACAATTTTGATTGTTTTTAGTGTTGTAAGCTGCCCCGGGGATGCCGTAGGCATGAGGGGACAGCTAATAAATATAACAAAATAAATAAATAAATAAATAAATATGGGATCAGTTTCAATCAGTGACACCCGCCGATGCGGTCAATGTTCTTGGGGTGGTAAGGGTCACTTCTTGTGAGTTAGTTTCATTCCCGTCTTGGCTAATTAAATCTTGCTGGGAGACAATGTGGTAGTTGCTGGCTGGTGTGGTCAACGCCTCTCTTTGGGAGGGCAGAGTGCCGGGCTGTCTCAGGGAGGCAGTGGCGTGGCCTCTGCTCAAGAAACCATCACTTGACACTGACTCCCCCCGCCAGCTATCGGCCTTTCACCAAACTTCCCTTTTTAGGGAAGGTTATTGAACGGGCTGTGGCCCAGCAGCTGCAGGGGGATCTTAATCACATTGGTTTTCTTGATCCTTCTCAGTCAGGATTTTGACCGGGTCATGGCACTGAGACTGCACTTGTGACTTTGATGGATGATCTACGCCAGGAATGAGAACAGGGTCGTTTGACCCTGTTGATCCTATTAGATCTATTGGCTGCACTCGATACCGTTGATCACAAGATGTTGGTGACGTGCCTGCGGGACTGTGCAGGAGTGGGCGGGAGTGTTATAGAATGATTCCGCTCTTTCCTGACAAAGAACTTAGCATGTGGTACTTGGGGAATATTTTTCTACATGCCGGGACCTCTCGTGTGGAGTCCCACAAGGTTCTGTTTTGTCCCCTCTCCTGTTCAACATGTACATGCAGCCACTCAACGAGGTGATCAGGAGGTTTGGAATGCGGTGTCATCAATATGCTGATGACACCCAGCTATACCTCTCTTTTTCAACAGACCCAGGCCCGGCAGTCTCAGTGCTTACCCCAGTGTCTGATGACTGTGGGGGACTGGATGTGGGCAAAGGACTGAGGCTGAATCCTGACAAGATGGAGGTGATATTGGTGGGTAAGCCAATGGAGATGGCAGCCTCCATTATTAATTGGGTCTGTCCTTCATTGGTTTCCCAGGTTTGAAGTCTGGGGATGCTCCTCAATGCGCAGCTCTGCATGGATATCCAGGTGGAGGCTGTGGTGAGGAGTGCTTTTTGCCAACTACACCCAGTGCGACATCTTTGGCCATATGCCTCAGACTCTGACCTGACCACCATCATCCATGCTTTCATCACCTCCAGGTTGCACTACTGTGATGCGCTCTACCTGGGGCTACCCATGGTGACAGCTTGGAAGTTGCAGCTGACTCAGAATGCGGCAACCCAGCTTTTGGTAGGGCTGGGCTGCCAGGAGCACATTACACCAGTGCTCCGTTCTCTGCACTGGCTGCCAGTGGTTTTCCAGGCCCAATTCAAGGTGTTGGTATTGGCCTATAAAGCCCTACATGGCCTAGGCCCTGCATATCTGCAGGACCACCTCACCCCCAGGCTTTGGATCGGCCCCTGTGGTCATCCAGGGGCATCATACTCGAGGTCCCCTGAGTCTTCTGGGTGGGCCACACAGGAGAGGGCATTCTTGGTGACTGCACCACAGCTGTGGAATTCCCTACTGGTGGGGGCCTGATGACCCCTGACCTCCCCTCATTTCGATGAAGCTGTAAGACCTGGCTGTTCCACCAGGCATTTGGCGAAGGAGATGGGTGATGGGTGGGGGTTTGGGTTTGGGTGGGGTGAGCGGGGGTGGGGTATCTATTCTCTCCTTTAAAAGTTGTTTAAAGTTGTTTTAAGCGTTTTTATACTTTGTATGATGTGAGCTGCCCCAAGCTGCCTGAGGCAGGAGGGGTGGGATAATAAATCTTTAAAATAAAATAAATACAGTTTTCATTTTCTATAGTCAGTGGGGCCAATCCTAAGCCATGTGACCATGCGCACAACCCCATGCACCCTGCGTACACACCGCTATGGGGTTGATGGTGGACACACACACCACACGCAATGCAAACATATACACATGCACGTGTGCATGTTTAAGCCACCTATATTGCCGGGGGGGGGGGGAGATTTGGACATGACACTACTCCTTCCTTCTCGGTACTGTGCACCCTCTTTGTTATCATTCTATCACTACACATCCTGCATGTGATAATAGGTCATTTTCATGAGCTCCTTCCTACCCTTTGTTAGTGTCTCTATTTTACCACTTCATTCACATTTGACGAGAAATTTCTTCTAGTATTCCTTTTTATTTATTCTGGTAAACAGAGCAGAGAGATTATAGCTAGATCTAATCTCCCACCCTTACTCAGCCTCTATGTCTCCCTCACCTGTGTACAAAACTCAGGAGGTTTTGTTTTGTCAGAAAATAAATTTCAGGAGATTTGACATTTTGTAAACAAGCAAAGGAGCTGGTGGAAAACATGCTGTTAGTCTAGCACAGTTTGTGCAAGTACACATTATGTCAGAAGATGTGAGATCTGCGGTTTTGTAAACCATGCAAACCACACCTTTGGGGAATTTGCAAAAAATACATCTTTAAATAGTCTTTACTTGTGTCAAATAGAAAGTCAACTCTGTTAAGACAAAAGTGACAGGTTTTATCCTCTGTTGTAAACTGTTGACTGGAATTATTTCTTCCTATCAAAATAGGCTCTGGAAACTATTGCTATTTCAAAAGTTCCCAAGTGCTGGATCAGGATCCTATGTGGTATTGAATTGACTTTGCATGGGTTTCTGGCTATGTAGGGTTAATGGATTATATTTAAATTTCTTAATGGGATCGAGGCTGCAAAAATGTTGGGAATCGTGAAATTATTTCCAAACTTTCCTTATTACCTCAACTCTTTCTGCTCCCCCTCCACCCCCACTCACCTTCTATCCTCTGTTTAGTTACTTTCCATACAACTATTTCCCCCTATCTATTAAAACCTTTTTATAACATTCTTGTAATTTTTAAAATGTGTAAAACCCTCTTGGGTATGTATAGTTTTAAAGGCAGATGTCCCTGTGAAATGTTGCAAGTGAAGAAGTAGAAATTAGATAGAGGAATCTACCTAGTCCGGTGAACTAAGAAGAAACGAGGGGAGGGGGGGGGGACTGAATTTCAAAAACTTTCTAAATTATTATACATTGTTTGAACAACTTCAATCTCTCTCTTTTAACCTTCAGTATCTCGTGACAGGCAGAACTGGATTTATAAAGGAGAAAATGGCGAGAGTATACAAGCAAAAAACCCAACAAAAACTGGTGAAGGGCAAGTTCTAATTAAGTAATCTACTCCATCTCTGTCCCACTGCCAAATCACTCCCTGTAGTATATTTAATGCTCAGTCCTGCCCAGTGTTAAATGATTCCTGCAATAGGGCAGTGTCTCTTAGGGAGATTAGTCCTCCGCTAACAAAGGCTACACAAGGAAGAATGATAGTGATAAACTAGATTTAACTTTTAAAAATCATGACACATAAGTTTTATTTTGGGGAAAATAAAGGATAATCCGATCCATTTCCTTTATCAAAACTTCACATTTATAGCAATCACTTTGATAGAGAAAATGTATGTGTAAAATGCATTTACTAGCATTCAACACATTAGAAGATATACTTCATAGACAACTATGTACTATGAAGTATATCTTCTAATATGATTGACTGCTAGTGAGGCCACAGTTAGATTTGCTGCCAGATAAAGATGGGAAAGTGCTTAGTGACCTCCCATCAGTAAAAGATATTTTGGAAACAGAAAATCACGTCTAAACCTTTAGAATGAGCTGAATTATTTCCCCCTGAAGCTTAAAAATTTGGCACCCAGAAATAGTTTTACACAGTTTTGCAATTAAAAAAGCTAGTGGCAAGAAGTTTGAGTGTGAGGCAGCTTGGCCAGTCCTGTACAGCATGTGTGTGCATGACAAACACACACACACACACACACACAAATGCCAACCAACTTGCCAGCAGCCTAAGGTACAATTTCACGAGTGGTGAGAGCCCAATCCACATGCAGCTCTGTGGCAGGACCAGCACGTGGAGCTGGGAAGTTGGTCACAAGCAAGCTGGGAATGTGGGCTGGCAGCTGCCGGAGTTCTCACAATGGCCATGGGGAGCCATGACTCTAGTCACACAAGTGGGTGCCCTGCCACAGCTCCCTCCCCCGGCACAACCAAGATCCCACCCCCGGCTGTGATGTGACTGGTTGTGACAGGTGACATCGCCCACTGCTCAAGGCCCCACAGCAGCGATTCTCACATGGCAGGGCAAGCACAACCCAGGCACATGAGTTGCCCAGCCTTGGGCAGCCGGACCTGGGATAAGGCTGCCCAAGGCTGGGAAACTCATGTACCCAACAGGGATAAGGCTGGACTATGACACATTCTCTGAATTTTTCTGAGGACCTGTTGTGGATCAGTCAGCTTCTCCCTCCTCCACACACACCCTGGAGTAGGGGTGGGACATCTGACAGGTGCCAGCCACATGGTGCACTGTATCTTTTGGCACGGCTGCCCTGACTGTGGTACGGCTACGCAAGGCATGGTAGCCTCCCACTCTGTCTGGTGTGGCTTCACCTCCAGACAATCCAAGAATGGATAGCTAGTAGCCACCATTGCCCATTTCTTGCTCCACAAGTAGAAGAGTCCCAGATAGTGGTATTGAGAGAGGATCTGTCCCACTCATGGATTGTAGCAATCCAAGCAACAGGGAGGGAGTTGGATGTAGTCTCCCCAAAGTGGCAAGTCGGTAGTACTGATATCTAGAGCCTGATCTCCCCTGCAAGCACCTTCAGAGCCAGGTCCTGCTCCACCCCTCTCAGAGTTGAGAGGCAAGTCAATTTTGCAGCCCACAGAGCAGGGATGGCAGGTGAAGCAGGGAAACATTCTGGTGGAAACAACGCTAGTCATCATTCTGTACATCTTCTTGTGGTTCTTTTCTTCCTCACCACGTCATATGTAGGGATGTGCGAACACGGTTTGGATGTTTGGAGTTCGGACCGAACTTGGTCTGTTCGGACGTCCGAACCGAATATCTGAACTGAACTTGAAAACGGCCTAATAGTTCGGTCATGTTCGGGTGAGTTCGGATGAGTTTGGGGGTGGGAAAAATGTGACTTTGGGTGGGAAAAACATGACTGGAAGGGGGAGGCAGCTGAGGAGCAGACTTCCTGCCACCAGAGGTGGAGTCCAGGGGTTGTTTCAGGGCCAAATGATACCGATACCGAAAAAAATCTTTGAATTCAGTATCAGTATCAATAGCGCTATTTTCGAATGTTTGGCCAAGTTCGACCGAACCGAACTCCGCCTAACCAAACAACCGAACCCGAACTCAGCTTTTGAACTGAGCAACTGAACATCCGAACATCCAAACCGCATTCTGTTTGCAATCCCTAGTAATCTGGAAACCTGGCAGATAGCTCCTCTCCTCTTAAGTGACAAGCACCTCCCTGAGAGGTGAAAATGACTTTCTTTTTGCTGCAAATGACTTAGCTTGTGCTCCTGTAGCTGTAAATCTCAGCATCACTCATCAAAAGTGATTTCACAGCCACCATTGGGAATAAAAGTTGCCTTGGTCTATTAATAAACTGGAAGTAGAACTGATAAAACATAGATAAGCAGGTTTTATTGATGGTTCTTCAGAAGAGGTTGTTTGTTTGTTTAAATGCATGGAATAATACGTTACAGAAATTGCTGTGACTTTTGGACAAAAAACCCGATTCCTCCACCCCCTATTTACTATCTGTGTCTCTTCCAGTCTCTTGTAGTTACTCACCTGCTGCTGATTCCTCACTGAAGCTTGGGAGTCCCTCATGTAGGAGTCAAAGACAAGCTGAAGAATTCTCTACTGGCCACACAATATGCTGGCATTAATGGCAGACTGGAGACAGGTATTGTATCTGCACTGGGGCCCACAAGCTGGGGCGTGTATATGTGTCATGCTTCCTGGTGCAATTGCTTCCTGTAGCATCAGTACCCCTCCCCACCCCCATTCAGAAGGGGTGTATAGAAAGAAGTGGTGGGTGGAAGGAGAGCAAAAATAGGTCAAGCTGGTGTCATAGAAATTCCCTTCAGAAGACCAGTCTCATTTAAAACACCCAGCCTAAGAAAGAAACAGGAGGGTCCAGTACTTAACAAAATATGGAGCAGTTGCAATGCCAGGCAAACTCCCCCTTTTGTGTAACCTCCAGAGAAGGGATCCTCCTGCCAACCACCATTCCCTGGTTAAAAGTAATGAGCCATCAAGTCTCAACTAGGAAGTCACCCAGGTTCAAGATTCTCTTGCCCCTTCATCCAGCCTGACATTTACCCCAAAACATCCTTTTCCTTGTCTCGCAAGATCCACCTGGAAAGATCCCATTCAATGCCCATTGCGAGTCTTTGTCTAGTCCTGGGCTTCCAAACACCCACCCAGGAAGCTTCTTTCTAGTATCCCAACAACCATTGTGAGTTTTTGTGCAGCTTTGTACCCTGGTCCCTACAATTGACCCCGGCCTCCCATTGTAGAGTTGACTTGCTTTTGGAAGTCGATGCGCACGGGTCTCCTGTGAAGGTCTTCTCCAGGGGTCTCACAGGCTTAGGTCTGTCACCCATCCCACTCCCGACTCATCACAGGATTGCTGGGGCTCACCCATCCCCTTCGCAATGGGCAAAGGAGAAGTAATCTCTTTTCCACCTTCCTCACATTCCCTCTCTCACTCTCCCTTTTTCTCTCCCACTTCAAACTCAGGAATTTCAACTCCTCCTTTGAAGAACTACTTCCACTCTCTATATCGCTCTTGTCGCTGACCTTCCTGTTCTTCACAACCTGGAATCTTCCCTCTACACTGCTTAATTTAAACCTGTAAGCACCAGTCCAGATTAGGCAGCACTGTTTGTGTGTGTCACTGTCTTGTTAAATAAACATCCCCTCTTTCTTTGAAATATTCCTTGTTTTGGTCATATCTTTTGTGGGGAGAAGAGGGTAGGCCAACAGTTTGTAGTGCGCCATGACCTCAGATTGAATCCCTAGCACAGGTGACTAAAAAGACTAATTCCCAAAAAGTTGACCTCTTGCCTGAGCAATGGGACCTTCCCCCTCTGGGGCCCCTATGTTCACACTTGGAGTCATGTGGTAACAGTATTTCTGGGAGAAGGAAGAGGAGACCACATTCAATCTTCTGCAATAGGGTCCATTCCAACCTGGTTGACCTGCTATCATTTTGAAAAGGGCAGGAAAAGTATTGAGACTATCAATGGGTATTTTCAGATGTTACAAGATCACAGTGAACCACGGTGAATACCCACCTGTGGTCAATGTGTCTCAAACGTCTGTTTGGCGGCCACCAGATGTTCGCCATGGTCAGTCCGCACATGGGGTCAATTTTAACCATGCTTCCTAGGCTAGCCGGGAGAATGTCCCTGGAAGCGTGGTCAAAGAGATCCCCAGCGGGGACCAAAAAAAGTAACATCTGACCGGGCGCCACGGCCCGGCGGGATCACTAGTGGGATCCCGGGCCGTGGTGAATCCGGCCCGACGTGGTGGCCGCATTGGCCCCGCTGCTCACCCGTCTCCCAAGAGGGTGGGCGGCGGGAGCGTGGAGGGGCGGGGCCGTGCGGCCGCACGTTGCGCCGCACGGCCCCGCCCCCTCCCAGATTCCCCGCTGGGATCCCCCCGGCACGTCTGTTGCGGCGTGACGGGATGACCCCGGCGGGGAATGAATGGGTTGATTTCGGTACGGGGCCAACAGGCCCCGTAACGTCTGAAATCACCCAATCTGTCCTGATTGTGGGTGTCATCATGTGTGATGATTTTTCCATTTGTGGGTTGAGCAATAGGCACTACTCGCATAGGATTTGTCAATAATCTGTTTTGGATGTAAAACATGGGAAACTGTGTGTGTAAGAGAATGCATACTAATTTTATAATCCAACTGAGTGAAAGGGACTTGGGAAAGTAGAGATCAGTATATAACCTAGGACCCTTTGCATAACAGTTCCAAAGATGAACAGCTGAGCCACACCAAAAGGACCCTTTCAAGGCATTAACTGTAAACTCTTTATATGAAAAATATACACTGTCCATCCTCCTGACCAAAGTAGATTAAGCATGGTTAGCAGTTGTTCTGGTATCTCTCCTGGTAGAGCTGTGATAAGGAAGCAGAAAAGTTGGTGGCTATAGGAAAAGAAATTGTATGTAAACATCAAAGAACCCACCAGCTGGAGGGGAAATCCCACCTGTCTTTTGTTTTTAATAACAAAGCAGCAGGTCCTAGTTTCACAGCTCACATTGCATCCTACACCCATTAGGGTCAATAGGAGTTGAAAGTTTATTTTATTTAAAAAGGTAACAAGATCCATGCTAGAAGCCCTAACCCAAATTCAGCTCATACAAAGCTCAACTACTCTGCTGCACCACAACTGCACCTGTATCACCCTTACAAACAGCAATCTAGCTTGCTGGGCACTAAATATAGTCCTTCCCTGATGCCACCCAGAGTGGCCATCTTCTTCCATTCCATTAGGATCTAACATTATGGGTATGAGTATTAAATGGTTTTATGAGTTAAAAGGGTTAGTTACCTGATTTAAAGGTTCAAGTCAATAGTCCATGGTCCAAGGTATTGCTGCTACTGCGGCAAAAGGTTAAGGCCACCTCTGGCAACACTTCTTGAGTATAATCCAACCCTGATAAGAGCTGTAAAAGAAAAAGGTTAAAGAAAGTTGATGGTGAGTGATGGTTTTGAAATGTTATACAACTGGGTGTGAAAAGGTGTATGGACTAGAAGACTTCTAAAGAACTCTGTCTAAAGTCCAGAGGTTACGTAGAAGACTGCTTGTCATGTCACCAGTTTACAAAGAATGAAAGGGGTTAAGATATCAAGTATACTGGTGTGTCCTAGTAAAGCAGCTCTCAGTGCAATTAACTAGGGATGTGCGAATGCGGTTCGGAGGTTTGGAGTTCGGGTCGAACTCAGTCCATTCAGACAACCGAATCCGAACCCAACCCAACCCACCAAACCAAACCCGACACTGAACTCTAAAACAACCAAACAGTTTGGTCGGTTTAGATTGAGTTCAGATGAGTTTGGGTGGCAAAAACGTGGCTGGAAGGCAAAAACATGACAAGGAGGGGGAGTCAGCTGAGGAGCAAACTTCCAGGCACCAGGGGTGGAGACGCTTGTAGTAGCAGCCAGCCTGCCAAAACACCATCCCCTTTCTCCTATGACCACTGGCTTCGCAGTCTGCGATTGGCCACTGGCTAGACTGCATGGAGTCAATGGGGCTTGCGGTGAGGCGGGCACAATAAGTAACAAAACTCATTACCCTCCCCCCTTCCCAACACCTTCTAAGCTAGTCACTTTTCCTGACAGCAGGCATTTTCTGAAGACTCTCTCTACAACCAGTTTTTGTTCCTTACTATTCCTAATCCATTGCCATCCTCCTCCTGTTTCACCCATCCAACCCATTTACCTCCATATTATCATTTATTTAGATTAGATTAGATAGATTTAGTAGTTATTTTTTGTTTTTAACCCTCCCTGTGTTCCCTGTGTTCAATCTTCCTTCCTCCCTCCCCCTTCCATTGAATCCTTTCCCTCTCCCTCTTATTCCATCCCTGATTCCCTTCCCTTGTTTTAAGTTTTGGATTTATTTAGAGTAGCATTATTATTAGATTGATTTTCATTTCAGTTTTGTACCCCTCCCTGTGTTCTTTATGTTTCCCCCTCATCCCTGTGTAATATTGTATATATAGAGAGACAGATAATATTAGATAGATAGTTACTAGATAGATATTAGGGATGGGCGAACGCGGTTCAGCAGTTCAGAATTCGGCCCTAACTCGGCCTGTTCGCATGACCGAACTCGAACCTGAACCCGAACGCGAACATACCAAAAAAACCAAACACCGAACGGCGAAATGGCCGAACAGTTCAGTCAGTTCGGATCGCGTTCGGATGAGTTCGGGTGGCAAAAAAAGGTTCACTGAAAGGTCAAACATGACAGGGAGGTGTCAGTCACTGAGGAGCGGACTTCACCAGGGGTGGAGAGGCTTGCAAGAAACAAAACTAATTATCTGCCTCCCCCCTTCCCAACACCTTCTGAGCTAGTCACTGTTCCTGAACAGCAGGCGTTGAGTAGGATTTTTA
>QEPC01013615.1:511752-524876 GCA_003113815.1 Sphenodon punctatus
GCTGCCTCTGCCGTACCGTGCCACGATGTGCGGAATAGGGGTTTCCGTCGGTAAAAGCTGCCGCTGCGGTATGCCGCTACAGCCCTAGTTATTTCTTGCAATTATACGGTTACTTGGGAAAACAATAATATAGGGTTTGTTTACTGCACTGTGGCATGGCCAATGCTTCCCCGCAGTGACTTTGCTTATTGCAGCCATGAATCACCAACCTTTCCACAGACCTACCCGAAGAGCTACAAATGGTGGTAGTGCCTATCTACTTTAGTCATAAGGATGGATACTGTATATTGTTCATATAAAGATTTTACAGCTAGCGCTTTAGAAAAATCCCTTCTAGTGTGGCTCAGTTGCTCTGCTTTGGGTCAGCTGTGCCAAGGATCCTAGGTTCTATGCAGCTCTCTGCTTGCCCAGGCTGATAGAGGAGATTCTGTCTGCTGGCTTATAAAATTAGTTGCCATTTTAAGACACATTTTAAAACCAAAACAGGTTGGCAAGTACTCGTTTTCCATTGTGGGTATAGGGTCAGGTACTCAAAGGGCTAAATGATAATGTGGAGGTAAATGGGTTCAGATATTACTCATGGGTAATAAATTCACTACTCATTTCCACTCTATCTGGTCCCAAATCTGGGGATGAGGGCAGGAAGCTGGAAGGGAGGAAAGTGTTCTCCGCTCTCATAAAAATTAGTGGGGATGGCGTCCTTCCTTCACCCCCTCTTTATGATGCCAGTGTTTGTTATCATTTGACAGAAGAGAGTAAACTAATACTTTCAAACTGAACTCATGAAAAATGTAGGGTTTTTTTTCTTTACACATGAGCTGTATGCTGCTCAACCAAACAAGAACATCTTTTGTCACACCAAGTGACCAGGGTTTGGCCCGATGCTTTTTAAGAGCTGATTTGAAAAATGAACACAAAGGACTTCTTTCTGAACAATATAAGCAATGGTGTTAGTCATAGACAGAGCTTTTTTGACTCTGCGCTGAGAGTCATTGATTTTAGTGGGAGTTATTCTGCCTATTGAGGAGAAAATAGACACTTTTGTGTGTTTGCTAGCAAAGCAGCAGCCTCTATCTCTCTTACTAATGACAAACAGTGTCTGGTTTTTTTGAGCTGAAAAGAAAATAATTCTTTTAATAAAGGCTGCTCATACACACTGTCCTGAAGCTTCCACATTTTTGTTCAAACTTTCCACCTTCACTTTGTCCACTTTCTGGTGTCATTGCAAGCTTGCAGACAATTGAGTAATTCTGAATCTCAGGCTGTAAAGGTGAGAAAATCAAGGTTCAGTCTCCATACATGAAGGATGATTCAGACAAGCTCTGGAAGCATTACAGTCATGAAGCAGAAGTATTTTAGACAAGTAAAATAAATAAATGGCGAAAACTGAGCTATTGAATATGACATTGGCATTGCATAAAGCTGAAGCCAGGGTATGAGGGAATTTCTCTAACAAATTTGAAAAATGGAAGGTCCTTTGCAATGTCCACAATGAATACCTCTTTAAGTAATACCAGTGCAAAGAGCAACACAGGAATTGCCTCTCAGAGATACAACAGTGATTTATCTAGTCTGGTATGATATTTCCCAGAATAGCTAATGCAGCAACTCACATAAAGGTAACCCGGAACTGCGCATTGTCTAGTGAGATCGATATGCTTTGGGAGTGGCATTGCCACATTAGGCAGGGGTGTGGGAAAGACAAAGTAGTTAAAGACAATGCTTGCCCAGCTTTTTGACTTTGTAACGCCATGTTGAGCCCTAAGTACAACAACTCCAGACAGCAACAGATATGCAAAGTTATAAAATATCCACTGGGATCTTATTTCTCATTTGCACATAGTAGGGATGTACGAACACGTTTTGGAAGTTCGGAGTTCGGCCAGAACTTGGTCTGTTCGGATGACCGAACCCGAACCCGAACCCGAACCGACCAAACCGAAGTTGAATCCGAACTCCGAAACGACCAAACAATTTGGTTGGTTCGGATGGAGTTCGGATGGTTTGGGCGGGAGAAATGTGACCACTGCCAGTTGGTGATCACTGCCTGACACAGGCAGGAACGGGGGTGGTGGTGGTTAGCTGAGGAGCAGACTTCCAGGCACCAGGGGTGGAGAGGCTTGGAGTAGCAGCCAGCCTGCCCAATCACCATCCCTTTTCTCCTCAGACCACTGGCTTCACAGTCTGCGATTGGCCATGGGCTAGGCTGCATGGAGCCAATGGGGCTTGCAGTGAGGCGGGCACAGCAAGTAAAAAAACTCATTGCCCTTCCCAACACCTTCTGAGCTAGTCACTGTTCCTGACAGCAGGCATTTCAGAAGCCTGCCTCTCCCAGCAGTTTCCAGCTCACCAATCCATTGCCATCCTCCTCCTATTTCACCCATCCAAACTATTTACCTCCATATTATCATTTATTTAGATTATATTAGATAGATTTAGGTGTTATCTTTTGTTTTTACCCCTCCCTGTGTTCCCTGTGTTCAATCTTCTTTCCTCCCTCCCCCCTCCATTGAATACTTTTCCTCTCGCTCTTATTCTATCCATGATTCCCTTCCCCTGTTTTAAGTTTTGGATTTATTTAGAGTAGGATTATTATTAGATTGATTTTCATTTNAGATAGATAGATAGATAGATAGATAGATAGCTTAGTTATAGAGAGAGAGAGAGATACAGTGTGTTTGTAGGACAAGGCCTTTTTAGTTATTAAGATATTCCATTTAGTATTAGTTCCATAGGTTTTAGAATAGTTATTAGCAGTTAGATTTAGTGTAGACATAGATATAATATTAGATTAATAATTGAGTAAAACAAATATTTTTTTTTATACAAACTTTGTGTGTGTTTGAGTTGGAAGACATGGAGAAGGGAAGTAGGAGCGGCTGGTCTGATGCCCATAAGACAGGCCATGGGGCATGTGGGAGAGGTGGTGGTAGGGCCATGCCCGCAGAGCGACAGCAGGCAGCAGCAGTAGTCAGAGCACATCACCACACCCCAATCTCCGCAGGCCTGCTTTAGGGCAACAGGCTTCAGCAGCTCAGCATCGCCTCCTGGCAGTGCCCTCCACTGCCATGCAGTGCACTGGAAGGCCTGCAGTACATGAGGCTGTGGCTGTCTCTGCTGCAGCTGCAGCTGCAGGAGCAGGTGCTACTGCTTCCGATGTTCCTCCAGGGCCACCAATGTCTCCCACTGTCGAGGCAATCCCCAGCAGTCCAGAGCTGGTGGATCACACCCCTTCTGCTAGAGGCAGGACCTGATCCCCAGGCAATGGCAGTAAGGAGAGGAGTAGCAGCAGCAGCAGCAGCAGCAGCAGCTGTAGAGGGGGGCACAGGGAGAGTGCCAGCAGCATGGCAGGCACGGACAGTCTAGTCTCAGGGTCCCAGTATTCCCCTTCATGGGACATCATTGTGATCATGGACAGTGAGTTAGAGGCAGACAGTAGTGCCGCAGAGGAGATGTCTGGAGCTGCGGTGATGGCTGAAGCTCCTCCCAGAGCTGTGTTACCAGTGCCACCAAGTTCTGCCCCTCCCAGAAGCGCTGGCAGCAGTGCGTAACCTGGGGTGAGCCAGAAGGCAGGAGGGGGAAAAAGTCCACTGAATGGGAACATTTTCAGCTGGTGCAGGCAGATTATCCCAGAGAAGTGCAGTGCACTGTGTGCAATAAGGTGGTGAAGCGTGGGCAGGTGCTCGCCAACCTTGGGACAACTGCAATGGCGAGGCACCTGAAGTCATGCCACAGTGCTCTGCTGCTAAGCGGGAAGGCAGGGGAAGTGGAAGTGGATGCCAGTGGGTTCCCGACAGCAGCAGCCAGTCGCCCACCTCCTTCAGCTGGGAAGCATCCTGCACCAACTGCTGCCTCTATGAGTAGGAGCAGGGGGGAAGAACAGCAGCAGGAGCCTCACCAGCAGTGTCAGTCCACCATGAAGGAGGTGGGGTGGGGGCAGCTGCCAAGGCCGTCGGCAGCAGGGCAGTGTGGCTTTCAAGAGAAAGCCAAGTGCCTGTTGCCCGAAATTATTGCACTGGATGGGCAGCCCTTCTCAATTGTAGAGGATAAGGGCTTCCAGTGGCTGATTGTGTTCCTGGCCCACAAGTTTAAGCTGCCATCCCACTTCAACCTCAGTTGGACTGCGGTGCCAGACCTTTACAGGGCTTTGAAGGAGCAGGTGAGGGAGCAGCTGGCAGGGGCTGCGGGGGCTACAGTCCACTTCACCATGGACCTGTGGTCCATCAGGAATGCCCAGCATGCGTACCTGGCAGTAAAGGCGCACTGGTGGAAGGACACTAGAGGCAGCTTTGGGGAGTGGCAGGAGGGGTCCCGAAACAGAGTATAGGTGGGCCCTGCTTCAGGCAAAAGTCAGGGACAGCTCCCACATCACCAGGAACATTGAGGCAGCCCTGGTCACCATGGTGAGGGAGTGGGTTATGCCAGGTGCAGCCTTCACCAAGGGGTGTGTCATGACGGACAATGCCGCAAATGTACTAAAGGCACTCCATGAGGGGAGCTTCACCAGCATCCCTTGCGCTGCACACACACACACCCTTCAACTGGTGGTCAGGAATGCTCTAGGCTTGGGGGATAAAGTGATTGGGGAAGGCACCCTTAGCTCCCTGATAGAGCAGGGGAGAAAGCTGGTGGGGTTCTTCAACCGGAGCATGAAGGACAGCGAGCTCCTCTGGGAGAAGCAGGCCGAGCAATGCTCCCCAGGGCACCAGCTGGTCCAGGATTTGACTACACAGTGAAATTCCACCTTCCTGGTGCTCGAACCATTTCTTGAGCAGAAAGCCGCCTTGCATCAGGTTCAATTGCTGACTGACTGCGGGGCACCGGAAGGGTTTAATGGGGTGGAATGGGAGCTCCTGACTCAAACAGTCTTCATCCTGAGACCATTCCTGGCCATGACGGAGACTGTGAGCAGCTCCACCGCTGCCTCAGCCAGGTGACCCCTCTGGTCCGAAGTCTCCAGAGGAGGCTGGACGAGATTCTCAGGAGGTCAGGATTGTGGCCCTCAGGGCAGGAAGCTGGCCAATGAGGTGCTTGACCTGGTGTGGAAACTGAAGTCAGGGCTGGAGGTGTGTTTTGATGCGGTTCTGCAGCGGGAGCAATATGTCCTGGCAACAATGCTGGACCCCAGGTCAAGGGCAGCATGGCACGCCAGACAGCAGTCTATGCCCTCCGGAAGAATGCGCTTGTGGAGAGGGTCTGTCAGACAGAGTGGGACACCCCTGGTGATGGTGAGAGTGGGAGCAGTCACCCCTCATCGCCAGGCGGGTCTATCCTTGCCCCCAGGCCAAGCGGTAGCAGCAGCAGCGCCAGCAGCAGCAGCACCCCTGTTGCCAGCAGAAGCAGCTTGGCCTATGTGTAGGCCACTTTGGGGAGCATGGTGCAGTGCACAATAGGGCAAACAGTGTGGCTGAGGGCAGTGGTGGAGGTAGTTCCCGGGAAGAGCTATGAGAGGGAGTATGATGGCGTCTCAGCAGCCGTGGAGACCTACCCAGAGGAGGAGCCATGCATTGATCCCAGAAGCGATCCCTTGGCCTATTGGGACAGCAAGGCCAATATGTGGCTGGCCCTGGCCAAAGTGGCCAAGAGTATCTTGTCTTGCCCCCCAACCTGTATCCCCAGCAAGTGGGTGTTCTCGATGGCGGGGGACATTTGCTCCCCACACTGCCTGAGACTGGGAGCCAAGTTGGTGGAGCAGTTGCTGTTCATTAAGGTGAACCTTCCACTGCTGGGATTCCCCGAGCTGCCCCTGGACAAGGATAGATTGTGCAGTGGAACATGCCATCCCATGCCAGAGACAGTCATGGGACGGGGTTCCTCCTCTTCAGTTTGGGCTAGGGCTACTGCTGCTGTGCTGCTGAGGTGCTGTCCCTCCCTCCCAATGCCTGGTGCCCGCCCTGCCCCCCCATACTAGATGGCCTCCGCTGCCTTATCTGACTGAACTCATGACAGGGTGGCATTGGGTAACTGTAAGCCTGCCAGCCGGCCTATAGCTACACGATCTTGGCCCACCTATGTGACACTGACTGGCTCTCACTCTCTCACGCTACACAGTCTTTGCTAGCCTTTCTGAGTACCCTGCTGCCAATGTCCCAGTCTGCCTTCCCTACTGCCTCTCATGCCATGCTGCCTGTCTGCCTGCCCAGCTTGCCGCCAAGCTCAAAGCATGCCTCAGTCCGCCTTCCTGACTCCCATGCCAAGGTGTCTGTCTGTCCACCCAGGTTGCCTAGCTCAAAGCCTGCCCAAGCCTGCCCGCCCTACTGCCTCTCATGCCATGCTGCCTGCCTGCCCGCCCGCCCAAGTTGTCAAGCTTGAACCCTGCCTTGGTCTGCCTGACAGCCGCTCATGCCACTCCGCTTGCCTGCCCTGGAAACCAGTGCCGGCTTCTGCTAGTGCCAATGCCCCCCAGGCCTATATTCTATCTGTGCCAAGGATTCTGTACCCTGGCAACCCACTGTGTGGTAATGCCAATGGCCCACAGGCCTATATGCTGTCTGTGCCAAGGGTTCTGTACCCTGGCAACCAATGTCTGCTGCTGCCAATGGCCTCCAGGCAAATATACTGTCTGTGCCAAGGGCTCTGCATCCCGGAAACCCACTGTATGCTGCTGCCAATGGCCCCTAAGCCTATATGCTGTCTGTACCAAGGGCTCTGTACCCCGGGAACAAATGTCTGCTGCTGCTAGTTCCAATGGCCCCCAGGCCTATATGCTGTCTGTGCCAAGAGTTATGTACCCTGGCAACCAATGTCTGCTGGTGCTAGTGCCAATGGCCCCCAGACCTATATGCTGTCTGTACCAAGGGTTCTGTACCCTGGCAACCAATGTCTGCTGCTGCCAATGGCCCCAAGGCCTATATGCTGTCTGTGCCAAGGGTTCTGTACCCTGGCAAACAATGTCTGCTGCTGCTAGTGCCAATGGCCCCCAGGCCTATATACTGTCTGTGCTAAAGATTTTGTACCCTGGCAACCCACTGTCTGCTGCTGCTAGTGCCAATGTCCCCCAGGTCTATATGTTGTCTGTGCCAAGGGTTCTGTATCCTGGAAACCCACTGTCTGCTGCTGCTGATAATGGCCCCCAGGCCTATATGCTGTCTATGCCAAGGTTTCTGTACCCCAGGTTGCTTCCAAGCTCAAAGCCTGCCTCAGCCCGCCTTCCTGCCTCTCATGCCGAGGTGCCTGTCTGCCCACCCAGGTTGCTGCCAAAAGGGAGAGAGAGAGAGAGAGAGAGAGAGGCTTCCCACTAGAATGAGAGAGATGAGGTGGAGGGGAGACCAGCTTAAGCTGCCACCTGGCAGAACCTGGAAGAACTCCCATATCTGCCTGATGCCCACATGCAGCAGCAGCAAACCTACCAGAATGAGATGGAATATACCAAAACGTGGAACATATTATGTACCTGCCTTTGTGCGTTTCTATACCTACCTATCGCACAATTGAATGAAGTGTGCCCAACCATGCACTACTTCTAGGGACGTCATTCAGCTCCCATAGGCTGTCATTCCACTGTACTTAAATCAGTCATGTCTGTCCATCCCAGTAACCATCAATGAGATTCTGGGACCATCATTCCCTCTGACCACCAGCACCCGTCATCTGCTTCCCGCTGCCAAGGAGCCTGTCTCTCTTTCTCTCAGGCACACACACACACAGAGACACACACCCTGCAGCTCCTGGGGGGGCTGTCTTCAAGTTGAGACCCTGCTTCTGGCACATCTTTGGAGGTAACACCTTACCTATGCTACATGTGGAGGTGCCAGATGCTGCTGGTAGGGATCGACTAGCTGTATGAGATTCTGTCACCTTCTAAAACTTCAGCACAGAGGAATAAAAGATTGGAAAGTTTAAACAAAGCTTGTATCAACAAATATGTTTATAAACATTTTTTTTTAAAGAACAATAACATCAACAGTATAAAACCAAAACCAAACATATATACAAAGAAAGGGGTCTAGCTTCCTTGTCTTTGGGCCTCTCCCCCGGAACTTGGAGGAAAGGCAAAATGGGTGCAGGACAGGACTGAGGGGTGGACACCCTGTGCTCTTGAATATCATAGTCATAGGTCAAGGTGAAGTCAACAGCCCCTTCCACGGGTGCATGCCATCTGGAGACCGACTGGTGGTACAGTTCCAGGCGTTGCATCTTGACAGAGGCATACTGGGCATACGCCTTATTTTTCTCCACCTCGAGTGCCTGGAACTGTTCCACCAGTTGGTTCTCCATGGTAGGTGCTGTCTCCTGCAGGCCGGCCACGAAGTCCTGGGTGGGTCTCTCCACCTCGACCTGAAAGGCCCTTGCCGCTACAGACTCCCTGGGCTTGGGGGACACCACATCAGAGCTGGAGGAGGGGGAAGGGCTTACATGGCATTGCTTCTGTCATGCCTTCCCCCCTTCTTCTGATGGTGAGGACCTCCATGGCCATGATGCCAGAGTTCTGCTGCTGCTGCCTCACCATCAGCCCGTGGAGCTTTTCACTGTGCGCTATCAGCCCTGATGTGGTCTGCCTCCAGAAATTTTTATGGCCGACCTAAAGAACATAAAAAGATAGGAACATAAGAAGTGCCATACTGTGTCAGAGCAATGGTCTGTCAAGCCCTGCCTGCATTCTGTCTCCACAAGAGGCTGGGTGGCCAATCTCTCTCTGCAGGGGACTTGCTAACATGTCAGAGGGCAATACATTCCCTGTTGTTCCAGCCCTCATGCCTTACCTTGCATTCTGCAGAGCCATCCTCATGCCTCACGTACCACCGCCACACATCAGACCTTGTCCACCCAGTGTCTGGGGGTGGCACTGGTTACCTCCTCCTTGGTGTCCTGCACCTGCCCCTGGCACCGGCATTTGAGGATTCTGACTCCTCACCCTCTCCGAAACAAGAACACACAAACAACACCTAGGTAATATCATCATCATGCATTTATGATGATGCCTCTAGTCCTCCCTCCTTGGGGTGATAGGGATGGCAACCAGAGATGGTGACCCACGCTGACTGGCACGTGCAAATCTGGCCCTTCTTTGGGTTCTGGGGAGGGATGGCAATGGGGAGACCTTGGCTTGCTGGCACGTGCAATTAATCCTGACCTTCTTTGGGTGCTGGGGAGGGATCGAAATGGAGAGATCCTTGCTGGCATGTGCAAATCCTGCCCTCTTTGGGGTGCTAGTAGGGGATGCTAGGGATGGCAAATATAGAGACCCTTGCTGGCATGTACAAATCCTGCCCTCCTTGGGGTGCTAGTACCGATGGCAACTGGAAAGACCCTTGATAGCATGTGCAAATCCTGCCCTCCTTGGGGCACTATGGATGGCAACTGGACAGACCCTGGCTGGCACGTGCAAATCCTGCCCTTATTTGGGGGTGCATAGGGATGGCAACTGGAGAGTGGAGACCCTTGCTAGCCTGGCACATGTTTGGGTGAGGATGCTCGTGCTTGTGCCTGACTGCTGGAAGATCCCCACACACTACAGTACCCTCTCTCTCTGTGGCAGACATCCACTGCTACCCGCTGATGCTCACTGTTTGTGCCTGACTGCCCACCACCCACGCACCCACTCTCATGCCAGTGAGCTCGCTCTAAAGGATAGTATTCTTCTTGTCCTCAAAGTAAAAAAAAAGTATACAAACCTGGCAGCAGTGGCAGCACTGCCTGTTCCCACTGGATCTTGCTCCTCCTCCACCACTGAAGGCCCAGCAACAGCAGGAGGAACCTCTTCCTCCTCCTCCACCACCAACTCTGGGAGCACCACCATAGCCCCACGGCATTTAATTAAAATAAAAGTCTTCGACGTCTTCATTTTTTAATTTTATTTTTAAACAAGTACTCCAGTCAACAGTCACCCACCAACACTCACTCACTCACCAACCAACCAAAACAACACAGCCAAACTGAACACACAAACAGCCAAAACACACAAACTGAACAGCCAGTCAGTCACACACACATGCTCTCTCCCCACACAACCTCTGCACGCACTGGAATTTCCAGTTTCCTGCACGATCACGGGATCTCGCGATACCTTTTTCGAAATGAACTCAACCGAACCAAACGACCGAACCTGAACTTGCTGACCAAACTGAACGACCAAACCGAACAATTGGACTGGACCGACCAAGCCTGAACCGCGAACTGTTCACACATCCCTAACACATAGCATGTCCCCATTTGGTGTCACAGTCGGCCATTTGCAAAACTCTGAGTTAGACATACTTTTCTAGATCAGCTTCTGCTGGTGGATGTGCATACAGATTGAAGGAACACATTTACCTATCTTCCTGAAAAATAAATAAATCACTGTATGCATATGCATGGCAAGGGGAAAGCACGGGGAAGCAGAGGCACCCAGCCCAGTCGTGCTCACCTGTCAGCTGCCGCCTGGACTGAAGTCGGGGGAGGAGCCTGCGACCTGCAGAGGTAATAAGAGCAACCAGTCAGCCTACGGCCGTGGTGCAAAAGCATGGGGAAGCAGACGCGCATAGTTCAATCGTGCTCACCTGTCAGCTGCCGCCTGGACTGGAGCTGGGGGAGGAGCCTGAGACCTGCAGAGGGAATAAGAGCAACCAGTCAGTCTACGGCCGCGCCGTAAGTGCACACCTCAGTCATGTGTCGAAGGGCCGCACGCACAAGGGCATGCACTTTTGCGCGTCCTTCGGCGCATCCCAGAGCAGGAGCGCAGGTACTGTATGTGTGGCCCAAGTGAGGGAGAGCGGGGATGCCTATCGGATTTCTTCACCTGAGCCGAGTGCATTCCGGTGCTATCATCTGCCCCACCTGCCACTGGAGCCCTACGTGGGACCGCCTAGTAGGGGTTTTATGCATGCTCTGGGATGCGTGCCCAAGGGTTTGCCTTGGAGTTGTGCTGGAGTTGCCCAGTCTTCCCACTTCCCATGCTGGACTTCTGACTTCCCACGCTGGTACAGTAGTCATTTGTGTATTCTTGCTGGCTCTTTGACCATGTCTCTTGCAGCATTTTATCATGGCTGCTTCGGGTAAATGCTCCCGAGCAGAGGCAGCCTTTGTTTTCCCACTGGCACCTAGGTCCCCCAAGCAGAGAAAGATTGACTGTTTCTTGGTTAACAATAACCTCCCAGGTGCTTCAGGGACACTACCGGTGACCCCTGGAACCCCTCCCTCTACGCCTTCTTTGACTTATGCTTCTGCCCGGTATGATCTTGTAGTAATCCCCGGTGAACTTAAACACTCTTCTCCTACGTCAACTAATGTAAACCACCATTCCAAGGCTCTGACTGGCTGCCGTTCTGTGGATAATCCAGCACCGGGCTGCATTTCTTTGTTAGGCCAGCATGTCTCCTTGACTTCCCAAACAGTTCTTCATGTGTTTTTACAGGTCGACCAGTTTAATTCAAAGTTTGAGGAACTTTTCCAGCACCGTTCTCTCCCCAGCCAACCCCGATGTTAACCGATCATTCTGTGCCTCGACCTGCACCAAGCCCTAGTCTGTATAAAGAATCTGAACTTGGGAGGGATGCAATTGTTCCTATTTCTATTCCTAATTCTGTTAGCTGCTACCTGAAGGAATCATCAGACCCTGAGGGGAAATTTTTGAAGTTGCCCCCAAAACATTATATTTACTATACTTCCCCTCCCCTCAGGCTGCTTGCCTTACTGGAACTCTGCGCTTGATGTAGCTGAACACTTGAGACTCTTATTACGGACTCCTATTGTCAGCAAAAAAATCTGCGCTGTGGATCACCTTGTTCCCTCAAAGGTGTGATGGGTGAAAAATATTACATTTGATTCTACAGAGCTAGTTTCTCCTATTTATCAAAATGAGGCCCTTCTTAAGAAGAATGTCATTTTTATAACAAGAGTCTTCACCAAAGACTCTAGTTCTAGCTCCCTTGAAGTGCAGGCTCCCTTAGTTCAATCTAAAGTTTTGCCTTTCCCCCTTCCGACCTGTAGCTCTGGAACTCTACATATTGAGGCTTCAGTGAACTCTCTTTTGAAACCACACCACTCACTTCTTTTCTGTCGTAACTGAAACCCCTCATCCACCACATACTTTGCAAAAACTTTGCTTCCTCTCCCTCTTCCTTATTATATTATATGATATTATATTATAATTATAATTATAATTATAATTATAATTATAATTATAATTATAATTATAATTATAATTAATTATAATTATAATTATAATTATAATTATAATTAATTTTAATTTTAATTTTAATTATAAGCATTTATATAGCACCAACAATGTACCTGGTGCTTTACAAAGTATAAGATAGACACGGTCCCTGCCCGAGAGCTTACAATCTAAAGACAGGGGTAGGGGAGACAGGGAAGGGGAAACAGAGGGAGAGACAAGGGATGCGACATTCATGAGGATGCGGGATCTGAGGTACATATTCTTGGCTTGGTTGCAGTAAGTTGGGAGTTTACAGGTAACAAGTGGGGGATAATCCTGGGTGGGGATGGTTAGCAGGATTTAGGAAGGGCGGAGCGGAAGAGGTGGGTTTTGAGAAGGGACTTGAAGGTGTGGAGGGTGGGGGCAAGGTGGACGAGGCCAGGGAGGGAATTCCAGGCATGCAGGGCAGTAAGGGAGAAGGGATGAAGGTGGTTGGGGGAGCAGGGGAGGCATGTGAGGGTGAGGGAGGGGATGGAAGAGGAGTGGCATGCTCAAGCAGGGGTTCAGAGGGAGATCAGGGCATAGAGGCAGGGGGGAGAGAGGTTGTGAAGGGATTTTTAGGTGAAGATGAGGAGCTTGTGCAGAATACGCTCAAGAAGAGGGAGCCAGTGCAGAGAGGAGGAGAGACTGCACATGGTCAAAGCGACGGGCTAGATGGATGATCCTGGCAGAAGAGTTTTGAAAAGAGATAAGGAAATAAAGGTGAGAGTGGGAAGACCAGTGAGGAGGAGGTTACAATAGTCAAGGTGTGAGATGACTAGGGCGTGGATGACAGTTTTGGCAGAGGAGATGGACATAAAAGAGCAGATCTTGGCAATGTTGTGGAGGGAGAAGCAGCAGGATTTGGCAACAGAGTCAATGTAGGGTTTGAAGGTAAGGTGCGAGTCGAAGATGAAGCCCAAGCTATGGGCTTTGGGGACAGGGAAGATGGAGACCCCATTAATGGTAATTGACAGGGAAGAGGGAGAGGAAGGATTGGGTGGGA
>QEPC01013615.1:530210-548108 GCA_003113815.1 Sphenodon punctatus
CTTTGTCTCTTGTTGTTCCCCTTGTCTCTAGTGTTTCCCCAGCTCTGTTTGCCCCAACCCATCGGCTCCAGTCCCTGTGGTTCCCCCCACTTTGGCTCCTTAGTCCCTTGGTTCTTGCCCCTTGTTGTTCCCTGGGGCTCCCCTTGTTCCTCGTTGCTCCTATTATATTTTGTTCTTCCTTTGGGAGGATCTTGGTGTGTGGGTCTTTAGTCTGCGCCTTGACCTTGATGATGAATCAGACCATCTCTGACATAGGCTTCTAGGCCTCAAGATGAGAGCAGGTTCTGGAGACTCCGAGACGCTCTGAGAGGTCCATTTAGCCTACAGGCTTCCTTTCCCGGGGTCTCTTCCCCTTTCCTTCCTTTGGAAATGTGGTCCTTCCCCCATCTTGACCCCACTGTTACCCTGGCCCCGTGACATACTGCCTCTAATCCAGCGTTGAAGTTGCGATCTTGTCTGTGAAGTAGGTGACAAACTCCTCACAGCGGACCTGGGACAAGTCCCCGTCCAGGTGGAGGGAGGCCAGAATGACCAGCGCCCGCACCACCCAAAACAGCTCCTCCGGGCGTGACTTCGCAGATGCTATGAGGACAGCAAGGAACTCTTTCCTTGCTGTCCTCACAGCCTCCACATAGGACCACAAATGGGCCCTATGGAGAAGTCGGTTGGAGTGAGATTGAGTCTGATGCCAGCGTTGCACCAGCCTCCTGCCTACTTGCTTCATCCCCCACAGTGAACCCAGGGGCCCTGCGGTGATGAGACCGAGGCAGAGGCCATCTCGGAGCCACCCTGTCAATGGCCTTTTCCAGCAAGCTATTCCAACGCTGGACCAGCTGATCAACAGAGTGACCGTCCAGGTCCAAGGTTAACTCCCTCAGAACCTCTTGGAACTGCTGAGGTTCCATCAGCATCCGAGGGCAGACCATCCTAACTGGCCCATTCCCCTTCTGGAGAGGGTGCACTGAGAGACTGGCCTGAAGGAGATAATGGTCCATCCATGACAAGGGCACAGCTCTAACCTCCCCCACAACTGGACCCCCCGCCTCAAGGCCAGTACCAAAGATTAGGTCAAGGGTATGCCCCTCCACGTGGATCGAGCAGATGACCTCCTGGGACAAATCCATGGTTGCCATGGCGGCCATGAATTTTCACTCTGCCCCGACAAGGTCGGCATCGGCGTGAATGTTGAAGTTCTGTTGATTAGTTATATGTAAATTTAAGATACAACGTTGCCCACGTGTTCAGCCAGACAACACAAATTGTCCTTATAATGCAATGGTGGTCACATTGCATGTTCAACAGGTGGCGAGATTGGTGTTGGGGTTGTCACAGTGCTTACACACAATGGCCAAACACGTGCAAAAGGGTTTTGACACCCAATATTTGTATTGTCTAAAGATGCTCAATAATAATAATAATCTTTACTTTTATATAGCACCTCCCTGCCATGGCACTTGGAATGCTTTACATATAACTAATCAACAAAACCTTTAAACCTCACAACAATCCTGTGTGGTAGGTTAAGCTGAGAAAATATTGCAACTGGGTAAAGGTCACTCAGTGAGTTGCTAGATAAGGCAAGGCTTGAACCAGAGTCCCTCTGACCCACGTACTGTGCACTTAGTCATTATACCACACTGACTGTCTAGTTTTAAGCTAACAAACAGAACTAGAAATTTAAGTTTGGTTATTTTAATGTAAACTTAGAGTTCTAAAAACCTGTAGGAGGGAAAAGCAATGCTCTCTACTGCCATCTGCATGAGAGCATGAAATATGATACAACTGGTATGTATGACTTCATTTGCATGAATGTCTTCATTTACATATGCACCACCCTATACACAGTTTTGGACAAATTGGAGAACTTGGACAAAACTGGACCTTACTCCATGGATGCAGGCAAGAGTCCTGAGAGAAGTAGAGTTCAACACTTGGGCCAAACTCATGCTTGGGGTCACCATGAATTTTCAGGGCACCAGGCAGGGTTGGGGTGTCATTTGGTTCTGACAGAAGGTTTTTATTTGTTTGCTGTATAAAGTATCTGTTTTTTATTGATGTAGTTTACACTTTTCAGGGCTTTCTGTCTGTGAAATATTGAAAGAGTAGTTTTGGATTCTTCTGAACTTGGAGTAAAGAGGAACCTTGGAAGAGAGCGAGGGGCAACCCATTATGCGGTGAGTTACTTTTGAATGAGTTAGAGTGTCGCGTTGTGCCTCGGTTTCCCCAAAAGGAAAATGCGCTTAGTGGTCCAGGCCTGACATGATCTGGTCTGGATATAGGGTGCTCTTTTCCAATATGTGGAATTGGAGTTTACACTTTGCTAATAAGCCAGCCAGCTCAGCAAAGTATAGTAAAGACCAATTCATTTATATAAATGAGGCTATGAGACTTATGAATATTATAAAATATGAAGCAATAGTTTACTTAAGTTCAAATAAAGACATAGTACAAAAGAAACAGTGTCAATTAAAAGTACATGACTTAGAAAGACATTTCTTGTTCAAAGAACAGCTCTGTTACAAATTCAAAGATCTTAACATCTATAAGATATAACATATGCTCTAAGTATTATTGCTATGGTTGACTCAATGCATCATATAGGATATAACATATTACCCAGTCCTTTCCCCATTCTTCCAGATGAAAGAAGTGAGAGAAGTTTCATGAAAGGAAGCTTTCTGAAAAATCCATCTTTCCTCTCTCTGCTGATAGAATGAAAGATGCTTGGAGGTCAGCTAAAAATGACGTCAGGTAAAAACTGCTGACAGGGAGGGGTTTTTCTCAAAATACATAGTAAGAAGCTTGTTGATACATACTAAACAGCTTTCTATCATATAGATAGGATTAACAATGAGTAAACTTTAAACAAACAAGGTCTCTTCTTGCCCTGCCTGAGACTCACATATTTTGACTCTAATCAACAGAAACTGTTAATTTCAGTAAGAGACAGATTTTATTACATCGTCTATTCCAGTATATAGGCTGATTTTCCAGTATCTGGTCAAGAGTTCAGTAGAGAGGTCACTATAGGACAGCTCTTTTAAGAAATCATCATACAGAGAGACTGTATCAGATTCTGATTTCTGATACATTGAAACACAGATGGTCAAACATATATGCCTATATACAGGATACATGACCAGAGAGGGACTTAAGGTAAGAAATGGTTCATCAGAATAGCCTGAACTATAGGGATCTAATTAATCAATTTACTCTTTAGGACCCTGCCTACTACAAATAGTGAGGTAAGAGAAGGGATGTAGGTAGAGAGGAGGAATATTGGGCTTCAGGTTCTTGTTAATAGGGTGGGTGCCTGTATAATTACATCTGTGGTACAAATCCGGTCCAAGTTCACTATTGTTCCTTTCTTTGTTCTTCCCTCTCAATACAGTGTTTGTTCTATCTCATACCTTGTATGTTTGAGAATAGAGAAATAATTGCCCGTCAAGAGCACCTGGTAGAGATTAGTGTACCAGGTTTCTGCGGTGGAGTCCCAAAGTAGCATTAAGATGAGGGTGGGAAAACCCTTTAGAACACCGTACTTGTTCTTCCTCCCTTGTATACCTTTGGCACAAGGGTTACCCAACCAAATTATGTGAATTGCTCAAAGTTAAAATATGCTTTTTGTCTCCACTGCTTCCCCTCTTTAAGAAGGAACAACACCAACTTTGTTACACTTATACTGGATTAACCTCTAAAAGCAACAGTCAAGGTGACTGTGACTAAAAAAGAATTGTGAGTTAATGGAAGGTCAAATATGTGGTATGAATTTCTAATTTGATTTCACGCTTGTGAATCTGGGAAATTTGTCAAATATTTGATTTGCCTGTTCAAATGTTCATTTCAACACTAGTTCATTGGAGAGGTATTTTTAACTTCCCTCTTATGTTAGGAAGATAATGCGATAGCTATAGCTTTCATGAGATTGCATCTGACATCCTCATTGTCCTTGTTTATATTCCATACCATCTCTTCCTGACTCAGAGCAAGATGGTCAGGAATCAAGGCATGACATGTTGTATGACAGAGGTACAAAAGTCTCTTTTAGTTCAAGTTAATCATTGATGTAAGTACTTTGGATCAGGGTCCTAACTCCAATGTGGAATAACTCCACTGAATTAGGATCATTGTGTCTAATCCAATACATTAGGAAAGTTGTTTTGAGAACAGCTAATCTCTTGAAAATATTGCCATTAATATTATCATGGTGGAGATTCAGATAGGCTTTTCTACCACAATGACAGGGGTGGGAAAATTCTTGCATGATCCCCAATACAACTTTGAATCCAGAGGCTGTCATTTATCCCAGACACATTCTTCATATGACATGCATACCTCTAGCCTGATTTCCAATGGGAAGAAAGTTTTTGTGATTACTGGGGCCAATCCCATCCCCCGCATGTGCTATGCACGTAAAGTGTGCACATGTCCATTGAAGGCACATTGTGCCATGCAGAACCCACGCGGATCCCGTACAGATCCCGCTTGAGATTGAGGCCACCATGTGTATGTGTCTCCAGAATTTCTCTTAATAACTTTGGATCCCAGACACCCTTTCCAACCAACTTTGGAAAAGTTGGCTATTGATGCCCAAAGAAAAGTAGGGTTAGACAAGACTCAGGGACATCAGAAGCCCCTGCCAGATAGTCAGAGACATTGTGAAGGATATGTCAGTGGAAAACAGTGATAGAGCTTAGTGTGCTGGTGTGGGAGGGTGTGAGTCGGCAGTTGCCATGTTGACAGGAATGGGGGATTAACAGGAGTTCTGCTGGAACAGGGTGGGAGGGACTGCAGTGCTGGTTGGGGGTGAGGGGGTTGCTGTGGGATTTGTCATTCTGGCAGGGGGGATTTTCATACTTCGGGGAGCAAATGTTAGCAAGGAATGGAAAAGTTGCAGGGGACTCACTGTGGCATAGGCCTCCAGGAGTTCAGACAGCTAGAAGCCAGCAAGCAACACAGGAGCTCACAGTATTTTTATTTTATTTATTTATTTATTTAATTTATACCCCGCCCCTCCTGAGCACAGCTCGGGGCAGCTTCCAACAATAAAAACACACTATAAAACAATTTAAAACGTATAAAAATACAATCTCAATTATTAACAGGGCTCGGGATACATTAAAAAATAAATAGGGTAGGGTCGATAAAAAATCCACTAAACCCCCCTCCCTCCCCAAAGGCCTGGGGGGAACAGCCAGGTTTTACACCTTCGCCGGAATATCAAAAGGCTTGGGGCCAGGCAAACTTCAGTTGGTAGGGAGTTCTAAAGATGTGGCCTGGCCACCGAGAATGCCCTCTCCATTGTGGCCCCCCGCTTAACATGGGGGACCTCCAAAAAGGTACCCCCGGCAGACTGAAGGAGCCGCTCTGGGGCGTAGAGGGTGAGGCGGTCCCTGAGGTATGAGGGGCCGAGACCGTGAAGGGCTTTGTAAATCAATACCAGCACCTTGAACCTGGCTCGGCACGCTATTGGCAACCAGCACAGAGCCCGGAGTACAGGTATTATGTGCTCCCGACAACCTGTCCCCGAAAGGAGACGGGCCGCCGCATTCTGCACTAGCTGCAGCCTCTGAACCAGGAACAAGGGAAGCCCCACGTAAAGCGTGTTGCAGTAGTCCAGCACCACCCCCAGACTCCAGACCTGTTGAGCTATGGGAGGGCAAACCCCCCCAATAAGGGGGGCCGACACCTCCCTCACTCTCCCCACCAACATCGCCTCCCCGTCTTATCGGGGTTGAGCTTCAGTCTGCTCTGCCACATCCATTCCTCCATGGCCTCCAAACACTGGGATAGCACCGAGATAGCAGGGTCTGGGTCCGATGAAAAAGAGAGATACAGCTGAGTATCATCAGCATATTGATGACAACGCACCCCAAACCCTCTCACGACCTCCTCCAGGGGCTGCATATATACATTAAATAATAATGGAGACAGAATGGAACCCTGCGGAACACCGCAGGATAGGCGCAGGGGCAAGATGTCTCCTCCCTCAGCACCACCCGCTGGCTTCTCCCTGAGAGGAATGAACGGAACCATTCAAGAACTGTCCCATCCAGACCCCCCAGGTCACGCAGCCATCTCAACAGCAGCCCATGGTCCACGGTGTCAAAAGTGGCCGAGAGATCTAGCAGGATGAGAAATGTTGAACATCCTGCATCCATCTCCCGGCGGAGATCGTCGACCAAGGCCACCAACGCCATCTCGGTGCCATAGCCGGGCCGGAACCCAGATTGAAACGGGTCCAGGAAACCGATGCTGTCTAGATGCGCCTGGAGCTGGATTGCCGCCACCCGCTCAATAACCTTCCCTAAAAAGGGAAGGTTAGAAACAGGTCAGTAACTGGTGAGGGCATCCACATCCAAAGATGGTTTCTTCAGCAGGGGGTGCACCACAGCCTCCTTGAGACTGGGCGACAAGCTCCCCTGCTGCAAGGACGCATTCACTACCCTCACCAGCACCATCCCCAACGTCTCCCTGGAGGCTTTCACCAACCAGGATGGGCATGGATCAAGTTCGCAACATGTGGCCCTCACAGACCCCAAGACATCCGCCGCATCGGCCGGCGTCACTTCCTGAAACTCCTCCCACAAAGATGGACCAGATGGGGCCTCCAACACCTTGCACTCTCTACCTACTGCCCCTAATCCAGCAGCAAAGTGAACAGCGGCAAAGTGAACAGTGAACAGGGCAAGACAATAGGGGACTTTGCATAGGAATTTGCTGTGGGAGACAGCCTGGAGGGAAGACTTCTGTTGATGTGAGATTAGGTAAGACCCCCCTCTCTTTCTTGACACATTCATTGAGTTGTTCTAGATTCAACTACAGACCCTCTGCAGTTGTATAATCTGTGAAAAGTGCTGTGGTAGTTAGCCCTAAAAGAAGGAAGTAGCATTAAATCCCAGTTAACTAAATCCCTAACCTAAAAGGTCCTGAAGTTCTGCGGCTTGGGAAGCATAGCTCTTTACCACTTTAACTAGGTACAAATACTTAAGTTTAAGATTCCTCCTTTTTAAATGAGGAAATGCAGATAGCAGTCCAGCAGTGGAATGGGGGCTATCCAGTCCTTTGCACTGAGTGCAACATGTATGATTATCTTCCTGTTGGGGAGAGGTCGTACATATGCAGCACAGAACCAGTGCAAAACACTCTGAGCTTTCAGAGAATGTGTGCAGTGGCAGAGCTGGAGAAGCTGAGGCTGATGGGAAGATACATGGAGGAGTCCTTGAGTGACATAGTTGTGCAGTCTCACCTCCACTCTGACAGCCTTTATACTGCTTTGGAGGAGAAAGGCCTCCAGGAAGGAGAACATGAAACTGGAATGGCAGGAAGTGAACTTCAGCTAGGACTTGCCTTCCAGGCAATGAGTTATCTTCCCGCACTAAGGACAGATCTCCAGGGATGTGTACCCAGGAAAGTGGGAATAGGATATTGCTGGTTTGTTGGTGGCTGTGAGGATCATGGGGTAAATTGCCTGCCTGGTGTGAAGGTTGCAGAACTCACATATCACCTAGACAGAATTCTAGAGAGTGCTGGGGAGGAGTTGGTTGTTGTGGTACATGTGGGTACCAGTGACACTGGAAGATGTAATAGGGAATTCTGGTGTCTAAATTTAAGCTTCTACGTAGGATGCTGAAGTCAAGAACCTCCAGTATAGCATTTTCAGAAATTCTCCAACTTCCAAACGCAGAACCCCAGAGACAGACTGAGCTCCAGAGTCTCAATACATAGATGAGATGATGATGCAGGGAGGAGAGTTTTAGATTCATTAGGAACTCAAGAACCTTCTGGGGAAGGGGGAGCCTATACCGACAGAATGTGTTCCACTTTAATGAAAACAGAGCTGAGCTGCTGGCACTAAAAATGAAAAAGGAGGTAGAGACATTTTAAAACTAGAATCGAGTGGAAAGTCAACAGGTGTTGAGGAGTGCATGGTTTGGGCTGAGGCATCTCCAAAGGATGCTATTTGTTTGATTTTAATTTTTTTGTTTTGTTTGGCCTTCTACTGAGACTAAGGGTGGCTTGCATAAAACACACAGAATAGAAATAAAATAAAACTCCCTTTTAAACCTCATTAAAAGAAAAAACCACCCTCACCCCTAACCCCCCTCCCAATCCATAGCCCCACCTGCTAAAAGCTTTGCTGAAGAGAAACATTTAACACTGCTTCCAGAATATCCTCAGGCTTGGGCTCTGACAGACCTCTCAGGGAAAGTAGTTTCATAATCTATTGGGATATAAACCAAGAATACATCCCTGTGGGTCCTTGTCATATGTACAAGATTAGCTGGAGGTATCTGCAAGAGAGCGCTCCTGGCCAACCACAGGGGCCACAGCAGTTACTAGAATACTCTAGTTCACCGGTGCAACAGATCGTATTTATCAGGCCATTAACCACCCAGGACATCTCCACAGAATGAGACTTTGTAGATGTTATGATGGTGGAGATGACAGCTTTTTTTTTGCCACCATCACAGTCACAAATAGACACTGGGGTATAAATCAGGGGCAAAGTAGTCAAACAGCAACACCAACAATTTGTTCCTTTTCAAACCAGATATATAGCTTACATTGAAGACAAAAAAATCAAAAACTTAAAAGAGAAGAGTGGTATATTTCATAGAACAATCTCAAGTACAGAACTCTTAGAACAGTCTCAGATACAAAACTCATACAAAAGGGAATCAAATAGACTTAATAATAATAATAATATTCTGAACAATCCGTGAAACACGCACTCTTATATTGCAATTCTAACATCGAGTGCAAAGAAATATAAGTCCCAAGTTCATAAAGCAGTTTCTAAGTCTTAGATTCACATATATAAGAGTCTCAAATCCCAATGATCATTTTGCTGGAGGTACCAGCTTCTTCAGGGGAAGATTTTATACATTTCCATAAATCTATAGTTGCCAGAAGATCATTCTGAGGGACCTTTTAAATTGTATATCTACAAACAGTTCATAATAAAGCAAAAAGATGAACAAAAAAGCATTGTGTTGGCATTCTTATTAGTCTAATCATTCAAATATTACAAAATATAGGTATTAAAGGACCTTACATCAATCACAGTGGTTTCCAAGTACCTGGTTAGAGAAAAATCAGTTCAAGAAGTAGCTACCAGGGCCACTCTTGGGTATCAAATCTGGTCCCTAGTTTCAGGCTTCACACTCTATAAAATAAAGGAAAATGGATAAAGAGGAAGGGGTATGAAGGATAAGGGAAAATAAGACAGCAATATGGCACAAATAATGTCTTCCCTACTTATATTCGAATTTTCCTACCTGGAATAAAGGGACTATCAGACTTCATTCATTCATCTCAACAGCCTAAATATATCACTCTTCTCTTTTAAGTTTTTGATATTTTTATCTTCAATGTAAGCTATATATCTGGTTTGAAAAGGAGCAAATTGTTGGTATTGCTGTTTGACCATCACAGTCATGGCATAATCCCTCAAAAATTATCAATGCCACAATTGGTTGTCTTCAGCATGAGTGAAGTGGTGCCTGTGTTTTAATTGCCTACCCTTCTGCTTCAACCAAATACCAAGGGACCTAAGCTGGCACAGTGGTGGAAGCAGATGACTGGGTGTAACCAATGGTCATGCCCAGAATGTCATTCCACAAAGTGTCCAGGTCATTGACAGAGTAGCCATCAAGGTCACTGTGTAAATCCCCCGAGAGTTCTGGAAACCAACTGGATCATTGGTCTTCAGGGGTAGACCAAGCTAACTGGTCCCCCACCCTGATGAGAGCAATGGAGGGCAGGCCTTGGACCTCTCTGTACAGTAGTGAAGCAGTACAAGCTTCTCAAGTGCCCAGATGGGGAGCCCTGCACAGAGATCCGGACACAGAGGGGTCACTTTCCTGACACAGAGGATTTTGGGAAGATACCCATGCCAGAACTAGTCTTTGTAGTTGATGAATCAGAAGAAACTGTCACAAATCAACATGACTCTTGAAGAGGCTCTAGACCAAATTGACAAACTAAATAAGAACAAATCAACAAGACCATGGTATTTACTCCAGAGTTCTGAAGAAATTCAAATATGAAACTGCAGACCTGCTATTTGTAGTTTGTAACATATCACTAAAATCTGCCACTGTACCTGAGAATTGGGGGGAGGGAAGATAGAAAATGTAACACCAATATTTAAAAAGACTTCCAGAGGAAAATGATAAAGGGTGTGGAATGGCTTCCATACAAAGAGAAGCTTGATAGGTTAGAGCCGTTGAGCTTAGAGAAGAGACAACTGAGTGGGGATATGATAGAAGTTTATAAAATCATGAGTGCTGTAGAACAAGCTAATAAGGAGATGTCATTTACTCTCTCAAATAGTAGTAGAAACTCCAGATTACTCCATGAAACTAACTGGCAGCATATTTAAAATAAAAGAAAGCATTTTTTCACTCAACGCCCAATTAACTTACGGAATTTGTTGCCTTAGAATGTGGTCAAGGCCAGTAGTATAGCTGGTTTTAAAAATGGATTGGACAATTTCTTGGAGGGTAGGTCCATGACAGACTATAACCTAAATAGCTTTGGGGGTTGTAAACTCTTACGGGGTGGGGAGTAAGCAACACGGAAAGGATTGCTCCATTGTGACCTGTTGAGTACTCTCCCAAGCAACTGGAATTGGCCCCTGTCAGAGACAGGATGCTGGACTTGATGGACCATTGGTCTGAACCAGTATGGAGGTTCTTATGTTCATATGCTGGTGAGGGGGGAAGGTGGGGCATGATAGAAGATCTGGGTCTTACCAGTACACATAAGGATGGCTGGCAGGCTATGGAGCAGGCCAAACTAGCACACCTGTGTTCTTCCTTTAAAGATGAGACTGTCCACCCACCTACAGAGTGATCTGCACACTGGTAAGACCCGGATCCCACTTCTTCACCTTCTAGCATGTCCCAGTAGTACAGGTCCTTCCTCCTTCTGCCTTCCTTGGTGACTCTGGCCACCCTTGACTCCTCAGTGTACCCCTTGCATCTTCTCTCCCCCCCCAACCACCCCTTGTAATTTGTCGGACCAGCCAACATCGACAAACTGTTCACAATTGTCCCTGCTGCCATTTCAGGACTCCCCATCAGTGGCATTTTCTATTAACGGGCTGGTGGGCAAATACCCCCCCTCCCAAGGTTCACTCAGTTCATTCTGCCTCCCTCTGACTCCTTCCAAGTCACCAAATTGTTGCTTCAGTGACCACATTAGGGATGGGCAAACAGAACTGAGTTCGAAAATTCGGTTCGGTTCAGTTCGGAAATTCGGTTCAGTTCAGAAGTTCGGTTCGGTCGACTGAACTATTCGAGTTCGGTCCAAACTCCGAACTTCTGAACAAAGTTCGGAAATTGAAACCACATTGAACTAAATGGAATATTATCTTTTAGGGATGGGCGAACAGAGCCGAGTTCGGAAATTCGGTTTGGTTCAAAAATTGAGTTCGGTTCGGTCGAACTTCCAAACCGCATTCACCCATCCCTAAGCCACATCCCATATACACTTTTGGCGCATACACAGGAGGCTTAAACTGATGCCCTGAGCCTGACCTCGCAGCGCCGTCATATTATTTTCTCTCTGCGCATGTACAAAGAGCAAAAACATGGCAGCGCTGGGAAATCAGACTCAGGGCATCAACCTGAGCCTCCTGCACATGTGCCAAAAGTTTCCTTCCAACACAAACTGCTGGGCGAGGCAGCCTGATGCTTCCTGATGGTGTGCACAACTCAAAGGAGGAGCCACTGCCAGAGAGTGGGGTAAGCCACTGGGCACTCTGAGGGACCAGATCAAGACCGCACAATTTCTGGGGGTGGAGCTAGAGTAGAAAATGACATAGTAGTCACATGCTGAGAGGGGAGGCTGAGAGCGGCGTTACTTACTCACCTGTTGTCAACTATTCTGGAGGTGGAGCCAGTCCTGCGGGAGGAAGTAAAAGCTGTAAGCGAGCCTGCAGCAGCACCGCAGGTGAGCACATGCCGGGGCCGCGTGCCTAAGGGCTGCGTGCGCAAGGGCGTGCCCTTATGCGCGCGGCCTTAGGCGAGCTGCCGGGTGAGCCGGGACGCTCTGGTCTTTTCCCTTTCCTGCTTCTGAAGGCCAAGATGAAGGAAAAGGGGGATGTCTTCTCCCACTAGTTCGGGACCCAAAACTAGGGCACCGGGGCAACAGTGGATGGAGAACTTCTTCCCCCAAGTCAGAAAAAGGAGCGGGGCCTTGCCAATGTCATCCTCCCCCTTAGCTTTAAATAATTGTTTTCAACCCTTGACGGAGGTAGAAGAACCAGCTGATACTGGGCAGAAGGTTGATGCTCCAGGAGTGACTTTTGGAATGCCAAACTCGGCTCCAGTTCTATCTCATTCAGCAAATACCAGTTCAGTAGGTATGTTACCAGACGAAAGACTGGCTGTTTTCTTAACTGATCATGTTATCCTTACTGCAGAGACATTACAATTTGTATTCCTTAAACTTTCTAAAATACAAACTAAATTGGAGATGCTGGAAGGGCTAGTTCAGGGAGGGTTGTGTAGTTCACAGACTTTAGCAGAGGGGAAACCTACGACCGTACTTTCAGTCCCCCCCGATACCTCTGAACCTCCTCGCCAGACGTACCCAAGCCCGGCTTCCTTTTTACATAGAGGCCCTTCTGACCCACAACTTAATTCTTTTCCCCAGCCCTTATGTACAGAGAGGGCTGAATCTTTTGGGTTACTGGCAAAGTCCTTAATATTTACAGTCCTTCCGCGGCGGGGCTGCAATTCCCCCCCCCCCCAGTGGGCAACCACTTTGGATGTTGCTGAGCACCTTCGTTTACTTTTAACAAATATATTAGTCACCAGGCGGGACATAGTGTGGGTGGACCATATGGTTCACACGTTGGGGAAACAGATGATTATTGTGACCTTTGGGTCTTCCGACATGATTGACCAAATATTGTTACAGAGAAACCAATTAGAGGAGCAAGGTTTTTTTATTTCATTGCCTTCCAGTTTGGACAGAACCCCCATGAGGGGCTTTTTCATATATTTCCTGAGACGAGTGGCACACAGGGTCGAGAGGGTGGGACAAAGGGCTCCTCGGTTGAACCTATTTTTCCACCTGTTCCCACTGCGCCTGTCCCTCGGGACTTGAGACAACCATTATCTAAGAACACAGGCCTTCCCCAGGGCTCTGCTTTTGGGAGATCTTTTCTTGCTCGGGAGCATAAGTTAAGGGGTGGGGTATCTAGGGTGAGAGATGGAGGTAGGAGGGTTCCCCCCCCTTCTCCTTTGGTTGTGGTGCCTCCAGAGGCTCCCCCACCGGATAATGGGACCTTACTTTCTCCCTCAATTGCCATACAGGCTCGATTTTTAGATCGATTGGAGTCACTACAAATCCAGCTGGGATAATTAAGAAGATTTCAAAGAGGTAGAGTACAAGCAACTTCCCCTGAGCTCCAACCTGAGGACATGGTTGACCAAGGCCATCACTCTTCCCTATCCTTGCTTCTATCCTCATATCCCCACTCTATTAGTTGGGTATCCCCAGGAGAGGGTGGTCTGGGGCAAGAGGTAGAACATAGTAGTGATCACATTATTTTACCCCCTGGTTCAGGAGGTTTATTGGTAGAACAAATTGGCTCCTTGTCTCAGGGAGTGGGAAGAGATTCATTGATGGGATTGGCAACTCATAATATTCCTTTGAGCCCCATTGATGGGACTGTCCAAGCAGAGACCCCTTCCAATGGACCTCCAAGTTTCCCAGAATTGTACCGTCTGAATGCACAGCCAGATTTGCATCCTCGTTCCCCTCCTGAACCTTCTTTAGATCTCTAACTCTGAAGTAGTGAGATCACCATCGGTTGCTAGGGTGCTGAGATACTGCCCGAGACCTCCCCCTAAGCAATGACAGTGGGACAAGGCCGGTGCGTTAATTACTTTTACCTTTTGGAATATATCTGGATGGAGGACGCACCAAGCATACCCAGAGTTTTATAATTTTCTCCACTCTTGTGATATTGCCTTTCTCCAGGAGACATGGCTGATTACTCCCCCCTCCCAGGATAAGTGGAGAGGGTTTGATGTATATTGGGTGGATGCACTGCCCTCGGAAGTTCAAGGCCACCCAAGTGGTGGACTTGTGTTATTAATAGCCTCTTCTTTATTAGTGCAGGTGGAATGTATTCATTATATTAAAGCATATTTCTCTCTTTTTCACTGCTGTTTCCCTTCTGGGACAGAGATGCTCCTGGGAGTGGTATACATACCACCAGAACAATCAGCCTATTTCCCCCCCGATATCTGGTCCCTGCTAACCGAACAGGTGAGGGAGGCAACACTCCATTTTCCGGAAGCTTTTCTTTTGCTGGGAGGTGATTTTAATGCCAGACTGGGTGATCCTGCATCCCAGCCTGTGCGTCCCAGCTTAGACAATTCAGTGAACCCCTACCATATCCCTCCACGTCACTCTAGGGATCAAGTGTTGGGTCTAAGGAAAGCTAGCTTGGATGATTTATTAGGTGATTTGGATGTACTTATAGTTAATGGTCGTATTGAAGAGGATTTGGTGGGAAATTTTACCTTTAATTCCCCTTTAGGGTCCAGTGTCTTGGATCTCTTTTTGATTTTGCCTTTTTCCTTCTCAGTGGTGACAAAATTTTTGGTGGTGCCTATATTTGTGGACAACCATTCACCTATTAGCTTAACTTTAAGAGATCCCTTACTTTACCCCCTTGAGCCAACTAACTCTGGACCTGATGTTTCCCCCCATACTGATTCGAACCAAATGGTCTGAGGATCTGAAGGACAGGGTGATTAAATTGTTGGGATCTCCTCTGGTAGAGGGTATCAGGGCTGAAATTCAGGGACTAGGGTCAGATATAGTCCATCATTTTGATGACTTGATGGAACTATTGATCCCGGTGCTTACCACCAAGGTGAGTCAGGTTAGGAGTACAATGCCTTCTACCATTTTTCCTCTATGGTTTGACTCGGAGTGCCATAGGGTAAGGACCCAGCTTTGCTGTTTGGCTAGGAAAGTGAAGGCACACCCCTGTTGTTCCTCGAGGCTTTCATTAACACACAAAAGGAAAGCTTATCGTTAATTGTTAGAAAAAACATTAAAAAGTGCTCAAGAAGCACTATGGGCTGATCTTATTAAAGCATCAAATGAACATAACTCGAGGAAATTCTGGGAGATAATCCATCACCTCCCAAAGGGGGGAGGGCAAGGCCGTAGTGTCTCCCTCCCATCGGACGTATGGCAAGCCTTCTATGAGGGGCTATTCTCCAAGTCTGGAGTTGGTCACTTGGTTTTGGAGATTGCCCCCATGGATAGGCTCCAGAAGTGGCAACCGGTTATGGTTGAGGAAGTGGTTGTTTTGATTGGTTCCCTTAAATCTGGGAAAGCCCCAGGCCCGGACTTTGTCACTCCGGAGCTTTTGAAGAGTGACCCGATGTGCTGGGAGGAGATATTAGCCCCCCTATTTACTCATATTAATGAGTTCGGCACCCTTCCACATTCTTGACTGTCCAGTACGATGGTCCCCATTTATAAAAAGGGAGATCCAATGAATCCAGGTAACTTCCGGCCGATAAGTCTCTTGAGCGTTGTAGCCAAACTATACACATGGTTTTTGCTGATCAAATTACAACATTGGATAGTAAATCAGGAATTAGTCGAACCTGAGCAGATTGGCTTCTGTAAGGGAGCCGTGACCTCTGACCATATATTCGTGCTGGCGGCTTTGATTACTAGGTCCATTATTAGACAGGGGTCCCTCTTTCTATGTTTTGTTGATCTGGAGAAAGCATTTGACTCCATATGTAGGGAGCGCCTCTGGACCAAGCTTCAGGCTTTGGATATAGAACCCAGGTTGCTGTTCCTTATAATTAAGTTACACTCAGGGAACGCTTTACGAGTTCGGGTCAATTCTCATGGTGTACTCTCTGACTCTGTTCAGGTGAAATCGGGTGTATGGCAGGGTTGCTTATTGGCCCCTGCCCTCTTTAATCTTTATCTGAACAACTCGGTTCACTTCATGAAGGCGCGTAACCCTCCCCCCCCAAAAAATTTGTGATCACCAAATACTGTTGTTATTATACGCAGATGACACCGTACTAATTTCTCAAACTTTAGTAGGGATGAGACGCGTGATGACAGCTTTTGGAGAGTACCGTCAGGCTGAGCTCTTGACAATAAATTTCACTAAAACAAAGGTATTAGTTGTGGGCCGTGGGAGAGCCCAAAAAAGCCACCTTTGGGTCATAAAGGATAACCAGATTGAGCAGGTAAAGGTATTTAAAAACCTTGGTGTGATATTTTCTGCTAACAGAGGCTGGAAGGCTCACTTTGAAGCTGTTCAAGGACAGGTCAAGAAATCTATAGCTGCCATTACAAAATTCTTTTTTGGCGAGGGGGGGAAGTTAGTCCTCCTGGTCTTGCGACTTTTCAGGGCAAAAGTGATCGGCCAGCTCTTGTATGAATTCCTGGTCTGGGGCCCGATATTCTTTACCCACTTGGAGAGCCTGCAGAATATGTTCTTGTGGATGATTCTGGGGGTGCCCCGGGGGACTCCACAAGAAATTCTCTAAGCAGAGACACTTGAATTACATCTTAAAGTATATGCCACCCAGGCATTCCTAAACTATTGGCTCAGGAAGGTGTTATTCTCTCACCCCAGTGATTTGTTAGTGAATGCCACTACCTCTGCAGGATTAGGGGTTAGCTGGATAGAAAGAACTAAGTGCGAGGTCTCCAAGTTAGGGTTTTCCTTTGTGGATTTGGAAGCTTTGGACTGGGTGGCTTGTAAAAACCTAATCAAAAGACGGATTTGGGATCAGGCTGTCCAAACTGAAAATGCCCTGAGAGAGGCACAGGAGGTGTCACCTTATTATATCCCCTATTCTCCACAGATGCCCTGCCCCTATTACCTCTTTGAATGGCAGGATGCCAATTGTCATTTTGTTTTTTTTGGATGAGGGAAAATGTGTTTTCCTCCACAGCTCCGGAGGGCCATTACGTGGGGATCCCATGAATACAACGAGTATGTCTCATATGTTACTCGGGGAAGGCATATCATCTTGCATTGCCCAGCCTTTGATGGGCCTAGATATAAGTACTTGGGGGGACACCTTATGGATAGTGGCCCCCCTGGGAGTGTCTTACGGAGACAATTGCAACCAATTGATTTGGATCTATCCAGGGCAGTGGCTAAATTTTGCTGGGCAGTTATCCGGATCAGGTGTTTGCATTTTGATTTCCAACAGAAAAGTTCCAGATAATGAGAGATAAAGTGATAATGAGAGTCACGGAGATTTAAGATGGCGGGAAGGCTGGCCGAATTATTTGTGGTTAGGCACAGTTCTGACTTAAATATATTTTTCTTTTAGGGTTATTGTAAATAAGAGTTATGAATTGTATTACCATTGTTATTTAATTGTTTTATTTATGTGCAATTGTTATGGCCTCGGCTAGACAATAAATATTATTATTATTATTATTATTATTATTATTATTATTATTATTATTATTGACATTTATATAGCACCAGTTGTGTGACCTGGTGCTGTACAGAACATAGAATTAGACGCTGTCACTGCCTGTGGCTTACAATCTAAAAGACAAAGGGGGGGAGACTGGGAGAGGGGACAGTGGGAGAGACAGGGGAGAAGACAAACAAACATTCAAGTGGATGTGAAGTCTCAGGTGCGTATGCTTGGCTTGGTTACAAAGAGGTTGGTAGCAGCAGTCAGCAGAGGAGGGCAGACAGTAAGAGTAAGGGGAAAGACTAGCAGGCATTGGGAAAGGCAGCAAGGAAAAGGTGGGTCTTGAGGAGGGATTTGAAGGAGCGGAGGGAGGAGGCAAGGCGGATGTGGGCAGGGAGGGAGTTCCAGGCATGGGGGGCAGCGAGGGAGAAGGGTCGAAGGC
>QEPC01013615.1:548169-558860 GCA_003113815.1 Sphenodon punctatus
GATTAGGTCCGAGAGGTAAGGGGGAGCTTGGTCATGGAGCGATTTGAACGTGAAAACCAGGAGTTTGAACAGGATACGTTCAGGAAGGGGGAGCCAGTGAAGAGAGAGGAGGAGAGGCTTCACATGGTCAAAGCGACGGGCAGAGTGAATGACCTTGGTGTCAGAGTTTTGGATCGCGATAAGGGGGAACAGGTGAGAGCGAGGGAGGCCAGCAAGGAGGAGGTTGCAGTAGTCGAGGCGAGAGATAACCATGGCATGAACAAGGATTTTGGCCAAGGAGATAGATAGAAAGGGGCGGATGCGGGCAATGTAGTCAGATAGAGCATGCTTTGGCACCATCCCTGAAGCATGGTGCTCTCTGTGTAATAGTAGGGAGCAGGACAGGAAGAGGGACTTGTGGTCCCAGGCTGAGTTCCATTAGTGGAGCTCAGCCCCAAAATAATAATTTTGGGTGGTAATGCATTGAGCCCTGACCTCCTGGACTGGTTCTGGCCCTTCGTAGTGGGAGGGGGGAGCAGGAGGAATAATGAGTTGTGTGGAGGGGCTGGGAATGGATGGGGGGGAAAGTACTGACTGTGTGGGAGGTATTCAACTCAGAGAGACATTCAGAAGTGGACAGAGCTGCAGGCAGGCACTAAGAGTCCAGGAGGCTGAATGTGTTGGACTTGTGTGGCATCTTGGGGGGGAAAGCAAGATACAAGAATAAAAGGTCTAAGAGCTGCTTCTTCCATCTAGAAACCTGGTAAGAAATTTGAAAGAAATTCCCCTGACTGAGTCAGAGGGAGCATTGTCTTCTTTCTTTTGCGTCCCCATCCCCAACCACTCCCTGGGTATGAATTGTGCAGGCAGTCAAAGTGCAGGCATTTTTGTGGGCCCAACTGGAACTGGGCGTGACTGTTGGTATCTTCTTTATAATGGTTCCCTGACCCTTGCTTGTTTTTCACCCTGTGACCCCTATTGTCTGCTTTAGAAATTTTAGGAGTCTTACCAGTACACATAAGGGTGTTTTAGGGGTGGGGAATTGGGTAGAAGAGTTTCTTTTCTTTTCTTGAATTTCCCTGGCATATTAAAATGGTCCCTTTGCAGTTTGGTCATGGGATGTGGCTTTTCTGAAAGAAGGCCACACCTCATTTTGACTAATCAATGTATAGTCTCCTCTGCCTGGCTATAGCAGCTAGGTTTATGCTACAGCAGAACTGTGCAGCATTGTTGGGGTCTTGGGGGGGCAGGAAGTAAAGAATCCCATGCTTCTGCATTTATGGTGTGCATTTTAGGGCCTCATATTAGGGATGTGAGAACGCGGTTTGGGTGTTCAGAGTTCGGACTGAAGTCAGTTTGTTCGGATATCCGGAACGAACTTGAAAACGGTCGAACAGTTCAGTCATGTTCAGGTGAGTTTGGATGAGTTCAGGGGCAGGAAAAATGTGACTTCTGGTGGGAAAAAACGTGACTGGAAGGGGGAGGCAGCCAAGGAGCAGACTTACTGACACCAGGGGTGGAGACCAGGGGTTGTTTCAGGGCCAAATGATACCAATACAGAAAAAAAAATCTTCAAATTCAGTATCGGTATCGATTTCGAATCGATAGTGCTATTTTCAAATGTTCGGCCAAATTCGACCAAACTGAACTCCGCCGAACCGAACAACTGAACCCGAACTTGGGTTTCAAACTGAACGACCGAACGTCCGAACATCTGAACCGCATTCTGTTTGCACATCCCTGCTTCACATAGGGGTATGCACCAGGGCCCCATGTTGTTTTTTAAAATCATTTTTGTTATTAAAATGTGTTGCTTAATAATGCAATGTCGTATTTCATTATCGTTGTCGGTATCGGTACCAATTTCATACGAAGATTTTATTTTTGGTATTGTTATTGGTAATGTTATTGATTTTGTGTGCCAATGAAGAATTATTGTCAGAAGTTGAACTTCTTTCCCTTCTCATTGTGATACAGAAAGAACTGCACCTAATAATATATACTGTACACAATATGTAGTTTAGTTTATTTAATATATACAGAATCTGAGCTAAACCTAACCTATGTATAATACAAAACATTCCTAAATAAAACAGCATAGTATATTTTGGGGATTTTCTGTGTTTTTCATGTGTTTTGGTTGTGCCTAGTGGCTTTCTTCTTTGTTGAACAAACTTAAATTAATAAAGATTGTTTGCTTTACTTACTGTGTATTTGCATGTGCTGCTGCTTCCCCCCTCCAGACTCGCAGGCATGCAGAGGCCATTTTGTGGTCCTGGGCCTGGCTACTGTTTGTTTGTTTGTTTGTTTGTTTGTTTGTTTAAAATATTTTAATCCCACATCTTCCACTAATAGCAGCTCGAGACAGTTAAAAACAGTAAAATAAACATTAAATACAATAATATATATATCAAACACAAAAAACTATCCAATAAATTAAACTGGGGGTAAATATAAATCACCATGTCACCCAAACTCTCCTCCCCCCCACTTTACCTCTCCCCCTCACCAAATGTCTGGCGGAATAGCCAGGTCTTGCATTTTTATAAAAAAGAGGGAAGGTCCAAAGCCAACTGGGCTTCCACCAGAAGGGAGTTCCACAGCTTTGGTGCAGCCACCAAGAACACCCTCTCCAGAGTCACCTCCCAGAAAACCCGAGGGACCTCCAGGAAGGCTCCCTCAGCTGACTGCAGGGACCATTCCAGGATCCAGGGTAAGTGGGGTGCAGATCCTTCAGGGTTTTATAGGTCAAAACCAACACCTTGAATCAGACCCAGAAGATTATAGGCAGCCAGTGTAGAGAACAGAGCATCAGTGCAATGTGCTCACGGCGGCCCGTTCTTGTAAGGAGGTGGGTCTCCACATTCTGCAATAGGTGCAGTCTCTGGACCATCACCATGGGTAGCCCCACATAGAGCACATTACAATAGTCTAGTATTGAGGTAATGAAAGCATTGAGGACAGTGGCCAGGTTGGAGTCTGGGAAATATGGCTGGAGCTGTTGCACCAGGTGTAATTGGTGAAATGTGCTCCTCGCCACAGCATCCACCTGGACATTCAGGCAGAGACGGGAATTGAGAAGCACACCCAGACTGCGAACATAGGATGCCAGTGAGGGACAGACCCCATTAATGACAGGAGATGTCACACCCACCTCCTTACCCACTAACATGACCTCCATATTGAGAGGATTCAGCTTCATTTGGCTCAACCTCATCCAGTCCCCCACAGCCTCCAGGCATTGGGTAAACACCGAGACTGCAGAGTATGGGTCAGATGAAAAAGAGAGGTAGAGTTGGGTGTCATCAGCATATTGATGACACCGAACATCAAACCCTCTCATGTCCCTGCCCAATGGCTGCATATACACATTGAACAGGAGAGGGGAGCTAGAAAATTGATGCCATTCATATTCCCCTGCAACTGCCGAGTCACCACCCACTCAATAACCTTCCCTAAAAAGGGAAGATTAGAGATAGGCTGATAGCTGGCAAGGGAGTCAATATCAACTGGTGGTTTCTTGAGCAGAGGTCGCACCACTGCCTCCTTGAGGCAGCTCGGTACTCTGCCCTCCCAAAGGGAGGCACTGACCACCTCTGCCAGCAACAGCCCCAACATCTCCTGGCTAGCCTTGACCAGCCAGGACATACACAGGTCCAGTTTTAAAGGGTTCCCTTGCTGTTTTCCACTCTAATAATTGTCTGCTTTCTAATTTTGGGGGGTGGGATTGGGTGTAAGGGAATTATTTTTCCTGTATTTTAAAATGGTCCCTTTGCAGTTAGGTGGGGTGTGTTTTTTCTGCAAGAAAGCCATGCCACATGTTGGCTAATGACTAGTCTACCCTGCTGGCTGTAGCAGCTGTTGTTTGGCTGCTGCAGGCTGCAGCCTTTAGTCTACCTTGTTACGCTGCAGCAGAACTGTACAGCATGCTTGAGTCTCTTGGGGTCCCATGCTGCTGCATTAATGGTGTGCTTAAAGGACTTGACATAATATTGTTGTGTTTTTCTGTATTTTCCATACATTTTGCTCATGGCCTATGCTGCCTGTGTATTTCAGATACTAATGTTTTCTTGAATTGTACCTTAAGTAAGGTACTTGAATTTTCTGTAATCTGGGGTACTTCCCTTATTGTACAACTGTTTTGTCTACTATGGTGCATTGGTATTCCATATCATAACATATTGCCTGCTGGTGGTTAGTTGCTTTCCTTTCCTTATTTGTTTGTTTGTTTGTTTGTTTCTCTTTCTCTCTCTCTTTCTCTCTCTCTCTCTCTCTCTGTTTTATCTTCTTCCCACTTTATTTATCTGTGTGAGAAATTTCTCCAAAGCTTGTAGTTGTCTTTGTGCAGCAGTGAGGAAATGTGACTTCTGCTGGCTAGGCTCTGCCTTATGCTGGCCCCACCCTGAACCCTACCAGCCTTAGAACCCACCAGCCTCCACTACTCCTCATAGTGGGATCATGGCAGGATTGAAGTGTGGCAGCGCTCAGCGCTATCATGTAAAAACATCCAGTGTTACACTGAGCATTTTGCCCCCACCAGTTCCATCCTAGGAAAACAGGATTCATTAGTTCAAGTGTTTGCAGTGCAACCCCTCATCTGCTACCCTGCCCTATCCACTTCCACTTATTCTATGCCCCTCATATATACTTGCCCTACATTTTCTCATTTTATATATTTCTACTGGCTACACTACATGCCTGAGGAAGGCCCCTGTTTGGCCCAAAAGCTTGCTTATTTCCACCAACAACATTTGGTCCAATAAAAGTAATAATCCAAACTACTTTGTCTCTTGGTCACTTAGGAACCACACTCTCTCTAGTTTGCATTTCTGAAATTATACAAGCATTTTTAAAAAAACCTTTTTAACATTTTCCCACAAACTCCATTTGTGAGTAACCTTATTTGAATTCCTTTGTATTATCAGAAAAGTCACTTTAAAGGTTTCCCGGTCAAGAAAGAAGAGGGCCTTTCTAATGAGACATGCTACTTTATGAATACAGTTCTTAATTGATTTTATGTAACTAAAGGCACTTAGACATATAATTCAAATGCAAGAAGGTGACTATATTAAAAGATCAATTCCATCACCATTTATTTCTGTTAGCATGTTAATGTGGCTGCCTTTTAGCAGTTCCCAGAATTTTCTCAATCACATCTATCCATTAACATCTTCACAAAAAACTATAGCTGTTCTTCAAGAAAGCAAAATACCATCTAGAAGCCTATAACTGCTCTCTTAAAAATAAAAATACAATATGAGCAGTGTTATTGTCTTAAAACCACAACTGTGTTTGGCATCCAAGGCACACTTTGCTCTGACAACAGATTCAAAGCATTTCTTATTTAAACACAGTCTTGTGGCTGCTGACAGAGAAATAGATTTTCAGGAGGATGGACCTGAGGGAAGGACCTCTCTGTCTGCTTTTCACTATGGTATGGAAGATAGATGTGAAATGGCGAGCCCCGTAGATATAAACTTCAAGGCTGTCTAACCTATAAAAGGCTTTTAAAATCTATAAAATGTTTAAAAGGTGTTATAAAAGTGTATGGGGAGGGGGGAGACTAGAAACACCTTTGGAGCTTTCCAAGCAGAATATGGTTGAAAAGGCACAAATGGGATATGTATTTTTCTGACAGGGGGAAGAAGTTGCATTCTCTAAGTAAAAAATGCAAATTCCATGAGCTAAATATCTCTCAAATTCTGAATGCAAATGACTTTCCCCATCATGCCATATCATCAGTTTTGGATATCGTAGCTCCAGGACCTCATTGGCTAACTCACCCATCTCTCTACATGAGCTGTGATCATGTTCTGTTGGAAGCAATTTATGTGAGAATGTGACCAGATTCCACCAAAATTGCTTTGATCTCAGCACCTATTTATATTTCCCTGAGTATAGCTGAACTTAATAGTGGATTTGATATTTACAAATTGTATTTACAATATCCGCTGTCTCCAAAGAGCTGAAAAATATTCACAGCTAAATTGCATATTTGCTATATGCTTATTTGGGTACTCTGCATGAGTTACTTTGTTTTTTATTGTTGCTTCATTTGGATTATTGTACACCTGCAATAGCACTAATATTGTAAAAATGAAGTAACTGAAATGGGCATCCCAAATAACAAAAATAAATGAAATAACTAAACTTGAATAACTGAAACAGATATTCAGTAAAGGAAAAACAGTTCGATATCTGCTTTGTTGGATCTAAATCAAAGCAGATAAATTCATTAGGTATGGTATTCACTAAGGTGAGTAATTCATTTTCATTTTTATAAAAACAAAAATCTTGTTGTTTTCATTTTCACGAAAATGATAATATTAATCTTTTTTTCATTTTCCTTATTATTTTGATTATTCATTGAGGGGTTGGCACTTCTGCCATTGCCAGTCCACCCCCAAGATTAATCACTCGGATTTTCCCTCCCACAGCAGCAGCGCTTTTCAGGGGAACAAGCAGCTAAGATGTTGGGTTGAAGGCAGGTGGTAATGTTCAAAGCAGGGACATCCCCCCCACAGCCTTCCACCAACAGTGACATTGAAGGGGTGCAAATGGAAGCATTCACTGGCACTGGCAGCATTGATGTGGGGACAGATATGAGCATCAGTGATGCTGATGCTGATGTGGGTGCTGTAGGTGATGCTGGAGCACCCACCTGTCCTATTGGGCAGGCTCAACCTATCCCCAGAACCACCCTCCAGCTGGCAACTGCAGTAGTGCAGGTTTTGGGGGAGGAGCTGTTTGGGCTCATTCCCCTCCCCATTAGCGGCACCCCAAGCAGCCCATTATTCACCCCATCTTCAGCTCATAGCAGCAGGGCATCCTCTCCTATTCCACAGAAACCCCAGTCTAGCAGGAAGGGTCGGGTTCCACCTATAGCCCTTTGGTGGAGGATCTAAGTAGTGATAAGGAGGATACCTCTCCTGTTCCTGCTGAGGCCCCTACATGTCGTCTTCTTATGGCCCCCTCAGGGACAAAGGCAGAAGTCCCCAGAAGTGGCAGGAGAGTGGGATCACCCTGCAGGTTGATTATATAGGCTCACTTTAGGAAGGCAGAGAGTGTGTGTGTCATGTATCAGAGCTGGAGTGTAAGAATTTGTGGGAAGTTCATAAGCTATGGTAAGGAACAGGGGCACTTCATTAACAGTGTGATGAACTCCTACATGAAAACCCACTAACAAGATCCACTGCTGTAAGAGCATGCCGATACAGTGGGCAATGGTGGGTTCCCTACCCCAGTGGGCAGACCTTTCTCCTCCACTGAGGGCAAGGGGAAGAATAGGGACAAGGCAAAACAGGCGCCATCTCAACCTTTCCCCTGTGTGCATCAGCAGTAGCATCAGCAGCATAGTCAGGCCACCATGAAGGAGCTGGAGTGGGGGAAGGTGGCAGTGCAGTGGGGAGGGTATCATCCATCAGCAATGCAGATCAGTAGGCAGGGGGCACAATGATTATGCTGGATGACCAGCCCTTCACCATCGTGGAGAACATGGGCTTCTGGAGTCTGATGGCGTTTCTGGCATCCTGCTACCAGATGCCCTCACACGCCATCTTTAGCTGGTGAATGGTTCCCACCCTGTACCAAGAAGCAAGAGAGCAGGTGATGGAGCAGTGTTGTGCATTTTACAACTAATATTTGGAGCAGCAGAAATGCACAGCTGGCCTACCTGGCCCTGACTGCACACTGGTGACAGGTGCGGGGGAGACACGGTGTAGCAGGGACCAGTCCTGTGGGGCTGCTGCCCCTTTAAGAAGGTGGATGCATGGGTCAGCTGAAGGGCTGAGTACACCCAGAGGTGTGGCAGAGCCAGCCCGATAGCTGAGGATAAGCTGGTGAGAAAACAGACTGAGAGACCGTGGGACAGAGTGGGCAGGACACTGGCCCTTTAAGGCTTAGAAGAGGAAGCCTGGCCACACCCACTATGTCTGGATATAAGGAGAGGAAGGCAGAGAGGAAGGGAGTCTCTGCCTGGGAGCTGAAGGGGCCACATCTTCCTGACAAAGTCTAGCCACTCTATGCTCTCCAGGGTGCTGAAGGCTTGAGAACCAGGGTGGAGCCAGATACTAGGAGAGGCTGTGCCCAGGAGGGAGCCTCGTACCTGGGGAAGGGATGTCCAGAGCCAGGGACATTGAGGCCTGGCTTGATGGACAAGGGGGGGTTGATGTTGTGTTGCTCCTGAGTTTGTGATACATGGACCTGGGCCTGCAGGGTGGAGGTGACTGGGTCGGCAGCCCCAGGGATTGTGGACCCTGGTCTAATAAAGGACTGTGGAATAATACCCTCTGAGAAAAACTGTGTTGGGTCCTACAGGAGGGTACCCCTTTCCTCAGAGGGGGATTCAGCTGAGGCTTGGGCTGAATAGGTGCAGCAGTAGGGTAGAACTAATTCCCCTAAAGAGGACCCATGTGGCCCTGGGAAGACCCCCCTGATACACACAGCCTCTGCTAGAATGAGAGAGGAGTACATCCTGCACATGCTAGAACCATAAAAAACAAGCACCCTTCTGCTAGAACAAAAGAGAGAGGCCCATGCTCTCACCCTCCTATCAGATTTGGAGAGAGACACCACATCTGTACCCCCACCAACTTCCACCTCCTAGAATGAGAGAGAGGGACAGACCATCTGTGGTCACACCTGCTGCCACCGATCAGGATGAGTGAATGAAGACACTCTACCTCTTCTATGTCCTGTCCTCCTCTGGGGTGTTCTCTACAAGCTGTAGACAACCTGCCAGTATGCGGGGTTCCAATGCTATCAATTGGGGCAATCTATGTGAGTTATAGGGTGTCTTTAGACATAACCTCAATGAGCGTTTGTGTGTTTTGACTTTTATATGAACACCGGTTTGGCCCTGTGTTCACCATGTGGCGCTGCTTAGACACACAGCCCATCTTGGAGCAAACTGGTGTTTTGTTCACCACCCAATCTCAGCACACAAGTACTTCCCCCTCGTTTCCTGTGTTGTACCTGCTAACATGCCACGAGATATTATTAGACACAACATTGGCCATGTGTTCAGCTGGAATATGCAAATTGTCCTTGTGATGCAATGGTGTTCACATCATGTGTTCAACGGGTGACAAAATTGGTGTTGGGATTGTCATGGTACTTACACACAATGGCCAAACACATGCTTAGCGGGTTTGACACCTAATCTTTTTTATGTCTAAAGACACCTTAAGACACCCCGTGGGGTTCCACTGCTGCCCCCCTGGGGTGATCTGCATGAACTGAAGATACCTTGACAGTCTAGGGGGTTACAATGCTGCCCCCTGGGGCAATCTGTGTGGGCTGGAGATGCCCATTCAAGGGGGGAGGGTCCAATGCTTCCACTCGGGAACAGTCTCTGTGAACTGGAGCTGCCCCCCAGTCTGGGGGGTTCCAATACTGCCAACTGGGGTGATCTGTGTGAGTTGAAGATGCTCTGCCAGTCTGCAGATTTCCAGTGCTTCCCCCAACCCCTTAGGGCAGTCTCTGTGAGCTGAAACAACCATGCCAGTCTGGGTGGCTCCACTGCTGCCCCCCTGGGGTGCTGTTTGCAATTTGATACCCTGCCAGACCTTGGGGTGACAGTTCCAATGTCTACTCTGCACCTCCATCTGCCACCAGTGTCTGCTCCTGCCTCTGCGTGTGTGTGTGTGTGTGTGTGTGTGTGTGTGTGTGTGTGTGTGTGTGTGTATGTGTGTGTGTGTGACATACACACACCTCCTGCCACCCTTTTGTACTATCTGCAAACTGATACCCTGCCAGACTTTGGGGTGCCATGTTACCCCAAGATTCTCCAAGGAATTAGCTCCACCATGGGACAGGGATCCCCATAGTAAAGTTTGTTTCCTCACCAAAAAGTCACAATAGATTATTATTATGACTAAAATACTACAATTGATTTCCCTGCCAAACTGACTTACACACTATTATAAAAGCATTATGGAAGCACGTAAAAAAAGATTATTGATTACAAAATATATATTCTTGGAGATTATATCTCACCACACAGATATTGCAGGTCCAATAAAAGTTGCTCAGGGTCTGTGGGGTCCTGCTGAGGAAGATAAGATGTTAACTTGCTGCTATGCTGGAGACTTGGGGTGATTTCAGACATTACACTGTCCTGATTCACCACAGTGGATTCCCAGCGGGGGTGAACAGATCAACCACCCCCCCGTGGTCAAAACAAGCCCCAAACAGACATGATGGGAGTGGAACCATGGCAGGGAATTGGGCTGCCAGACCACGGCCCAGTGCAGCGCAACAGTCATTACGTCGATACTGGGCCAAGCCGTGGTCAAAGCACCCAGAAGGCGGCGGGGCGGCGCATCCCGGCTGCTGTTGTGTGCCCTTTAAATCTCCCTTCCTGGTCTGCATTGGGTGTCTTCAGATGTTACGAGATCACGGTCAACCACACTGAACCACGCTCAACCCCCCCGTGGGGCCAAAGGGCCTTGAACGTCTGTTCGGCGCGCGCCAGATGTTCATCACGCTCAATACCCACATGGGGTCAGTTTCAACCACGCTTCCCGGGCTAGCCGGGGGAAGGTCCCGGGAAGCGTGGTCAAATGAACCCCCACCGGGAACCAAGGAAAAGTAACGCCTGGACGCCAATCCCTGCGTGGAACCAAACGAAACGAGCCCCAGCTGGGAAAGAGGCACGCAGCGTCACTGCCGGGCAACCAGCAACAACACAACCACCGGAGGGAGATTTAAAG
>QEPC01013615.1:566723-578111 GCA_003113815.1 Sphenodon punctatus
GGAGCACCGGTGTAATGTGCTCCCGGCGACCCGTCCCCGTAAGAAGACGAGCCGCCGCATTCTGCACCAGCTGCAGCCTCCGGGCCAAGAACAAGGGAAGCCCCACGTAGAGCGCGTTGCAGTAATGAAAGGGTTGTTTTCGGTACGGGGCCAAGTGGCCCCGTAATGTCTGAAAACACCCATTGTTCTGCTGGGAGCTCTGGGGTGATTTCAGATGTTACGTGGTCAAAGGCCACCACAGTCAATCCCCTGTGGTGGCAGCGACCACGTAACATCTGTTGGGGGAAACGGATGTTTCCGCACAGATGTTACCACGGCGGGGAATCACATTTGCCGCATGAGCAGCCGAAGTGGCAGGGCTGGAGGTTGCCACGCGGCGAATGTGATTCCCTGCCGTGGTGACCCCCGCTGTCACGTCTGGACGGTGACCACGGGTCAGAATCCCCGCAGGGATTCTGGCCCGTGGCAAAAGCGGGCGAGCGCTGCGGTGGCATTGGCCGTGGTGCCCGCCCATCTCCCCAGAGGGCGGGGAGCATGGATGGGGCGGTGCCGCGCGGCTGCAAGTTGCGCCATGCAACCCCGCCCCCTCCCCAATTCCCCGCCAGGATCCCCCGGCACGTCTGTTACAGCGTGATGGGGTCATCCCGGCGGGGAATTCAAAATTCATTTTGTGACGGGGCTCATCCGCCCTGTCACATCTGAAATCACCCCTGGAAGCATGGTTGATTTTTACCCCATGTAGGTATTGACTGTGGTGAACATCTGGCAGCCTCCGAACAGACATGCAGGGTGCTTTGGCCCCACCGTGGAATTGACCATGATTCACTGTGGTTGAATGTGATCTCGTAATGTCTGAAATCACCCTTGGTAAGAATTAAAGTAAAAATAGTAAAAATATAAAACACAATTTGTCCAGAGGTTGAGGGATGGCCCCTCAACAGGCAAGGCGCATGAAAGCTCAAAAAAACGAGGGAAAAGACAATGAAGCATTTGAAGGAACTCTGCCCACCAGGTTGAGTAAAAAATTGAAAGGAAACCATCCCATCTGAGACCAATACAGTGCTTTTCTAAAGAAAAGTAAAGTTGGCAAGTGGGGACAAAAATTAGAGAAAAGTAGGAATTGCCCTTTTCTCAGGCAAAATATTAGAAAATGCCAACTGGGAATTATAATAACTTTTAAAAGAATAAAGAAAACAAAACAAAAGAGAAATTAAAACAAAAATGGCTTGGAAATAGTGAAAAATGAGAAAATGAATTAAAAGAAATAAAATAAAAATAATATAAAAGAAAAAGTAAAAGCTTAAGAAGCTTAAAAATAACTTTAAAAATGGAAAAGAAAAGACTTAGGAAAAAGACATGAAAAGTAAAGAATTAAAGCAAAGAAAGGCCTTGGCCTTTCAGCAAGTCTCCATAGCAAGCAAGATTTTCCCTTCTTTGTCAACAATATCTTGCCAGTTTTATAGGATTTCTCAGAGTCTTTCAATATGGCTGCCATATGTTCCTCCAATCAGTGTTCAGCAGGTCAGGGTCCTCCAATAAAAATGAAGTTTGTTTCTTGCCAAGTAATGATGCTAGAGAGAGGTGTTTTTGGTTTCCATGTCTCCACTCTTCTTGATTATTTTGACTTTACCCCTCCTTACTTCTATGAACCAAGACCTTGGTAACCTGGTCTTGATTTTTGTCCCACTTCAATCAAGTCTTTCAGTTTCACTGCAGCTCTATTAAACCTAATAGAATCTATTAGCGTCACTGAAGTTTTATTAAATTCTATTAATTCTACATAATTTCATATATGGATTCTTTTCAGGAAGTTGTTGAAAAACAGAGGTTAGATCTGCCTTGGTTCTACCTAATTAAGAAAGGAAGATTTAGAGCAACATTGATTTATAAGACTGAGTCATTAAATCACAATTCAAAAGAACAATTACTTATTTATCTGAACAGGGTGTTTAGGTATAATTTGAAGAAAAACTTTAGGTTGAAATAAACTTTAGTTCACTAATTAAATGCATCACTTTCAATGTCTATAATCTCCCTTATTTAGGTTAAAAAATAAACCTATTTCAGCATTAAGATATGATTGAAACAATAAAATACCTTTTTAGGCAGGGTGGTGGTGTTTCTCTACTATCAATATTACTGACTAATTATAAGCTGAAAACATGTTATGAGTAATGTAACTGTTTTGATATAACTTACAAAAATACCTTGGGTTCCAAACAAACATGTTAGCAGTGTCTCTTCAAATTCCTTTTTGCCCATTATCCTGAAAGTCAGACTAAAAAGCAAACTTCTTTCTAGGCCAAATTAAATCCCTATAGTCCTTGTCTCCCCAATAAAACCAGACCCCAACTTAAAGACTGCAATTGCTTATTTTGATACTCCCACCGAATATCAATGGAAACCCATTACAGTTAAAATGTAGAAAATTCAAAGATACATTATTAACACAAAATTAACAGAAGATAAAATACAATGTTAATGGATGGTGAACAGATCAAAAGCCTATGCTGAAAAAAGTTGAAGAAATGAACATAAGCAAGTAAATTCCAAAAAATTATAATCAAATGGAAAGTTATTAAACAGCAAGTATGAATTATATCCAAACAGGTGAACAGAGTCATTTTAGAAAACCATTGTGGGTGATTTCAGACGTTACGCGGTACCGAATCATCACAGTGGATTACCGGCGGGGGTGAACCAAACAACCACACACACCCCCCGTGGTCAAAAAAAGTCCTGAACAGACATGATGGGACCGGGACCACGGTAGGGAATTGGGTCGGCAGATCACAGGCCGGGACATCGCAACAGACATAACACCGATACCTGACCATGGTCAAAACACCGAGAAGGTCACGGGTCAGCCCGTCCTGGCTGCTGTTGCTGCTGTTGCTGCCGTTGCTCCCTCTTTCACTATTTCCAAGCCATTTTTGTTTTAATTTCTCTTTTGTTTTGTTTTCTTTATTCTTTTTAAAGTTATTATAATTCCCAGTTGGCATTTTCTAATATTTTGCCTGAGAAAAGGGCAATTCCTACTTTTCTCTAATTTTTGTCCCTACTTGCCAACTTTACTTTTCTTTAGAAAAGCACTGTATTGGTCTCAGATGGGACGGTTTCCTTTCAATTTTTTACTCAACCTTGTAGGCAGAGTTCCTTCAAATGCTTCATTGTCTTTTCCCGCCCTTTTTGGAGCTTTCATGATCCCTCCACCACCTCCAGGTGCAGCACGACCGCCTCCTCCCGCACCTCTACCACTGCGTCCTCCACCTCCTCCTCCTCCTCCCTTGCTCTCTCGCCCTCCGCTAGCCTCTCCCTTCTGCCTCACTCCATCCTGCCCCATCCCCCTAGTTCTGTGTGACCTTTACATCTCCCTCCACTGCCTGTGTTGTTGCTGGTTACCTTGCAGCGACGCTGCGTGCTTTCCCCCTGGCTGGGAACCATTTCCTTTGAATCCAGCCGGTGGTTGCCATCCAGGCATTACTTTTTGTTGGTTCCCGTTGGGAATCTCTTTGATCACACTTTTGGAGATGGTCTGGCGGGGAGCTCCGGAAGCGTGGTTTATTTTGACCCCATGTGGGTATTGACTGTGGTGAACATCTGGCGGCCACTGAACAGACGTTCAGGGCACTTTGGCCCCGCCACAGGATTGACCATGGTTCACTGTGGTTGAGTGTGATCTCGTAACGTCTGAAAATACCCCGTGATACTATAATTAGAATTAACTTCTAATCAACATCCTGTAACAACTATATCATTTACTGCATTCCAGACCTCCTAATATCGTCAAACCAACTTAACTGGAGCAAGGTCTTTCACGTAACCAAAACAAGATAACATTTAGTTAAATATCAAAGTGTTTTTTACTGCCAGTTGTACAGCATGCCATAGGTCACAAGAAAGGAAAATAACAGCTTTCAGCAAACACAGCAAACAATATGTCTAAAATATGTTACCTGTTTTAAATGCTATGGCCTATTTTTCCATACCATTACCCACCTAACAAAATACCTACTATTTGGGGTTCAAAAACCCACATACATATATCCTAAAAATGAATAGTTTAAAAGCATTGATAGAATTTAACATAGGAACCAAGAAAACAGGGTTTTACAGGTGTACAGTCAACAAATAGATAAGAAATAACATGTTTAATAAACATCTTTCAGTACAGAACCAAAATCTGACAATTCTAAATGGACCTGTCTTTTAGCAATTCAAAGGCTGAAATGGGCCTACTTTTTAGACTTTTTCAGGCCTTAATTTCCTAGCTACTGCCAGTGCCAATGCCTGCTGCCTCTGCTCCTCTTCCAGCTGTATGCCTGACACTGCCCGCTTCTGCTTTGCCACCTGCCAGTGTGCCTCTCTCACAAAGAAGTCCTGCTCCTCTGGGGCACTCCCTGCAAGTTGATACCTTGCCAGACTTTTGGGTGCCAATGTCAGTGCCTCTACCTGTGTATAAACAATTTTATTGCTGGCCATAGGCCTTTACAAATTCATTAGAAATTAGTCAATTTAATTTCTAATGAATAATCAAAATACAAAATATAACATATAATAATAACTTAAAACAATAGACAAGGTCACACTGTGCATCAGCATTTGTAAGCACAAACAATACAAGAAACAAGTTAAGATGCCTTGCTCTTCTCAGAGCTTGTGGCGACACACTTGGCCCCTGGGTGATTTTACAGATAATAGTTAGTCATCAGTCATAAACATAACCATAATCAAATTGCAAAAAGGTATTTATAGAATTGGATTAATCATAATTTAAATTATAAATTAACAACAACGGCACAAAAAACTTCCAGTTACCATAAAGGTGGCTATTCCCTCCAACAGCTTAAGGTAAGTCAATTGGTAGTATATCATAGACCAAAAATAAAGATACAATAAGAATGACAAGCCCTTAATTGTTAAGCAGTTTCAAGACTCTGTTTATAAAAAATAATACAAGCACAATAGGCAGCCACCGATCTAGATCAAGGGGAGTCATGGCCGTCAAGATGTTGATGTAACAAAATGTTCTCAGGATGCCCTTTGGTGCTTGCTTTAATGACTGAGCTAATATATTTCCCTCTTAAATTATTGTATTTTGGGCAATGGAGGAGAATATGTTCATTGGTCTCAAGGACTGCCAACTCGCAATGGGAGCATAGTCTGTCTGCACTGGGAATTTTCCGGTATCTGCCATCCAAAATAGTTGATAGGAATACATTACAGTGCATCAGCATTAAAGCTTTCCTCTGGTGACAATTTGGCCAATTAATTATATATGCTGGAGGAATGACCTTTGATCAAATATATATAAAATATGGTGCAATCTTTTGGGAGTACAAGGCAGAGTTTTCAAGCTGCAGTTCTTGGTCATAAACTCTCCTCTTAATCAGTGATATAGCTCCCTTAAGACCTAGTGGTCGTAATGCTTCCTTTGAAAAACCCAATTTTCATAGGTCTTGCTCAACAAGGCGACACCACTGATATTTTATGTTTTCACTGGAAATAAGTGCCAGCAAGGAGGTGGAAACCAGGGGGAAAAGAACCATTTTTTAACCAGAATTTAAAAGTCGTAATTAAGGCCTGGGACCTAATAGATCTTTTGCCTGCTTCGGCTCTCAATATAACCTGGGAAACACACCTTGGTAGGCCCCGAATTGTACGTAAAAGGAATTCTGGGATCCCTTCAATTTTTCTAGATGGCAACAGTGTACAACAATTGGGGAATCACCTTAGTGGTGAATAATCACACGACAGGCCCTACTAACCTGCTGCCCTGGGAAAAGAAAAAACTACCAATTGATCTAAAAGACTTACGGGCTTGCAAAAGCACAGCCTTATAATGAGGGGCCCAGCCACAAGTGGCCAAGAAGACTATTCCCAGGTATTTAAATACTTGGACTTGCTCTATAATAAAATCGTCCAAGAGCCATCTATGTTGTTGGTGTGATTGGCCGACTACCAAGACCTTCATCTTGGCATAATTTATAGACAAATTCTCTTGTTTACAGTATAGAGCAAATCTTTGCATGCTCCATCGGAGACCTACTTGCGACACCGATAAAAGAACTGTCATCTGCATATAATAGAAGACATAGTTTCCGAGAGCCTAATTTTGGGGCATGGATATCACTCATGGACGTAAAAGGTGCTAATTCATTAAGGTAGAAATTAAACAGAGCAGGAGCTAATATGCATCCTTGGCAAACTCCTCTGGCTAAAGGGATATCTCTGGTAAGCGAGTAGTTTAGAGTGGAGCGGACCTGGAGGGTGTTGTTTTGATTTAATTTTCTAGCAAGTACAGTTAGGGGTCATCAATAGATGTTCTTTTAAGTTTTAACCACAAGCATTCCTTGTCTATTGTGTCGAAGGCTGCACTGAGATCAACGAAACAACAGAACAAAGGGGTCTTATGCTGAGATAGAGCATACTTTGTGGACAAATGCTGGAGAACAAACGCATGATCCAAGGTAGACTGGCCAATTCTAAAGTCAGCCTGTTCTGGGTTAATGATATCATTTCCATCCAACCAGGATTGGAATTTACCAAGCAGGTATTCTGCATATATTTTCCCAACAACAGATAGGAGACTGATAGGTCTATAGTTGGACGGGACACTAGGGTCACCTTTTTGGAAAATTGGCACTACTAAACTCTTAAGCCAACATTTAGAAATCAATCCCAATGTGTTGATTGCCGTAAAGAGAGGCGCCAAAAGGGTTGCCCACCAACAAGCTTCATGTTTGAGTATTTTGGGGGGAATAAAGTCTATCCCCGGGGTCTTGCCGTTCTTAAGTTGAATAATAAGATGTTGTACTTCCATTGGGGTAACGGGTGGCCAGTCCTGAAATCTATTAAACTCATGGAGTTCTATAGAGATCAAAGGATTATTGGGCATAGCAAACAGCCCTTCAAAATACACATGACATTTAGCTAAGGAGGGCAAAGAGTCTTGCTCACCTTTATCACTTGGCTTCACTTGTGCAGTAAGAACCCAAAACTTTCTGTTATCATTTGCTAAAACAGCCTGATGTAGCTGGATCCATTTGGCTTTATAATGTTCAAGCTTTTTATCTTTTATTAAGAGTCTGCATGATTTCCTACTACTAGATACCATCAATCTGTTACATGTTGTCAGGAATTGTTTCATATGCCTAATAGCTTTCTGAAGGAAGTTCCTTGCCTGGGTGCAATCATTATCAAACCAGCTAGGTTTATGGAAAGAGCTGGAGCTATGGGACCTGGTGTATGACAATAGTGGAATAAGTCACTCATTCAAGGTTTCAAACGCCATTATATCTCCTGGTTCTAGGCTAGAGATTTGCTTGCATAGGTCCAGTAGTGGCTTGGAATTAATAAATGTAGAAAAATCATTTCCCAATGCTTGTGTCCATTTGACCCAGGATAGAGAAACTGAAACAGTTTCTGGGTCAAAGGAATTAAAGATATGACAAACTCGATGAGAGACCCTAACCAACAAGGCCAAGGGTGAATGTTCTGTTTCGATTACAGAGAGGACCTTTAGCTCCAAGGCACTGGCCGGGATCTCTCCGGGATTATTTTTTAGTTCGGACCAAACTCGGTCTGTTCGGACGTCTGAACTGAACGTCTGAGCCAAACTCTCGAACGACCGAACATTTCGGTCGTATTTGGATGAGTTCGGACGAGTTTGGAGGCAAGAAAAACATCTTTCCAGGGCCAAAAATTAGGTTTCGGTTTCCATTTTGCTATTTTTGAATGTTCGGCCAAGTTTGGCCAAACTAAACTCGGCTGAACCGAACCATCGAACCCGAACTCAGGTTTTGAACCGAATGACCGAACATCCGAACATCCGAACCACATTCTGTTCGCCCAGCCCTACAGTTTTGGGGCCCTTGCACATGTTAACCTGTCCTTAGATGTACGAGGGTTGTTAAATGGGGGGATTATAATCTCATCCTACAAGAGGTTCTGCTGCGGGGTTTCCAATTTGAGCATTCATACCCCCCCCCCAATAATCAGCAGAGCCCTTGGGAATTTCAAATAGGCTCCCTGAACTGCCCTCGTGACAAAAGACCAAATATCTCCAGAATAGTGTGAAGAAGTAGATGGTTGGACATACACATTTGCCAATAATAGTTCTAAACCATGGCATAAATTGCAGTACCATAAAGCAAATTGAGATCCAAAGGAGTCAAGTAGTCATACAGTGGCATGCAAGGCTTTTCAAAATAGCAGAGCAAGATCCCAACTCAACCTGCCTTTGGCCCTTAAGAAGGACGCATTTAAGACATAAGCATCAAAACTCCAATAAGAAATAGTCTCATCTGTCCTTGTTTCTTGGAGTACAAAAATATCACATTTACTAGACAAGAACTTAAGGTCCAAATTCACAGTGCACTATTTCCAACCAGAAATGTTCCAACTCACGATTCTCAATGCACCCTGACAATCATTATTCAGTCAATTTGTGGACAACGGTCTATCAACAGATGTACCTCATTCAAGAGTCATCTGGGAAATCCCAGGGGAACAGTCAAGCCACTCTGCCCACAAAACTCATCCTGAGTAGTAGACCCTTGCACAGACAAAAAAGACTTTGCCTCTAAGGTAGAGGTCTGGCATGGGTAGATAGATTGTGAGTTAAGTTGGCTTACCAAAAAAACAGATTTCAACGAGGGTAAAGGGGAATCAACCAGTGTTCCTTGGGGGTGATATAGAGCCCCTTTACCAAATGTATCAGAGAGAAGGAAGATTGAGTAAGCAAATTCACCTGAGATTTCAGCGAATTTATATCACAAGGGACAGATCTTTCTACAGCTCCCCCTCCCCCCCAGGTCAGATAAAGGTTGTAGTAGAGTGACCTTACTTCCACTTAGCACTGCTAAATCCCCCTGGATCTCAAGTCCATCCAGCAAATTAGTTTGGTTAAGATTTGGGATAACCATCTCATTAGAACTCACTGGTGTACTTATTAGGCCAGGGTTCTGGATTAGAATACTATGTGAAGTGGAATTGTTCACTAATACTACAGATTGCAAGGTGGCAGGAGATTCTGGCCTGAGTGGCCTCCTTGGGTTGGATGCATAGGGGGCAGAGAGAAATACATTTCTGGCTAGTTTTGACCCTTTCCAGCGTGGAATAAATAGCCTCCATTTGATTGATAAATGATTTTTGGTTCCTAACCTCAATGCTATTTTGGGTACAGGCTTCGGGGGGGGGGGACTCCTGGGCCGTTGCTGCTGCTCAACTTCCATCTCCACTTTATCTATAAAATCAATAAGATTACCCTTATTAGCTTTTTGCATTGTCTGGCATGTCAACTCTTTGGTTTTAGAAAGACCAGGAGGTAGTCCTGGGTTAGATTTCTGCTTTACTCTAGAGGCAGAGTATTGAATAGCCATGGGAGTATTGGACGGATTTAAGCAAGGAATTGGATTTGATGAACTCCCCCCCAGGCTTAGCACTAAAGGCTCTAGATACAAAAATATTCTTGGTGTTCAAAGTCCTGGCTTGTTGGAAAATAGTAGACAACAGGGCATGGTTATTGAACAAAACATTAATTACCCAACTATCATTCCGAATACATAAATGATCAATACTAATAATATCATGCCTAGTTACTGGTTTCTTCAACAATAACCTCAGGTGCTCTGCAATGTCCAGCTCCGTGTTCCAGAAAGGGAGCTGTCCTGAGGGTAGAGGCAAAACCGTGATTATTACATTTAAGGAAGGTTGGAATAATTTGTCAGATTCAAGCCTTTAGAGGTCTGGTGAAAAGGGTCTATAAAGGCCTCAGATTGCTACTAAAGATTACTACTACAGACTGCTACTCCCAGTTCTTGGGAGTTGAGTAAACTTTTCCTCCCTCTGGAGTTGCTGAGGTGGTTGCAGAGGTTTAGGGACCATACTCCTATCTGCTTGTAGAGGAACTGGCTATACCAAGGAGGATAAGGATCCTATTTTCTCCATTACACAATTAATTTGTTGGAACAAATATTGGGTTGTCTTATCTGTAAGGAAGACGTGGTCAGCCAAACATGACGTAAGACTTGATGAGTTTGGAGGGGAGTAGGACACAAGGAGAATCTAAAGGCTCATCCAGTAGTGGCAATAGCTTTTCTGGAACTTTACAAGGGCAATGCCTAGCTGGAGGAAGCAAGCCTTCTTGGAATAGAGCATGATGTAAGGAGGGGGCTAAGGGTGAGGGATTAGAGGAGAAAGGGGTCAGAAAGCTCTCAATCCTCCATTGCTTAGGACTTTTAAGCACCGGGAGAGAAATGAGGGCTGCCTCTACTCTAGTCCACTTTAATTTTGACATAATTTGCAACTCGGCCAGTATATCCCTAGACCCCTGCTACCCACTACACAGGTCAGCAATAGAAATAGCACGTCACGGTGATTGAAAAAAAACATGGTAAGGAGGGCTCCGATGCTCCGGGCTACTCCAAGGGTGACTCACAAGGGTGAGAACCCTTTGGCTCTTGCCCTTAGGCTCGCACCTGGGGCTCTCGCCCCACAGGAAATGGGAGCCTTTCTTTTCTGCAGGGCACAGGCTCCACCTCTGGTCCTCGCTGTACCAGCTTGCCGGGCAAATAAACAGGTTAGTCAGTGCATGCCCCCAGCAGTGGTTCGGGAACTCCGCCCCGCTCTCCACAGCTCTACAATGGGGAAGTACTCACTGGCTCCTTTTCTTTCCTCAGGGCACTGGTTCCACCCCCGGTCCTCGCTGCCCCAGCTCGCTGGGCAAACAAACAGGTAAGTCAGTGCACGCCCCCGGCAACAGCTCGGGAACTCTGCCCCGCTCTCCGCAATTCTACCCAGTGCCTCTACCTGATGCCTCTGCGCCTCCTCCACCTTCCTGTCTGCCTGGCACTGCCTGCTGCTGCTCCTCCTGCCAGTGTGCCTTAGGGATGGGCGAACACATCGTGGTTCAGGTTTGGCCATTCGGTTTAGCTGCGTTCAGTTTGGCTGTTTGGTTCAGCCGTTCGGCTCGGGTTCAGCCATTCGGGAAATGTTTTTATATGGGGGTCTTTTTGTTTGTTTTTATATGGTTTTTTGGTTTTTTATTTGGGTTTTTTGATTTATTTTTTTATCTAATATTATATATTTTAAATTAAATTAAATTTAAACCTTAAACTGAAACCTGTTGGTTGTGATTCCCCCATCCCATAGATAGATAGATAGATAGATAGATAGATAGATAGATGTAGGAGTTAGCTTAGTGATAGAGATAGCGTTAGTGATTTAGTTTTAGTGTTTGTAGGAGAAGGCCTGTGTACTTATTAGATAATCCACTTAGTTCATAGCAATTAGAATAGCATTTAGAATAGTTAACAGCAGTTAGATTTAGTGTGTATATATATATACACACTAAATCTAACTGCTGTTAACTATTCTAAATGCTAT
>QEPC01013615.1:578213-598589 GCA_003113815.1 Sphenodon punctatus
GGGGGGAATCACAAACAACACAAGGTTTCAGTTTAAGGTTTAAGTTTCATTTCAGTACAAAACTGAAATGAAACTTAAAGCAATCTAATAATCCTACTCTAAATGAAAAAACAGGGGAAGAGAAGGGAATCTGGGATGGAATATATGGGAGAGGGAAAGGATTCAATGGAGGTGGGAGGGAGGGAGGAAGATTGAACACAGGGAAGGGTAAAAACAAAAAATAATTAAGCTAAACTAAATAAATGAATGAGAATATTTGGGTAGATGGGTTGGATGGGTGAAATGGGAGTAGGATGGCAATGGATTGGGGAGATGGGAAATGCTGGGAGTGGGAGCCTTCTGAAATGCCTGCTGTTCAGGAACAGTGACTAGTTCAGAAGGTGCTGGGAAGGGGGGAGGCAGATAGTTTTGTTGCTTGCAAGCCTCTCCACCCCTTGTGACTGGAAGTCTGCTCCTCAGCTGACTACCCCTACCTGTCACATTTGACCTTCCAGTGACCTTTTTTTGCCACCTGAACTCACCCGAACGTGATCTGAACTGACTGAACTGTTCGGTCATTTCGACGTCTGGAATCAAGTTCGGTTCGGTCAGTTTAGCTTCGGATTTGGGTTCGGTCATCCGAACATGCCGAGTTCTTGCCACCAATGTCTGTTTGACTGATATTCTCTCTCTCTCTCTCTCTCTCTCTCTCTCTCTCTCTCTCTCTCTCTCTCTCTCACACACACACACACACACACACACACACACATCTCCTGTCCCCAGAGGTGTTGTCTGCCACAATTTGGGGTACCAAAACAAGCCTGATTGCTGCTCATCTGGAAAGGTGCTGCTTCTGCCAGTCTGTATTGTCTCTCTTTCTCTTATAAGTTCTGCCCCCTGGGATAATTTCAGCTAGTTTAAGCCCAATAGGCTTGGGATTGCATGTCTCCTTTGCCAGTCCCTGCTGCTTCTTAGTGCCAGCCTGCCCACTGCCTACTGCATACCAGTCTCCCCCTGATATTCTTCTTCCAAGAAGTTGAAGCCTTGCTAGGGCATGCACCACCATCTGTCTTTTCCTTCCTCTGTGAGTCACAGTACCTGCTGCTTCAGTGCCCAGTCCCCCAGTGCCTGCTGCATGACATTGTTTCATCTTACTCTGTCCCTTGCCTGCATGCAATGTGCCCCAGTGATATTTCTTCCACTCTGCAGCATTCTTGGCAACTACTGGGAAGGAGGAAAGCACTTTGGGGGCAAATTACAAGTGCTTTCTAAACCTTAGAAATCCCTACAGTAATACCTCTTGGAATCCAATGCAAAAAGGACAATGAAACTATAATAAAAATAATCGTTTGTTTTTTTTCCAAAACAAAAAATGACATTTTTAAAAATTGTTTTAAGAAATGAAAAATGCCATGGGCCCCTAGTATTCTCTGAAAATATGAGCTTCAACTGGGAACAAAGAGAGAGACTTTCATGCTTTTTCTAACAAGAATCAGCAATGCGTGGAGGGAGAAAGTTGAGTTGTTGGTTTAGTAAGAGATGTGAGCAGTGAGTGCACTCTACATGTATGTCTATATCAATGCTCGTTAAAAGCAGGGAAAGTGTCTAAATAAACCATGATCTGTTGTGGAAGAAAAATGTGCTGGCTTCAATGCCTAGATGCCTGTAATTATCATACTGTGGGATAGAGTGCTGAAAGCTTAGCATTTCAGTGAAGTATGTTCGGATTATACAATACAAGATGTTGATAGGTACCTGTAACTTGCACTTGATCGAGTGTGACATTAAAAGCAACAATAGCACATCCCTTTGCCTTTAGGGTAGACTTCTGTGTGAATTGCAGGAATGTTCCAAATGAACTTATACATATTGCATACAATATGTCAGAAGAGGCTCAGTAGTTGGTAGCTGACGGTTTAAAGCATTATTTTCATTTTACTCCTAGGAGTGTGAAGCTAAGTTTAAGATCCAACTATTTCTCTACTCACTAGGCAGTTCAGAATACTTCCTATCAAACTGAGGCAACTGGGCATTCAGTTTCCCCCTATTAGCCCTTTTGATTTAAGGAGTGCTGTCAACTTAAATACGTCCAGAATTTTTAATGAAGGGTTTTAATTTAAGCAATAGTTTTAGAAAAGTCTCAGTAATAATAGAAAGGTTTCCATGATGATAATACTAATCTCCAAAGCAACTCTGTTTTGTTTGCAACTAGAATATTGATATTGGAATAATATCCTAAGGAACAAAATGTTGGTTATTGTGAAGTAGCTAATCTACTCCTTTGGGCTTGGATAATGAAAAAGAACATCCTCCCCCGTGTGCAAATTCACTTCATTTCTCTCTGACTGTAACTCATTCTCCCTCTCCAAAGGCCTGGTGAACAGCCAGGTCTTATACTGTCTTTGGAAAGAGGGGAGGTCTGGGCCCAGCCACTGGGAGGAAATTCCACAGCCTGGGAGCAGTCACTGAAAACATCCTCCCTATCATCGCCACCCGGGGGACTTCGAGTCGGGCATCCCTGGCTGACCACAGAGGCTACGACCCAGGACATGAGGCAGTCCCACAGGTAAGCAGGGTCCAGGCCATTAAGGGCTTTATAGGTCATTATCAACACCTTGAATTAGACCCGGAAGATAATAGCAGTCACTGCAGAGAACGGAGCACTGGTGTAATGTACTTGTGATGACCCATCCCAGTTAGGAGACGGGATGCCACATTGTGCACCAGCTGCAACCTCCAGACCATCCCCAAGGGTAGTCCCACGTAGAGTGCATTAGAGTAGTCTAATCTAGAGGTAAATAAAGACATGCATGATCGTGGCCAGATCAGAGTCCAAGACATACAGCTGCAGCCGTCACACCAGATGTAATTTGTGAAATGCTCCTCTCGCCACCATCTCCACCTGGGAATCCAGGTGGAGTTGTAAATCGAGTTGTGAATTGAGGAACACTCCCAGACTACAGACCCGAGTGGCCAATGGGGGGCAAACTCCATCAATGACAGGAGCAACCACCCCCTCAGACCTACCCATCAATATCACCTCCATCTTGTTGGGATTAAACCTCAGATGGCTCGCCCTCATCCAGTTCCCCACAGCCACCAAGCACTGGGTGAGCACTCCATTCCGGTCCCGCAGCCGGGCCACTGACATCACATGGTCAACGGTATGAAATGCTGCTGACAGATCTAACAGAATTAAAAGAGACGATCTGCTGGGAACCAAAGCAATAAGTGCAATCTCCATGCCATATCCAGGACAAAAACCAGACTGTGAAGGATCAAGAAAACTGATCCAATCTAGATGTCCCTGAATCTGCTGAGCCACCATCCATTCAATAGCGTTCCCTAAAAAGGGAAGATTAGAGACTGACTGATAACTGGCAGGGGAGTCAATGTCAAGAGATGGTTTCTTGAGAAGAGACTACACCACCTCCTCTTTGAGATGGCTCGGCACTCTGCCCTCCATAAGGGAGGCATTGAGAACCCCCACCAGTGTCTCCTGGCAGGCCTCGACCAGTCAGGATGGGCATGGATCTAATTCACAGCAAGTGGCCCTAACTGCCCCAAGGACATCCTCTGCATCAGCAAGTGACACCCACTGAAATTGATCCTATGAAAACAGAAAAGGCGGGACCTCTACTGCCTCAGGTTCACCCACTGTTAAAAGTGCAGCATCAAAATTGTGGTGAATCTGAGCAATTTTATCCATGAAAAAGTCAACAAAAATGTCACAGTGGGCACTGGAAAATTCCAGTTCCAGGCAGAGGGAGGCTGGACTGACCATCCTCTGCACCACCCGGAAAAGCTCCACTGGATGTGACTTGGCGGATGGTATGAGGGTAGCAAAGAACTCTTTATTTGATGCCTGCACAGTCTCCACATAAGCTTTTAAACTAGCTTTATGCTGCAATCGGTCGGCTTCAGCGCGAGTACAGTGTCACCGTTGCTCCAACCGCTGATCCTCCTGCCTCATCCGGCACAGGTCCTCCATGAACCAAGGGAACCTGCGTCGTCGGCAATCTGGAATTGGAAGTCTGGGAGCTGTTTGGTCAATGGCGTCAGTTAACAAGGTATTCCACAAGGGAGAAGGTCATCAAGCGAATGATCATCGAGATCAGGAGGTAATTCCCTTAGGGCATTCCAGAACCTTTCTGATTCCATTAGTCTCCAGAGGCGAACCAACCAAACTGGTTCTACACCTCTCCGGGGGCAGACATGCACCAGGAGACCGTCCTGGAGACCATCCATGACAAGGGAATAGTTGATACATCCCCTGCCTCGAGGCCTGTGCAGACTATCAGGTCAAGGGTATGTCTTCCATCATGTACCTGGCTCACAATTCTCTGAGATAGTCCCATTGTTATCATGATGACCATGAACTCATGCTCCACTCCCTCAAGATTGGCATCAGCCAATCCCCCAGGATTAGAGTCCTCAGAGATTGCAAGACTACCTCCAACACCAATTCAGCTAGAGCGTGTAGGGATGCTACCGTATAGGTAGGTGTGTGGTATATTAGCAGCAGCCCCAATCTGTCTATAGCCAAATCAATCACCAGATGGATACCCTCCATGCCCAAGATAGTCTGCACTAGATAACTCCTCACAGACCAGGCATCCTTAAAAATAACAGCTACACTACCTCCCCGCACCTCTGGTCTGAGCTGGTGCTGTACAGAGTACTCAGCCAGAACAAGGTCAGCCAAAATTGGCCCCTACTCAGTGTCCATCCAGATCTCTGTAATACACATGGGGTCAACTGATTGATCTGAGATTAACTCCTGGATCATTGTAGATTTATTAACAACTGACCTCGCATTAATCAGCAACAGTTCCAGACCAGGGGCCCTCCCATTCTTGATCACCGCTTTACCTATCAGTGGGGCCTATGAGAGGGACAGGCTCCAAGTACTGTCCCTTCTCATCATTGTCACCTGCCTCCTAGAAGAGCCATAATTGCCCCGGCCCATCATGACCCCAATGGTTGTGGAACCCCTCTGGGCCCGTCCCCCCCAGTGGCTGTTCTGCCCGGCCCCCGAGAGACCCCCTCCCCCTCCCATATATCCCCCTTCCAACCTCCCTCCCCACCCCCATTGGGTCACATCCCCCCTCACACCAGGGGAACAGTCCTGACCCTCCCCAACCCAGTCCCCCCCTCTCCCCCTTACACTGGGGGAGGGGGCCATACCCCTCACCTCTCCTAACCCCCTCTTCTGAAAACAACACCTACCTCTCTGCCCCAATGATTAGCCGACCCAATATTGTAGACTCTCCTGCCCCCCCCTTGGCCCCACCTAAGGGCAGAATCCAAGGGCCCTTTGGCATGGCCCTTAGGTGCACGACCTGCGGTGGCACCAAGCTCACTGCCTTAATATATATGCCAAAGAGCTTAAAGAGGATATAAATACGTGGGGGAAAATTCTAGCTTCTTCCACACATTTAAATTGCTACCCAATTTGATACATATTTTAATGTTTTTGAAGCATTTTATGTTTTCTCAGTATGAAGGCACTAGCAAGTGCTTGATCATTTGAAATCTCAAGCAGTTTTCTGAGGGGATGTGATTTCATTTTAATAGAAGAAGATCACCACAATTGCTGGAGAGGAGGTTACATTCACCATTTCAATCAGTCTCAAATTGAATGTCTTTTTTCAATTACATCTTTATGTTTATCAGTCACTTTTTTTTTATTTGCACAGCACTTCTCTATCAGATCCATTTATTCCATCTGATGTCACTGATGTGCACACAAGACACTGATGGACCTTTCTTTTTTCTTTTTCTTTTTCTTTTTGTAATTTTCATTAAGGTAAACTAATTTTCTTTTTATTAAAAGCCAATAAAGCAGTTTGACAAGGATGATCATATCTAGGCAAAATAATTGAGATGAACTACTTTTTGGACTGACTTTTGTTGATGAGCGAGTGGGTGTTAACAGACATCATGCTGGCCTGGGTCGGCCCGATTTGGCCTGACTGGGACATTGAGATTCCTGAATGTTTGTTCTGGGCCCACCAGATGTGGGCCTGGAACAAACCCTGCCTGGGATGGCAGCCGTATTGGAAAAGTAGGCACAGAACACAGGGGGCCCACAGTCCACATCCAGCCACGGTCCAGCTGAATGAAAGTAGATGAACCAGGTGGAAACTTGACTTCCGTTTGTCCCAGAATGGGGGATTGCTATGATGGCCGGCATGTACATTAAGAGTTTATTTTAGTGTAGCCGTTGGCCATTGCATTAGAACCACATACAACACACAGTAAGGGCTGTTGCAAAATAATATTACAACAGCAATAAAAGCTATGCCAACAACAAAGTAATATAGTAACAGTAATAAGGGCTGGAAGACCCACAATAATAACAAAACAATAAAATACAGATAGGAGCAGCCACCGTCTGTTCAACGTAATCAATTGACCACAAGAGGAGATAGGAGGAAAGGAAAAGACAAGTTAATATTGCTATGCGGAGGAGCCTAAGGGAGTCGGGAGGCTGGCCGCTGGTTGGGAGGATGCCCTTGCCCCTACCCGCGTGAGGGCTGATTGTATAACTTTGCCCCCGTGGACGGAGGGATGGTGTAGCAGTCTAGAGGGCTGAAGGAGCTACAGCTGTCAGGCGAGCACAGAGACTCGCCCCCTGCTCCTGGGATCCCGGCTGTAAGACTTTGCAGCTGCCTATGGTGGTGTTGAGGAGCCTCAGGGATTCAGGAGGCCGGCCGCTGGTTGAGAGGACGTGCTAGCCCCTGCCCGCACGCGGGCTGATTGTATAACTTTGCCCCGTGGACAGGGGGATGGTGTAGCAGTCTAGAGGGCCGAAGGAGCTACAGTTGTCAGGTGAGCACAGAGACCCTCCCCCTGCTCCTGGGATCTCGGCTATAAGATGTGGCAGCTGCCTATGGCAGCACTATAGGCACGCACCCGGACGGCGTGCCTAAGGGCTGCACGCGCAGCCTTAGGCGTGGAGCTGGGGTCGGGGCTGTTGGTTATTTTGTTCCAGGAATTTTGTTTCACACCTGGTATTTTGTTCGGTCTCTGCTGTCTCCAGAATGTCCCACAAAAGATCTCGCCCAGTGGTTGTTGATCCACCAGATCAGGTTTTGGCATCGAAACAGCTGAAATTGGACTATTTTTTACAATCTCCATCCATTCCTGAGGTTCAGGCTCCGGTCTCATCGCCAGTAGTGTGTGGTAATATTTACTCACCTGGCCTATCCGGCGCTTTTTCTGACTCTTTAAATTCGGGCCGGTCCCACCCCCCAGCAGAGGGGCTTTCTGATTCATTGCCTTTTGTGAATGTCAGTGATTATGATCTACTAGTTAAACAAAGTGTGAGGACTGGATATTTATTGCAATTAATGTCTAGCCAATTGGAGGGTATTATTAAGAACTTGGGGATGCAGCGGGATCTTTTACATAAACTTGTTAATCTTGTCTAGGGTAATGGGTTGGATTCATCTGGAACTAGGCTGGGAGATGTTGGGTTATCATCCTGCCCTAAGTCATATATTTCCTCCAACCCCCCTTGCATGTTGCAGCTTCGGGGGGTGGGGGGTGGTGTTCGGAGAGTTTTTTGCAATAGTGCCCAGCCATGACTTACTTTGAGCAACCCATCTTTTAGAGCTAACACCAATACTGTGGCCCTCAGGATTTTACCTAAACCGGATGGGTTTCTCCCTAATTGGGCCTCCAAGGTGGTTATCCAATCCCATTTAAACTACCTGCTGCAGTTTCGATTTCCCTTGTGGCAGATATCATCCTTCCAGATGCTCCCTATACGGGATAGATCCCACAGGATGGTGGTGGTGTTTAAATCCCTGGACTTGGCCAGCAGAATATTGGCTTCAGCAGGGTGTTTGAGTTCTTGGGGGATTTGGGTCAGCGAGGTCTTTACCTCGGCTGAAGCTAGGCCTTTGTTATCCCCAATTAGAGGACCTGGGGTAAATAAATAAGTCCCTTTCCAACAGACAAAGAAAGCCCTGTGCTAAAGACCCATCCACTACTCATTTGCAGGTTGGGAGTAGTTTACCTGCAATAGAAATAGACTCACGGCCTAATCCAATGCCTATTGCGCAACAGCTGTTGGATAGAGACAATGATGGTCTCCCCCAGGGGGGTAGGGCTTTATATTCCCCCCCCCCAAGATTATACCAGAGACTTCTCTAATATTGTCTGGAGCTATGGCCATGGAGGTATTGTCATCCTCCCCCCCAATTAAAGGGTGTCCCTATGGTTCAGGACTCCGCCGAGACCACTATGGTGGCCAAGCAATTATCTCCTCAAGAGGAAACCCCCGTACCAACTGGGCCGGACCCATCAGACTCCCAGTTAGCCATTGTCCCCCAGATATCCCCTACTCTTGTTGGGATTCGGAAGTCTATTCGAAACCTTATTCAGGGCATTAATCCCATCAGTAGTGGTGTCCTGCGGTCGAAATCTATGGGGAAGAGTTGAAGGGGGGAAGGTCCTTCCCCAGCTAAAATAACTATCTGTTCTTGGAACGTTGCTGGGTGGAGGGCCCAAGATAAGGACACCCTTTTCTATTCTTATTTCGACAGCTTCCAGATTGTCCTTCTGCAGTAAATCTGGATGAAGGACCCAGTGGAATTACAGGGGTTTAGTTCTTTCTCTGTACCTGCAACAGCCATATTTACCAAGGGGCGGCCCTGGCGTGGGGTGGCTTGCCTCATTTCAGTTGAGTCTAGATTACAGGTGTTGGGTAATTTTGAGTGTCCACCCTTACGGTGGGGGTGGCTTTAAAGTGGGGATCCCTTCAGTTTGTGGTGATTTCAGTTTATGTTCCACCTATTAACACACATGATTCAGGAAGTCCGCCTTGGGGTTGGCTCGAAAGAATGCTCTTGGAGATTCTCGATCTGTATCCCCAGGCAGGAATCATTCTAGCCGGGGATTTGAATGCACGGGTCGGCCCTAATGATGAGGCTTTGGGGATGGCTAGTAATTTGGGTGTTCGCCCATCCCCCTTGGGCCTCTTCTCCAGGTGTTCTAGGTATCTTGTTATCAACCAATTTGGCCTTTCCCTGGCGCACCTGTTGGTGAGTTTCAATTTGGTTCTCCTAAATGGCTCCTCGCCAGGAGATCATGTGGGGGAATTTACATTTGTAGCCCATCAAGGGGCTAGTCCGGTGGACTTTGCCATGGTCTCCCCATGCATTATCCCCTGTCTCGATAAATTTAGTGTGGAGTTTGCCCATTATGGGGATCATCATCCAGTCTCTTTGGTTTTGATGTTGGGTGCCTATCTCTCAGGCCCAGACTCCCCTGCTCCCTTTAGAGGTGAGGGAGCGGCCAGGTCCAGGGTTTCCTGGACTCTGGATCTTTCTGAATTTGTCCAGGTTGCACTGGGTAGTCCCGCGTGCTGTAATCTGAACAATGGGATCTTGTCAGGCCTGTGCCCCCAGGGATCATAGTGGCCTTTAATGAGATCATGGGACTGTTGGTGCCTATTCTCTCTAAGTCCAGAGACCGTGTGAAGGTTGCTGGTAGTTCACAGGGCAAACTCCAGTGTTGGTTTGATGTGGAATGTAGGACCACTAAATCTAAGTTAAGAGTCTGTTATTTTTCTTTGACAGCACGCTGGTTGCAGGTCTCTCAGGACAGTTACCCTCTGCTCCATCAACAATATAAAGCATTGGTGTGTGCTAAGAAGTCTGACTATTGGGAAACAATATGGAGGTGTCTGGTGGCAGCGTCCCAATGTGGCCAGTCAAAGAACTTTTGGGGCATTGTAAATAGGGCTATAAAATCAGTTAAGCCAGAGATGGGGCACTCTGTGCCCCTTAATGTTTGGGAATCTTATTACCATTCGATCTTTCCTGCCCCATCGAGTGATGTTGTGGCATCCAGCTTACTCCCTGACCTCCCCGAATGGGAGGCAGTTTCCCCTGAGTTTTTTGCCCACTTGATAACTAAGCTAAAATCCAATAAGGCACAGGGTCAGATTTTATACTTGCGGAACTTTTAAAAGTGCAGGTTATTTGGTGGGCTCCCCTGTTGGCATCAATTTTTATGCATATTAACACTTGTGGTACCCTGCCTAGGGGTTGGGGCGATGCCATAATAGTGCCTATCTATAAGGGTGGGCTTCGGTCCCAGCCAGGGAATTATAGGCCAATCAGCCTATTGAGTATCATCGCCAAGTTACATGCAAAGCAATTATTATTGCGTCTTGAGAGCTGGCTGATTGAGGAGATAATTATTTATCCAGATAAAATAGGGTTCCAGGCCCAAAGGTCTACGGTGGAGCATTGTTTGACTCTTGTCCACTTGTCTGAGAAATACACGAGGAGTCAACAGAGACTGTTTTGTGCTTTTGTGGACTTCAGAGGGGCGTTCAATTCTGTTGACAGAACGCTCCTCTGGGATAAATTAAAGAGGTCTACTATAGACAGAAGGCTTCTAGCTTTGCTGGAAGCTGTTAATAGTCATACCACACTAGCAGTTTGCATGGATCAGTTTGGTTCCGTGTCTAATCGGATTAGTATAGCCTCTGGGATCCGGCAGGGGTGTGTGCTGGCCCCCACTTTGTTTAAGATCTTTCTTAATGACTTGGTCCCATTATTGTCTGCCCCCAGTTTGTTTCTCCTGAAAATGGATTCTCACCCAGTTGACACTTTATTGTATGCCAATGACGTGGCAATTTTGTCCCAAACAAGGGTTAGTCTCCAGAGGCAACTCAACCTACTTGCTGCCTACTGTCTTAGAAATAGGATCCAAATTAATTATTCCAAAACAAAGGTCCTGGTTTTCAGTCGAGCCAGGAAAAGGTATTCTTGGGTTATTGAAGGCTGTTGGATGTATTCTGTTGATATTACCTTTCTTCCACAAAAGGGAAGGTTTTTTTTTTGCTCTGGCCTGTCAGGTTTTGGAGGCCAAGTCGGGGGCCCAATTGCTTTATGGGGCTTCTATTTGGGCCATCCAACGCTCATTTGATCTTGCCCCTTTCCAGATGAGGTTTCTCCATTTTATTTTAAGGGTCCTGAACGGGGTTCCCTCTGCTGCTGTCCATTTGGAAATGGGGCCGATTTCTTGGAATGTGTATCCCTGGCTTCAGGTGATAAACCTGTGGACTGCCATTTACCAGGATTCCCCTAGTGGTTTACTTGCTTTCTTGAAAGCAGATTCTTTTGTTAGTTCTTGGGGGAGCTTGGCTCATTCCAAGATTCTCTCCTTGGGCCTAGATGTAGCGGACTTACTATCTAGGGACCCGAGGTCCACTAAGGCACTTATTGCCTTAGTGGACACAAGACTTATTGACATTAGTAGACAGGAAAATTCTGCAGCAGTTTCGGACTGTTCTTTTTTGTTAGGCTATGTGCCACCACCATTCGGCCCCAGAGTTCTCATGAAATATCTGTTGGTCAAGGTTTCTTTTAGGAAAATCTGGCTGTTTCTGTGTGCATGGTTTAATGCCCTGCCCACTCGGTTGTTGGAGGGGCATTATAGTGGCATCCCGCGACACTTAAGACTTTGTCCTTTTGACAACCAGGAGGATGAGGGCACGGAGCATATTTTTTGCTCCTGTCACTTATATGATGCCCAGAGGATAACCTGTCTGTCGGCCTTTTTGGTCCGTTTGCCTGGGCATACCTGTAAGAAGTTGACTCGGTTTCTTCTGTCAGATACTGCCAAAGAGGTGACCTTGGCTGTCATGTCTTTTCTAGTCTGTGTTTTCTATGCTTGATGGACGTTTTTGACTTTCCAAGCTCAATAGGCGTTGGTGTCATTTGTAATTCCCTGTCTGTACTGCCTGGCTAATTCAAAGGAGTCGGTAATCTTTTGTCAAGGGTTGAAGCCTGAAAAATGTTTTATTTACTTAATTCCTGAGGTCCATTTTAAGTTTTATTAATTTAGTTAGGGTTGTTGGGGGGCTTGTATTTCTTTTGTTAGGTTGGTTTTCCCTATTTTTATGTGTTTCTAATTTTATTTTATTAGTATTATTTATTTTATTCTTTGGTGTTGTTTATATTTGTATTTGTATTTGTATTTGTAATTGTCTGGTTGTTTGTGGACAACGACCAATGGTCACGTCCTTTGAGAAAAATTGAATTTGAATATTGCTATGCAGGCCAGCCGGTTAACTTAAATTCTAAGAAATCCTGCTTTCATGCAAAGGCCTGTTCCAGATATTTTACTATTGATTTCGTAAGCTCATGATCCATATCCTGTAATGCTAGTACCAGCAATTTGTGCTCACCCCTCCCTGGATAAACATCAAGGAATGAACCCAGGAGATTTCTCCTTATTTCGTCATATAACCTGCAGTCAAACAGAATATGCTGTGTAGTTTCTGCAACTCTCTGATCAAAGGGACATAACCTCTCACTATACATGATCCCTCCCCTTCGGCCATCCATGATTTTTGATGGGAGGGCATTAAATCTAGCCGCCATAAAAAACCACTTACACCTTAAAGTGGTTGCTGAATTTAAATATGTGGCTGGATCGCCTAATTTTGGGGACCACAACTGGTAATCTCTCAAGTGTTGGGTGTTCCTAATCAATGCAATTTTGTTTTACCAAGCAATATCCTTAATTCTTGTTGTTAGTTCTGTTTTTAATGCCTCAATAGATTTCCCTTGGCAGTATCTAATAGAAAAGCCCAACCTTGTCAGGTATTTTTCGATAGGTAATTGCAATTTGTCTTTGTTCACGTCTTCAGAGAGGAAATTGGCTAACCCACAATCTTTTGTGCTGGTTACCTTCAACCAGAAGTTTACAGCTCTGATCATTGCCACATTATTCCAGCCTAATTGGCCGGTCTCAGATCGTACGGCAGCTGAGGGAGTACCGATGGGCACTCGCAGAATCTTCCTAAAGAAATCTGCCTGAATCAGATCCAATTTAAGTGGGACCAAAGGGGCCCAAAGTTTGGCACCATACAAAAGGAAAGCGCCTACCTTCACATTAAAAATTTGCCCTGCCACATTCAAAGGGACCACAGCGGCTGCTGCTATTTCCCTACGTATAGCAAAAGTAGTACCCTTTGCCAGAGAAATTACTTTGTGAACATGATCCTTCCAATTCCCTGAGCGATGAAAATGTAACCCCAAGTATTTGAATGATGGAACCTGATGGAGAGACTGACCGTCAAGAGACCATGAATGGGTTCTTCTGCTATTAGAAAACACCAAGATCTCAGATTTGGAGTAATTGATATTAAGTAGATTTGTCTTACAGTACCTTGAAAATTGCCTAAGCTGCCTCATGAGTCCCACCTTGGTTTGTGACAACAATGCCATGTCGTCTGTGTACATTAAACAACCCACATATCTTGAGGCCATCTTAGGGGGGAAAAGGTCCATTCTACCCATGACTGGGACCAAGTCATTTACAAACAAGTTGAACAGACAAGGGGCCAACACGCAACCTTGTCTCACTCCCTGAATGATACTAGTTTCCCTAAAGGAATGTCCTACTTTATCCAACCTTGCAACCTGGACCGTATCCCAATGAAGTAAGTGGATAAGGGCAAGTAACCTTTTGTCTATCTCCATTTGGTCAAGTTTTTCCCAAAGCAAATGCCTGTTAACCCGGTCAAAGGCGGCCCTTAAATCCAAAAAGGCTACGTATAATTTCCCATTGAGTTTCCTATATATATCCACAAGATGGAATAAAATTAGGCTCTTCTCAATTGTGTATCGTCCTGCCTGAAACCTTGCCTGCACTGGGTGGAGGATCTTACTTTGCTCCATCCAGTAGGTCAGTCTACTCAGAAGCAGCTTAGCGCATAGTTTCCTGACTACGCTAAGCAGGCTAATGAGCCTATAATTTGAAGGGTCTGCTCTAGAGCCTTTTTTTATAAATGGGAATTATTATAGCTGTAGCCCAACCATCCGGGATTCTTCCCGTATTATTAATAGTCATGAAAAGAGCTGTCAATAAGGGGACCCACCAATCCAGGTGCCCCTTAATAAACTCTATCTATGTAGAGTCGGGGCCCGGGGCATGTATGTCTGTAATAGGCAGACATGACTGCTCATCATAGCAGAGAGGTGGGGTAATGCCAAGAGTGCAGGACATGGCCAAGCGGCCAGGCATTGCTCCCCACTCCCTCTTGCTGGGTCAGGCCATTGGGACTCTGGGATAGCTGAACAACCTTAGTGTGAAGGTAGGGAGTTTCACAACTGTGAGTAGTGGCCTACTACACCAGAGGATCCAGCAAGACCCTGGGGGTGATGAGAGTGTGCCCCCCTTCTTGGCAGACACTCCTCTGAGTGGCACGAGGTGGTAGATTAAGTAGAAGAGTTCCCTGAGGGCAGTTGAGGGTGTGCCCCCTGTGTCTTGCAAGCCCAGTCGCCACCCTCGCCCAGGCAATCATTTCTGAATGGGACTAACTCTGGCCATCCAAGGGGGCAGCTGCATGCAGCTAAGGGGAGCAGCCTCATCTCCATAAAGGTCATCCCTCCCTCCAATCATTTAAGTCTACAGTGGGAGTATGTAGCACTTGGGATCAAAGGAACTCATGCTAAAGGGTGCCAAGAAGGGTAAATCTCAGGTGAAGAAGGGAAAGAAGGGAACTCAAGCAGGCTCTTCCCCACCCCCTTCCCCAGGTCAGGATTCCAAGAATGCAATAGTGTACTCTCTGAAAGAAAAGATGGAGGGTTGCAAGGTAGCAGTGTGCCACATAGTGGTGAATGAGCCCCATCCTGGCTCCTCCACCAGGGGATGGACCTACTCATCTCCCAAAGGGAAGTACTTCATAGTGACCCTCCTGGGAGACCCAACAAAGAGACAAAGAAGAGGGGTAACCCTGATACCATCCCCCAGGCATGGGGGCTATTGCCATGTGCCTTATGATTGTTACAGGGAGGTCATGCCCAACCTGTCCCCCTCCCCCTGGGGTGACCAGGAGGCACTCCAGGATGACAGACTGGAGGTGTTCCTTTGGAGGATGGAGGCCCTAGATCAGTCAGTGCAGACACTGGCAGCCAGAACTTTCAAACCCTTACACCTCCCTGAGCAGGTCTGGGACACCTTGGTGCACCTCCTCTGCTGAGTGCAGCATGGGAACAAGGTTGTGGACAGTGGCATTGTGCATCCTAGTCAGTGCCCAGCATGCTGCCCATGGGTGGCCAGAATCCCAATGACCCTCCCTCTTGAGGGACCTGTGGGTGTCCTGACCCACCCAGGGAGCTGGAATATTGTCAGCCCTGCCCTCCATTACAGTCCAGTGGGACATAGGAGGTGCACGACAGTCAGGTTGCCCATATTGTAGGATTCCAGGGGTCACTGCTGCGGATGTGTAGTACCTATGGAGCAACCCCTCCCAGCTCAAAGATACTTGGAAGTGATGGCCCCCATAGCATCCCATCTTATGCAGACAACAAGGGAGAAGTTCTGGTGAGTATGTGGATATATTTGTCCTCCTTTTTAGTGATCCCATCAATAAGGGGAACAGGAAGAAGTACAAAAAGTTCAAACGCCCAAAAGTGGATTGCAATTCGGCAAAGTAGACCATGACGTATCCTGTGTTCTTGGGGTTTATGCTGCAGGATTATCCTGAAAGGGCATCCAAGCTGGTCAAGCACCAAAACATAATGAGGTGCACCTACAATTCTGCTCTTCCTGAGGCGTGACTATAATGAGGTGTTCCGGCAGTGTGCATCTATCATCCCTGGATTATACTGGGATCTTCATGCACATGGCTATGGCTCAAGTGCTCCTAGGGCCAATAGTGGTCATGCTTCAAAAAAGGTTGGGGTGTCACTTGTTAATTACCCTTATTGATGGGAAGGATGGAAAGCCAATATGGGGGTGCACCATGCGGGGAGTACAAAAACAACGGGAAGTGTTTTCACTCCCCATGCTGCTTTTGTCACATCTGCATGTACTGTTGGTATTGTCACCCCATGGAAAACTGCAATAAATTCCAGAACTATGGGATCAGGAATAGACAGCAAGGGTCAAACCAAGGAAACCCCCTCCCTCTCCTTGCATCAGGAGGTGGATTGGGAAATGGTTGCAATCCCATTTCTTCCTGATGCACTTGAAACAGCGCTGCAGGATTCCTTCAATCATGGTGCAGTAGAAAACGTGTTTAGGTGTTTCTGGAAGGGTTTCAGGATCACAGCTGAGGGAGTGAGAGTACACATGTCTGCAGCCAATCTGAATTCTGTCAGAGGCATGGATCATGTTATGTCCACTGAGCTCGGCAAGGAAATACAAGAAATCTGGGTTTTGGGCTTATCTCCCCTCCTCCCCCAGAAAATCTGCATATTTCACTCCTCGGGGTTCTGAGGAAGGACCCATTTATGAGTGCCTGCCAGGACCAAAGAAAGCTTAGGGTGAGTTCTGACTCATTCATCACCTCTCCTACCCAAGAGGCTGATCAATTAATGATGCAATTCCTCCTGAGCTGTTTGATATGTGTCATTCAACTCTATGGCTGATGTGGTGTGTAGCTGTGGGGTAGGGGTCCTACTTGCAAAATGCAACATAAAATCAGCCTTCAGGCTTCTTCTGGTCCACCCAGAGGATTTTATACATTTAGGATTCCAATTTCAAGGAAATTATTACTTCAGCAAAGCCGTGCCAAAGGGTTGTTTTGTTCCATCTCATGCTTGACTTCAGAGAAGTTCAGCACTCTCCTTAAGTGAGTGGTCTGCCAGATGGTCAGGGGGTTGCAGCAAGTCATTCACTATCCGGATGACTTCCTCAATGGTGTGTCGAGGGCATGCCCAAGTGCTCGGGTCTCCTCCAAACCTTTCAGGAGGTGGCTGATGAACTGGGGATGCCACTCACCCCAGAGAATAATGGACTGGCTATTGTTCTGATCTATTCAGGGATAGACCTACTCAGCTTCCCACTGAGAAATTGAGTGTCCTGAGGAGATTGATAGACAAATATTTGGCTGGTGATTTTTTGGCACAATCATTTTTGGGGAGTTTGAACGTTGCCTGCTGTGTTGTGGTCCTTGGGTATGCCTTCATATTGGGGCTATATTCCTGTGTGTCAGGGAAGGTCCCCCTACATTATCATGCCTGCCTTACTTGGGACATGAAAGAAAAACTAAGAAAGTGGGCAGCATTCTTGGATGAGTAAAATGGAGTGCGTGTTTGGTAACATCAACTTTTGTGAGAGGCAGAATTCCAGGTACACTCTTATCCTTCAGGGGGTGGCAAAGGTTTGGACTTTATTTCTGGGCAAGATGGTATGTGGCCTCATGGTTTGTAGCATGGTTAGATCCAGGTTTAACCAGGGACCTCATGTTCCTGGAATTCTCCCCCATAGTCCTTCTGTACACATCTGGGCAAGTTTGGTTGCTAACCAGTCAGTTACCTTCTAGTGTGACAACTTTGCAGTTTTTCATGCAGTAAGTTCCCTGTCTTGTAGGGATTGCAAGATTGCAACCTCTCTCAACCCCCACCTCCATCAAAAACCTGGGCTGCTGCTGCCCATATCTTCTGCAGGCCTGTTATGTGTGCCTCCAGCTCCCTCACCTCCCATCTCAGGGCTGATTCCTACAGCACTCTGGGACACACCCATGGCTGAGGAGGAGGAGTCTCAGGCTGAGGACATTCTCTGTACATCAGTCAATTCTTCTGACACCCCGGGCCACCTCTGTGGCCTAGAAGGAGGAGAGGCCTCCCCCAGAGGACACCTACTCCCTGCACCAACCGATGTCTACGGTGTCTCAGGCTGCCCCCATGGCCTAAGAGGAGGAGAAGCCTCCACCCGAAGATGCTTCCCGCTTGCTCTGGCCCTGCCTTGAGGCCTCTACGGCTGCTTGAGGGACAATTTGGGTGGCATACTGGCCTGGAATTCTGATGCCACATTGAACACCACATGGAGGAATCACCAGAGAAAGTATCGTCCTTCTATCTGCTTCCTCCTGAAATCCTCTGCCACACCATTCACCCTGTGGAGGAATCACCAAAGAAGGTAAACCATCCTTCTTCTCCTTGCCTCCTCTGCAGTGTGACAGCTCACCCCAGATTGAGCACTAGATATTAAAGGGCACAACTCCCCGAATCTCGCAAGAGCTGCCCTCTTCCGAGAAGCATGAAAACTGCGCTCAAGACCTTCTGAGAGCCCAGAGGGGCTGCCAACATAAAACTTATCTTGTTGGGCTTCCCAAATAGGGGGGAAGGCAACACCCACCCAGATTAATGTCCATGAGCAGCATTGTTGTGTTCTCTTAACATTTAAACAATTCCAGTTGGGCTTTAAAAGCCTTCATTGTCATCTTTCATTGCCAGGTTAGTTTACAATGAAGCAGAATGTTTTCTTTCCAATAACTGTGGGTGATTTCAGATGTTACGGGGCCCATTGGCCCCGTACCGAAATCAACCCATTCATTCCCCGCCGGGGTCACCCCGTCACGCTGTAACAGACGTGCCGGGGGGATCCCGGTGGGGAATCTGGGAGGGGGCGGGGCCGCACGGCGCAACGTGTGGCCGCATGGCCCCACCCCTTCCACGCACCCCGCCGCCCACCCTCCGAGGAGACGGGCGGGTGGCGGGGCCAATGCAGCCTCCGTATCCAGCTGAATGCGCCACGGCCCGGGATCCCGCCAGTGATCCCGGGCCGTGGCGAGCGGCCAGACGTTACTTTTTTTTGGTCCCTGCCGGGGGTCTGTTTGACCATGCTTCCCAGGACATTCCCCCGGCTAGCCCGGGAAGCGTGATTCAAATTGACCCCTAGTGCAGATTGACCGTGGCGAACATCTGGTGGCTGCCAAACAGACGTTCGAGGCACAGTGACCACAGGTGGGTATTCACCGTGGTTCACTGTGATCTCGTAATGTCTGAAAATACCCTGTGGCCAGCTGTATCCTTTTGCAGTGGAAATATAACATTTTTAAATAAAACTTGCAGCAATTTTTGTGGAGGAAGGATTGTGAAATAACACAGGGAATAATAACGTTTACACTCATATTTGTTTCCTATTCTCAATGGGTGATTTCAGACGTTACGGGCGGGCGGTTCACCACAGTGAATCCCCAGGGGGGGTGAACAGCACAACCACGCCCCGGGGTGGAAAAATGACCCAAACAGATGTGACGGGACCTGGACCATGGCCGGGAACCAGGCCAAACCATCATGGACCGGGGCAGCACAACAGACGTGCAGCCGAACCCCCGCCATGGTCAAAACGCCCAGAAGGCACCGGGCAGGGGCGGGACACAGACATGGCTGCCGGAGGGCAAACGAAGGCAAAAGGCACACAAGGGAACGCCCACACAAGGGAAATGGGAAGAGGGAGAACAGGATGACAGGCGCCTCACACAGCACACGCACGCACACACACAGAGAGCGGACTCGCAGCGGGACACACTGCACGACCACACACCCGGGCACACACACATACCCACACCCTCCCCCCAAACACACAAAGGAAAGGTCAGGAAGGCGGGGCAGGGGAACCCGGAACACAGCACGAGGAACAACGGGAGGGACGAGGGGGGGCACCGTCAAGGGGCAAGGCACAGGCAGCAGCAGCAGCAACCCCCACCCCCACAGCACCCCAGTCCACAGAGGCACCCCCACAGCAACAGAGGCAGTCTCGGAGGGGTGGGAGGGACCCCCCGGAACAGGGCATGATGGGGGCCTGCAATGCACAGTGAGCCTGGCAGAGAGGGTCCAGGAGGAGGAGGAGGAAGGGGGCCCCACAGTCACAGGGGGGCAGATGGAGGGCAGGCAAGTCCGGTGGAGCCCCTCTGCAGGTCCAGCAACACTCTGACACCTCCCCACCCGGGGACAGAACACGGTCCAGTCCGGGGGGGACCCCAACCACCAGGTCACGCAAGCACCCATGAGGTGGGGGTGCAGTCAGTGCCAGAGCCAGTGGGAGCGGACCGCTAGCTGCACATGGGTGGGGCGGGAGGCCACACAGAGCGGGGCCCAGGGTCACAGGCAGGGGCAGCAGTGCCCCACAAAGCAGGTGGGAGCACACCGAGGCAGAGACACCAGGGCGGGAGCAGGCAGCGGGGACCATGGGCCCCCCCAGACTGGGGCGGCAGTCCACACGGGGGCATGACACCGTGGGGGCCGGGAGGTTAGGCAAGTGTCACAGGCCGTCGCTGGGGGCCCCCGAGGCCCCAGGGCCCAGGAGCCCAGCCCGGTGAACCAGGTGGGGCCAGTGCAGCATGCCCCGGTGGTACCCCTGCAAGGACATGTAGTGGGCCATCAGGTAGTAGGCCTCGAAGGGATCAGGCATGGTGAGAGCCAGCTGGACGTTCACATGGGCCCACACCCCCAACAGGGCCGACATCTCCACCGCGGAAGGCTCCGGCACACAGCAGGCAGCAGAAGGGGGCCACGGAAGATGTCCCAGCTCCAGAAGGCGTTGGTACACTGCCCCACGGGTGCACTGGTACCCATGGGCCCCATGTACACAGGAAAAGTAGGTCACGGCCAAGGCAGGGCCACCCTCTGC
>QEPC01013615.1:603170-619948 GCA_003113815.1 Sphenodon punctatus
AGGGCCGGGCTCCTCCTGGGGCTCGTCCGCCCGGGCCATTTTCTGTGTCTGGGGGGAGGGTAGGGGGGGAGTGGTTGAGTGGGTGCCGGTGGGGCCCCCTTGCGGGGCACCCCTGCCCCCTCCCAGTCCCCCGGGGTCACCCCCACTGCCCCAGGGGGGGGTATCCTGTGCCCCCTCTTCCCCTCCCCTTGGTTGCCCTTACCCTTTTCCTGGGTGCCTCCTCTGGGCCCGGATGCAGCTGTGGGCATTGTGCCTGGGCCACCTCCCTGGTCGGGTGCACCCCTGTGCCCCCCTCCTCCACCTGTGCCCCCTCCACCTGCATCGCTGCCCCTGACTCCACCTCCTCTGCCTCCTGCCCTGCCAGTGTCACTTTCTATGCCTCTGCTCTCTTCCGCCTCCCTCCTCGCTCCATCCTGCCACGCTTGCTTGCTGCTGATTTTGCTTTAAATCTCCCTCCGGTGGTTGTGTTGTTGCCGGTTGCCCGGCAGTGACGCTGCATGCCTTGTCCCCGGCTGGGGCTCGTTTCATTTGGTTCCGCCCGGGGATTGGCGTCGAGACGTTACTTTTCCTTGGTTCCCGGTGGGGTCTGTTTGACCACGCTTCCCGGGATATTCCCCCAGCTAGCCCGAGAAGTGTGGTTGAAACTGACCCCATGTGGGTATTGAGCGTGATGAACATCTGGCGTGCGCCGAACAGACGTTCCGGGCCCTTTGGCCTTGCCGCGGGAATGAGCATGGTTCAGTGTGGTTGAGCGTGATCTCATTACGTCTGAAAATACCCAATGTTTCAACGCTTTTTAAATGTTTTTATTTATTTATTTATTTATTTGAAGGAATATTCTCTGTATACTTCAGAGGGTCCTATAACATAATTAAACAGTAGTCCTTCTGTCATCAGAATGTCATCAGAAGCTTCCTTTTTCCATACTCAGAATAATTTATTCAGCAACAATTTTTCAAGCTTGGTTACATGTAAGTTTATTCCTACCTGGCCCCTCTGATCTATGCCAGTCCATGAGCTGAAATACGCAACAGCAGTTCTTAAAGAGAGACAATTAGAGAAAAGTAAACCCTCCTTTTCCGGTGACATTTTTCAAACTCATTCGTAAGGTGGGATCAAGAAATGAGTGCTAAACAAACAGTACTTTTCCCTTCATTAAGTGTAGTGCCAATGGGATCCATCCTATCCTACCTTTCATAGCAGTGTGCAGATGGCACATTTTTCATTTTTGTTTTCATTTTTGGTGGGTTACATAAAGGACTCTACTGCTTTAATTTATTATTATTATTATTAATAATAATAATAATAATAATAATATAATAAACAACTTTATTTATTTTTTAAATGACTGTGCATGTACAATATGGCCACCAAGGATGTTCTGCACCAGCACAGTGTCAGCAGCATTTTGGAAAAGGGTACGCATATACAGAATGACCGCAGTGGCCATATTGCACATGCACATTATTTGTTTTATATTTTTTTAATAAAAGTGAATTAAATCAAATTGAATATAATTTGCTTAGTCATTTGTTTTCATTACCCTAGTTATAAAAATGATTGGGGCTCCATTTATTTTTGTAATTAATTAAAATGATACAACTGATCCTTTTGAGGTGTGCATAGGAGGTAATAAATTCATTCACAAGATTATTTTGCCTTGATCTTTTTTTTTGTGGGAGCCAAGCTCACTATGCTGGGTATCTGTGTTTCAGAGTGGAGGCAGGTAAAGAATCAACTGTATTATCTATTAACTTTATAGGTTGATAAGTTAATTGTGGGTATTTTCAGATGTGACGGGGCCTGTATTGGCTCCGTCACGGAATCATCCTTTGATCCCCGCCAGGCCTGGTGGGGAATCGGGGAGGGGCAGGGCCACACGGTACAATGTGAAGCCGCACGGCCCGCCCCCCCATGCTCCCTCGCCGCCCGCCTTCCTGGGAGATGAGCAGGTGCCGTGGCCAATGTGGCCACAGCGTCCAGCGCAGTGACCACAGCCCGCATTCCTGCCACTGATTCTGGGCCATGGCAGTGGGACAGACGTGATAATCCCTTTGCTCACAGGGGTGAATCGCATTCACCACACAATCGGGGATGGTCCGGGCAGGACCTCCAATAGCATAGTGAATGTGATTCCCCCCCTTAATTCATGGGGGTGAACATCTGGGGGGGAAATTCGGTCCCATCAGACATTACGGGATCAAGATCACCATTTGAGAATCCACTGTGGTTGAGCGTGATCTCATAACGTCTGAAAATACCCTGTGTCTCTGTCAAGCCAAGGCAATCCTATATATTTTGCCACACCAGGAGCATTGGTGCAGAGCATTGGACTAAATGGCCCTTGGGTTCCCATCCAGCTCTGTGACACTGTGACTCTAAATAGATTGCATGCCAAGTGTGCAGGCACATGCACATAGCCATGCCTGTCTGACAATATTGGGATGTGTGTGCCAGATTTATGACCTTTACAGGGCACAGGAGTGCCTTCCTCAACCTGTATTGCAAGCCCCACTGAAGGGGGTGGGGAGCTTCTCCCTCTTCCTGCTCATCAACATTTTGGGGAGCAGAGACCCCACCCAAAGTGCAAGCCTCAGTCCAAGATTTGGCGTGGCAAGGAGCGGGAGCCCTGAAGGCTTGTTTCTGCGTTCTCTTGGAGACAAAAAGACTGGCAGAACCCCAAAGTATTGCTCTCAAAAGACTCTGTCACCCTAGACGGAATGTCGATCCTGTCTTATGGACATATCAGCTATGGTTCCTATAAGCATTCCTTCCTCTCCATTTTTCTTTTTCATAGTGCTTCTCAAACTGTACAGTCTTGAAAAGGAGCACCAATATCAGACCCTTTCCCTCCATCCTGGCTGGGCTAGGGAGAATTCCACAAATAGTAGATGCCCCTTCAGCTTCTCTAGCATGAATTCTGCAGGTATCAATTGAAATTCAAGGTGGAGAAGTAGGTAAAGTGGCACCATATTGAAAATCTCCATAGCTCAGCCACATGGAGCTAGGGCAGTATAGCGGTAGCAGCAGCAGACATGCACTGAGAAGAGAAGGAGAAGGCAAGGTATATGCACAAGTGTGTGATGTGTCTGAGAGAAAGGAGAGGAGTTGAGACATCAAGGGTTGCAAACTAAAGTAAGGGTGCATAATCTAAATAATTCTGAGAGTCATCACTCTGTAGCACTCTATCAATTTACCAAAGAGACAAGCTAACAGGGAGATGGGTTATTGGAGCAGAAATTGTTGGGCAAATATTAGATATATTCATGGAGAACCCCATTCTTACACTGAAATAGGAAATGCTGCTTTTTACATTGTTTGTATTATTCTGAAAGGGCAGAGTCGCTGTGGGCCACTAGTCCTTTAAGTAGGTGCATCTTGGGCCTGAAAAAAAGGTATATCTCTGGGGTAATAGACTCAGCTATGTTGGGTGTAGAAGAGCCATCCCAGGATGAAGAGCCAGGGAAAGGCTCAGGCTTGGAGAGAGAGAGGAGGAGTCAGGAGCATAGAGGGGGCTCTGCCTCAGGCAAGTAGGTTCAAAGGGTTGTTCCTGAGTGGGAAGGTTTGATGAGTTTCAGTCTAGAGAGAGCGTGCCTGGCCCAGAGAACCGGCGGATACTTGACAAGGGAGTCTCTGACTTGAAGAAGGTGTATGCCAGGCCAGAAGGCAAACCCTTTTGTATGTATGACTATGGCTGCTTTTACATGAGCCAGAAGCAGCCTCATTTCTTGTGGATTTCAGAGTCCACAAGAAAAGAAACTAGTGCAGGGCGGTTTAAACACTCCCTTGCTCCCTTGCCACTCCCAGAAGATGGGTGGCTGCCATTTGAAACAGCAGCTGCTGGCAATCAAGAACTTCTTGGAGATGCTGCTTTGTAAAAGCCACACAGTTGAGCTTTTACAAGGCAGCACCTCCAAGAAGCGTTAGTTTGCTGGTGGTTGCTTTTTCAAATAGCAGCCGCCTGACTTCTGGTAGCAGCGGGGGAGCATCTAAAACCCCATACACGAGTTTCTTTTCTTGTAGACTCTGAAATCCGAAAGAAATGAAGCTGCTTCTGACTCGTGTAAAAATAACCTATGTGGAGAATAAAAGGACCGTTTGAGCTAACTTCCTGTAGAGGGCGATTTTGTGGACCCTAATCCTGCCAGGACTTACCCCAGGTGAGCCTGACCCTGCCACAGTTATTCTCTGAACCTACCAACAAAATCGCAGAGATGCATCCAATAAACTTCAGAACCCCATTCTACTAAGAAATACAGAAAAAATAAAAGGAAAAATGTCCACCAGGAGAACACTAATATTTATATATGTATATGTGCCATACAGAATGTGAGAGTACTGTTGAGATTTAAATTTCCAAATCTGACATATTGAGATTTGTTTTACTTTGATTACATCCCAAGGAACAGCACATTAAATGTCCATGGTTAAGAGCTGATTCAACAAATGCCAGGTTTTATAATTTTCTAAAATAATCAAATTGTTTTATATTTTCCTGTGCTGCTTATCTGCATAATAGTGAAATTAGGGCCTATGAAACACCATATTTTTATGTTTCTTAGAAATGTGGTAGAAGTTATAAGTGCCACATACTGGGGTGATTCAAGCATTTAACTGTATTAGCATAAACATTTCTTTTTGAAAACAGACACATAAAAAGCACAGCAGGACTGTAAATTTGGCATTACTGTGCCAAAGGAAAGTTTATGCTTGTGTAGCAATGTTATCAAACTCAAGCCCTGATCTTGCAAAGAGAACTTGAGTGGAGCTCTGTATTAGAAACAAAGGTTTGCCTGCACAGAATCCATGGTGATATGGGGTTTCATTTGACCCTTAAACATATACTTTGGTGGAAATAAGAACATAAGAAGTGCCATACTGGGTTAGGCCAATGGTCCATCAAGCCTAGCATCCTGTCTCCGACAGTGGCTTCCTTTGCCTCACACAACAGATCATACAGAGTGATCTGATCTCTTCTGAGCTATTCACTCCTGGCTCCCAATAGTCCGAGGTTGCATCCGTCATTTAGCTTGACTAGTCAAATATCCATAACCCATCCTTTAAGAACCTATCCAATCATTGTTTAAACTCAGCTGTGCTATTGGCTTTCAAAACGTTGTATGGCAACAAGTTCCATAAGTTAATTGTATGTAGAATGAAAAGTACTCCCTCTTGTTCATTTTAGCTCTGCTGCCAGTTACTTTTCTAGAGTACCCCCCAATACCTCCTAGTTCTAGTATTATCTGAGGAAGTCAATAATGGTTCCTTATTTATTTGTTCCCCACCACACATGATTTTGAAAACTTCTATTGTATCTCCTCTCAACTGTCTCTTTTTAAAACCAAAAAGGCTAAGCTATCAAGCCATTCCTCTTACAGAAGTCATTCCTTACCTGTGACCATTTTATTGCCCTTCTCTGATCCTTTTCTACTATATCTTTTTCTGAAATGGATCAGCCAGAACTACTTTACCAAAACAGTCTCCCTACCTTACCAGGATTTCAATGGCATGGAATTTTTCTGCCCATGGTTCATATCCCCTGATCTCAGTGGGGTGATATTTGCAATTTGGGACTGGTCAGTGTCAGTGACCCTGGTCTCTCAACCTGCTGGCATGGGGGGGGAGGGGGGGCTGATTCAGTGGCCTAGTCCATCAGCTGATTCAGTGACCTAGTCCAGTAGTCCCCATGACCTTGTGAGTACAATAGTGGACTGATATAGAAGATCTATTGTCAAGAACTTCCAGACTGGGCCAGACTGATGCAGTCTGGACCCACTGTCCAGTGTCCAGGCCCTATTTCAACCCACCACATTGCTCCTGAGGTGAATGCCTACCCACCTACCCCCCACCTAATTGTGGCACTTTAGGATTGCACCATTCTATTACTGTCATGCTTTGCTCAGTTTACTGTTAATTATCTCAAGCAATGTGTGATTCCAACATTTTCCTTAAGAGGTTATTCTACAGTCCACGGACATGACTTATCATCACTTTGTGTGTGTGTGTAGGATCCTTTTGGGTGCTGAATTTTTAGACGGTAAAGTGGATCCTGACCAACCTATATTGAAGGCTTAGACAGTCCAACAAATTTCAGATGGAACCCGGAGTTTAAGTTGCAGAGATAAAGGAAAGTTTTATACATAGGTGTCATGTTTTCATGATTAAGGCCTTGGTACTTTCAGGGACAGGACTGACTGGGCAGCAGCCCAAGGGGTCACCAGGCTGATAGCCAACATCTAAGCTATTTTTATTTATTTGTTTAAACTTCTATCCTGTCCTTCCCCTAAGTCTCAGGGTGGGCTACTATATAACTTGGTCAATTAGAGGAATTCAATATACTGAAAATAGGATAGTTGGTGAGTGGTCAGGCAGGCAGGTGGCAGGCTAAAAGGGAGAACAGGTGGGTTGGGCTGGAATGTTCAAGGAAGAGTAGGAAACGGAGGCATCCAAGGATGCAGCCTAACTACAGGAATCTGAAGGACAAATTTATTCAACCAAGTGAGGTGTGGCAGGAAGAGGAAATAAGTATTAGGGCAGAGAAAATAATCAGCAGGCTCCTGTGCACCTGACACCCTCCACCTATAACAGATTCAGGCTACGACAGATTTGTGCCTCATGGGATATAGTTCTCTAATCTGACCTGGGGTTACAGTTTTGCAGGTGATAAGCCTCCTTGAGTGGCTGAGTTCTAGGTCCTTGGTACCTGATAACGTCTGGTTCTAACATTATGCAGCAATAGGACCCCATGTGCTGTGCCCTCATTCTGTCTCCTGCTGCCATATGCCCCCTACCCCCAAGTCCCTTAAACTGGAGAAGAAACATGTGCATAAGTGCTGTCTTCTCTCTTTGACAGAAGCAGATATGGACAATACTAGGCTGTGTCTAGTGTGGATCCCAGCCCTGTGGGAGACATTGAGTTCCACTATTGGATAAATCTATATCTTTAAATATTTTAATGGGTTATGTCTTGAAGACATAAGCCCCTTACACACTAGAGACTCACCTAAGTGAAGCAGAAGGGTCTGGAGTAGTCCCTCAGCCCTGCATGTTCCTGGGCAAAGAGCTGCCCTCAGGTGAGCATCCAACAGTGAGTGATACCAAAATCAGAGCAATCCTGAAGCATGGACATGGACATATCCTTAATCCGCTGTTTTCAGTCTGAATGTGACTATGTAAACAGTAATTCTTTGGCGTGGTTTCCTTTGAAACATAGCCATATGAAATAACCCACTCCCCCATTCTCTATCTTCATCCCTATTAATGTTGATTATCTTATGTCAATTTCAATCAACCTTGGCAGAGAGGGAGGCTACCCAAAGATAAGTAGGGACCCCAAATTTTATAATGGTAGATGCACTTGTAGGGAAAATATGGTCCTTTTTGTAGCCAAACATTTCTTCTGGCATCAATGGAGAATTTTCCCCATCACACATCAATAATGTTGAATCGCAAGACTGATTTCACCCCACATGGGCCAGAGGGACCAAAGATAAGTCAGGATCCCAAGTTTTGTGCCTAGAGAAGAGAGCTGTGTATTGTATTCCTTGTATCTCTTGTGTATTGCTGCAATTTCATTGACTTACATTGAGCATTATCGCCCCTACCTCTCAATAAAATTTGATCCTATAGGCTGATGTCAGGTAAATTTGGAAGAACAGTAGAAGGCCCGAAGTAGTGATGAGATGAATATCCACAATGAAAGTTGTATCTGTTGATTTAATCCAATTTAAACTATAACTGCCAAAATGGATAAAGATGGCAATTTGGGTCAATATTTGGATTGGTTTGGCCTTGGGGGGTTTTGTGGTAGGGTAGAGTAGGAAAGGGGCTTCTGGACCTTTAAATCTCGGGGTGCGGAGCCAACACAAGCACCTAAGTGAATTCACTTGGACTTGGTGGAGCATTTAAAAGCTGGAATCCCAGAGGCTGTAGAGAGTGGATTAATGGGAGAGTCAGGGAGGTTCAGATGGAGAACATCGGAGCAAAGCACTGACAAGCAGGGTTGAAGATGGTGTATCCTGCCAAATGCAATTTGAGAGCCTGAAATATCAGAAAACTGGGAGCACCTGGATACTGGGACAAGAGTTCTTGGACTTAGCATCTAGATAGCTAAGACCAGTGCCAAAATGTGGAACAGATGGTTGAGAAGGTGACCCTGGAGTACTTCCTACAGGCTCTCCCAAGAGAGATGCAGGTCTCCCTTGTATTTAGGCACAAATACAAAACCTACCACCATGGAGGAGGCAGTGAGTGCCACCAAAACCTTTCTAGCTACCACACTGGAATCTATTGGTGCACGAGCAGAGGCATGGCATTACTTCCCAATGAGGCTGGAGCTCAGACCCTGAAGAAAGAGAGGCTCCATAAGACCTGAGAGGGGGCATATATCCTCACTGACAAGGGGTTTCCCCATCCCAGAGGAAGAGCCACAGGCACTCCCATACCAGATGGAAGGAGAAGGATGAAGGGACTTCTGTTGGTTCCATGGGGGGGGGGGAGTGGGGATAACGCCGCCTTCCACCTTCCACCAGCTGTACCTGGTGCGTAGGCTGCGCCCATAGATCTCCAGACCCGACCTGACCACTCTCATCCATGCCTTCGTTACCTCAAGGCTTGACTACTGCAACGCGCTCTACGTGGGGCTTCCCTTGATATTGGATCGGAGACTGCAGCTGGTGCAGAATACGGCGGCCTGTCTCCTTACGGGGACAGGTCACCATGAGCACATTACACCAGTGCTCCGTTCTCTGCACTGACTGCCTATAGCGTACCAAGCCAAGTTCAAGGTGCTAGTATTGGTATACAAAGCCCTATATGGTCTCGGTCCCTCTTATCTCGGGGACCGCCCCACCTTCCGTGACTCAGGATGGACCCTCTGATCCACTGGGGGTGCCTATCTGGAGGTCCCCAGTGTAAGGCGGGGGGCCACCATGAAGAGGGCATTCTCGGTGGTCGGGCCACGGTTGTGGAACTCCCTTCTGAAGGAAGCCCACCTGGCCCCAGGTCTGCTCACCTTTAGGCGGGCATGCAAGACTTGGCTGTTCTCCCAGGCCTTTGGAGGGGGGGAGGGAGGGGTAAAAGGGGAAGATTGGTGGCGTGGAAATTTGGGGAATTAGAGGGTAGGGTTAGGGTTGGGGGTTTTAAAATTATTTTTAAAAGTGATTTTGGTTTTATTGTATTTTATTGTTTTATTGTATTGTTAGTCGCCCTGAGATGCCGTGGGCATGAGGGGGCGGCATAAAAATGCCACAAAATAAAATAAAATAAATTAATTAATTACTTAAATGAAGGACTGATCCACAATGTAATGCAACCAAGTCCAGAATTGATATGGCCGAGCAGCCTGTGCCACCCTAGCAGACTGACAAGCTTATACACCTACCAGGTATATGTGTATAATCAGCTGGTGAGGACAATAAGATGATGATCTGGAGCTACTCAGCAATTTCACTGGTTTAACCGCAGTGCAGGCTCATGAGATGTGTAGTAGTCCTGAGATGCATCTACGGGGACCAGATATAGTATCCTGTTGCCTGGGTATCCGTAATGGTGTAAAATCAGGGTGGAGATTGTGCTATGGTTGCCGTAGGCCATGAACATAGGCCAATACTGGTCTGGGTTCAATGACCTCTGGATTACAAACATTCAGGCTGGGGCTACAGAGAGTTCAGCTGAACCCTGAAGCAAGGAAGTAAGGAGAATACACCATCAGAAGAGCTATCACAATCCAAACTGATAGGTAGTAAGGAGTGGGGGAACAAGCTGCAATCACAGAAGAAAGTGGTTTGTCGCCGCTTAAGGATCTGCCTGGGACAATGAGGAATGAAAAACACTGCAGACACCAGGGAGAAGGCCTGTCAAGTCAAGTAACTCACCATGCTTCTGAAGGAGAAGGTGGTACAGGTCAGGTACGAGAAGTCAAGACTACCATGGAGGAACACCTTGAGCAAAGGGCACAAACTCTGGTTATTAATGCAGAGGGGCAAACCAAGTCAGAGCAATGAGAAATTGGCACAGGGATGGAATTGCCCCTACAAATTTCCTGGGACTCTCGAACAGGTTTTGAGATGAACTGACTCAACAAGAAAGGCTATGGAACCAGCTGTGCCCCAGACCTCCTGGGGAAAGGGAAGACCACAGCTATAAAGAAATAGAATCTGGTGGACAAGGAAGATGAAATGATCCCAAGGCCAAAGGGCCTCAAAGGGGATGATGCAGGACAAACCCTGACTGCAGAGACAATTGGATGGGTGTGATTGGTGTGGTCCTGACATACAACAAGCACTAAACCTCTAACTCTCCTATGTGTCAGAGATCTATGAACTCATGGACACCTGCTGCTGATGGACTACAGGGTGCCCGCACCAGCTATTAGTGAATACTCCTATCATGACTATATTGTTGTTGAGCTGGATCCACTTTTGTGGCCCTGTCTGTTCTGGGGAGGGGGAGCATGGCAGGGTAGAGTAGGTAAAGAGCTGATGACCCTTTAAAACTCGGGGCATGGAGCCAATGTAAGCACCTAAGTGAATTCACCTGGAATTGGCAGGGCTTTTAAAAGCAGGAAGCCCAGAGACTGCAAAAAGAGAAGTAATGAGAAATCAAGGGAGGCTCAGATGGAGGGTGTTCAAGCAGGACTCCTGATGAGCAGGGTCCGAGACTCCATGGAGCAGGAGCCCAGCCTACATGTTGGGGCAACCAAGAGCAGAGCAATTGGCCTGATGCCAGTGGAACTGTCCTGCATTAGAGTTAAAGTACGGGCAGGCATTGTCTTTGTGTTGCAGCGACAACCCCAGGGGACCCACCAGGAAGTGGGAACCAAGGGAACATAGCTAAATTCCCCACAGAGAGCGAGACAGAAACACGACTCCCTGCTACAAGGGTCATTTTAAAAAATCAGTTGTTGGTCTTGATATACAGTTGCTTCATGTTGGCTGTGTGTTCATGCATATTAATAAAAAATGAAGTGACCAAATAAAGTAAAAAATATCTAAGTCACCAAGAAAATAAATGAATAGCTGACAACATAGATCTGCAAATATCTGTTTTGGTTGCAAATGATATTAAGATGCTCAGATGGCTATCTGAAAATGCAAATAATATCCAAGAATGCAAAACCTACTGTTTGTTTCTACTCTTGCCCAAATTACTACTAGCCCAAAGGTTTTTGCTAAGTATCCTGGACCCTGACTTGTTTTTACTGACTACCGAGTTCCTGAGGAACTGGCTCCAGCACTCGGCAATTCCTTGATCAAGGGAGTGGTAGGAAGGGGGTGAGGAGGGCAGCAGGGGTAAAAAAATTTGCAAAATAACCTTTCAAAATTTACAAGCAAGTCAAGCACAAAAGGCTGGTTTCCCTCCCTTTCCAGCTTATCAACTGATAGACAAAAGCCTCTGGGGTTCCTGGCCCTCCCCAACCTACCATCTAATAGGCAGGGAGGAGGAAGCCCCAGGGACTTTTGCTCCCCATGCAGTGTATCATCCCCAGTACCCCCAGAGTCTGAAAGGCCAGGGGACTCTGGGAGTACTGGGAAACCAAATATGCATTTCAGGAAATTGCAATGGCTGAGTCTTCCTCTCCCCAAAGAAATGTGTGCAAAAGTATAAGAAACTATACTGGTACGCTCAGTAGGCTGTCACCACTCCCAACAGCTTTTAAAATATGGTAAGTGACTCAAACACAAAACCCCAGTGCCTTATTAGGGACCCTTGTTGGCCTAGGAAATCTAATTCCTTATTGTCCACGAGGGGCTGAAAATTGCCCGTTCCTCCCCAGTTACCTCCCAACTTGCATCTGAACCATTTATTTGAATGCATGGTTCAGATTCATGGTTGCATGAAAATTAGAGCTGCATTAATTTACCCTTATTTTGCAAGTCTAGTTTCAGCCCTTGGATCATGCTCTTGCACCCCCTCTCTGCCCCACTTTCGAGTACTGAGTATTCACCAAGTTTCTGATGAGTGGCCAAAAAATTGGGCCCAAACCTCAGAAACTCTGAAATGCTAACAAATAATTTTCTACTACTCAGTTCAGACCTAGCAAATTACAGACTAAAAATGTCATAACAGCAGGTGCACCTGCTGAGGGAAGAGATTTTTTTGTAGTTAAAAAATTCTATTGGATTAAACTGCGTATTGTCCCTACCCCACCTTTTAGGAAACCAGGCTTCATTAGTTCATGTGCTTTCTATACAGAACTATTTCTCTCCTCTGCTCTTAGCACTGTAGAGTTCATGCAGAGAATGTGGGCTGGATCATTTTCTAGCTTCCAAAGATGTCTTAAATTTTTAATGCCTTTAAAGTAAAAAAAAATTAAATAGCAAGCCCAATTCTAATTGCAGGAATATTGTGGGTAATGCATGAGTGAAAAATAATACAGCCTAGCTTTCTTGATTTCATGCTGAGTTTGAGGCACCGGTAGCAAGAAAAAGTCTCTCTTGCTAGTAAACTGAGTTAAGATGAGCTTGACATCAGTCATAAATAATAAATATGGATGCCCCTGTTTCTTACAGACTAACTTTTTAGAATAAACTGTACTTCTAATAGTGATTTTAAAATAAGTTTCACCTCTAACTCAGAGAATGGCACAGCAGGTTGCTGTCCCATTGAAGAAAAAAGTTCCAGTTTCTGATGATTTAGGAAAGCACAATGGAAGGACGGTCAGATCGCTATATAAAGAGAGCTGGTGGGACTATAGGGATGATTTTTGGTACTTGTAACAATGCTATATGCCCTAAGCTGGGGAATAATAAAAAAACCTGGTTAGTGAGAAGTCTTAAGGAAACTTGTTTTAAGTGTCTGGTGAACTTTCCTGGGGCTGAGGGAAAACACAGAGCTTCACTACACCAGCTGCGATTTCTATAAACCTGCAGTCACCCCCAACTCCCCCCAGGGCTGGTCAGCAGTCCTCATTCCCCTTAGTAACTGACATTCACTGAGCACAAGTCGCCCCGTCGCCCCCCGCACTTTCCGGCAGCTTGCAGAGGTGCTGCGGCTGCTTTCTCTACACTAGAGAATGGGTACATGCGCAGAGAGTCTGCTGTGCCAATCTGGACTCAGTGCTGCATCCACCCAATCTGGACTTAGTGAGCTGAGTCAGTCAGTTAGAGGCTAAGGCGCATTTAATACTGCTGCCATTTGCTTCCTCATCTTGGCTCCTCCTCCCCATACCCCCCTTCTTCGGCTCCCTCCTCCTCCTGGCTCAGCTGTGTGTCCGCTCAACCTCCTCCCCCTCCCCAGCCTTAGTGAGGCTGGGCTTGCAGGCTGCATCAGGGAAGAGGTGGGGCTGTGTGTGTTACTGATGGGAGGTGTGAGGGCAGCTCAAACAACAACACCATGAGAGAGAGTGCATGCTTTGGGCACTGTCCTGCTATTGCATGGCTCTCTCTCAGGGCAGGGAGGAGGGGCTGTGAAAACCTGGCCAGAGAGTTTTCAGGAGGAGCTGCCCTGGCCTGATCTGTACGCTGGCCACACAAACTATTCCCCAGGTGTCCACAGCAGCATATGCACAATACTGCTGCAGCTTGCCACTACTGGTGTTGGGGAACTGCTGGACAACAGGCAGCAACTACAGACTACAGCACTGCTGCTTTGTTTAGAAACTGGCAAGATTGACTTCCCAGACCCCACCATGTTCAGACCCTTTGCTTGTCCCTGGCCAGGCCACATGGCTAGCTATAAACTACTGCTGTTTGAAATGGCCTCTGCTGATTCACCACCACCACCTCTAATTGTCTACTGATTTCTGGTTTGGGGGTGCTTCTGGGGGAACTTGAGTGGAGGCTTGTTGTGCAATGGTTTCTCTGCTTGAGTTTCCTTGGCATTTTCTATTAGTTAAGTTTGATGATGTGCACACACACTCGGGGCCATTTTGTGCTTCCCTTCTGCTCCCACTGGTCTGGCCGCATGACTAGCTACTGCTGTTTCTAATGGCCAGGCCTCTGCTGATTTCAACATCCCCCCACCCCCATCTGCTGCTTTCTGGGTTTTGGGTGCTGCTGGAGGAGGAACCTGGGTGGTAGCTTTTGTGCAATGGTTTCTCTGCTTGATTTTCCTTGACATTTTCTATGGAATTTGCAAAGATGTGCAGCAGACACACTCGGGGACATTTTGTGCTTCTCCCCCCACCCCAAATCGTGTACTTTCTGCATAAGAAACTTCAGGAAGCGCTTGCTCTTAACACCTAGAGCATTTTTCTCACCATTCTGTTGTTTTTAAGTATTTTAAGGGATGTTACAGCATTTCCAGTTTTTGAAGAGATGTCTAGGTTTTCATAAGTATGTGCTGCTGGGGCCCACATTTTTTGTCAATCTAATTTACTCTCTTAAATCTATGTAGAATCTAAAACAGCGGACAACTACCCATAGAGAAAAAGTGGTATCTATTAAACTGTTTCTGAAGATCACCTACAGAAGCAGGTAACTTCTTTTCCCATGGTGGGGTGTAGAAAAGTGCATGGGGGGCCAAGTTTGTAGATATACTGAAACAATTTGTGGTGTTTTTCAAAAAGAAGCCATCACAAGTGTGGGATTCTCTTTGCCACTTCTATTGTGTGGTGGTCATGACTTCTCAGAGACAAACTGACCTTTCTGTTTGTTTGTTGTCATCAGAAGGAGAAGGCTCAGGAGTCACTGCTGCCAAGGAATTGCTAACCTAGTTCCAAGGGATTTGGCTGAAGAACAGAGAGTACATTGAGGAGGGTGCCAAGAGATATTGCTGTAAGTTGGAATGCACTTTAATGATTTATCTCCAGAGTGTTCTAGCAACTTCAGTTGCTGCCTGCCTGGCATTTTGTGTGCATCACACTTCTGGATATCATTTGCAAGAGGGAAAGGTGTGTGTGAGTGTGTGTAACATGTTATGCTTTCATTCAGGACTTGTCTTTGCACCCATTGTAGTACATTGCATAATGATGGCTCAAAGCACACTGCAATACAATTCCCTAAAATCTTATCTTATTTTTAAGGACAGAAGCATCAAAGAATCCACTAAAAATGAACACCATGGATTCACTGCTGACAAAGCCATTCTCACAGCTCTATTATTATTATTATTATTATTATTATTATTAAGAAACATTTATATGAAGCCAGCAGTGTACCTGGCTCTTTACAAAGTAATAAAATAGACACGGTCCCTGCCCCTGGGGCTTACAAGCTAAGAGACAGGAGCTGGGGGAGAGACTTAGGAAGGGGAACAGAGGGAGAGACAAGGGGTCTAACATTCATGAAGACGTGAGGTCTCAAGTGCACGTACTTGCCTTGGTTATGATGAGAATGACAGCAGGCAGGTCCATGTTGCAAGGATAAGGGTAAACCAATCATAGGTATAGGAATAGTGGCTCAGCAGGATAAAGAGTCAGACAGAGCAGAGCGAAAGAGGTGAGTTTTAAGGAGAGATTTGAAGGTATGAAGGGAGGGGGCAAGGTGGATGTGGACAGGGAGGGAGTTCCAGGCATGGGGGGCAGCAAGTGAGAAGGGACGAAGGCGCAAACGAATCCTGAACGAATCCTGCACAAGCTCCTAGTCTTCACCTATAAATCTCTTCACAACCTCGCTCCCCGCTACCTCTCTGCACTTATCGCCCTCCATACTCCAGCCCGTGCACTTCGCTCCTCCTCTGTCCCTTCTCTCACCCTTCCACGCCTTCCCTGCTCCCCTAAGCGCCTTTGTCCCTTCTCACTTGCTCTTATACTGAAAAATGTCAGGTGAAAGAACTGGGACCTGACCTTCCAGATCTTCAGATTGCACAAGCTTCCCATGACAGAGGGAAGGACTACATATGTCGGTTCAGCACAGCATGGTATGAAAAGAAGTGGCTGTGTGGCAGTGTTTCCAAGACTGCATTGTTTTGTTTTCCATTCTTGCTGTTTGGGGGTGAGGCAGCATGGATCAAGACTGGAGTGAAGGACTTAAAGTATCTAACTGAGAAGATAAAGAAGTATGATGAATGCAAAGGTCATATTGATAACTGCTTCAAACTTGCACCATTTGGTAAGACCAACATAGTGGCACAACTGGATGAAGGTTACCTTGTGAGCATTAGAAGGCACAATGAGGAAGTTGACAACAACCGGTACATTCTTTCTAAAATAATTGATTGTATTTGGTTCCATGGTGCTTTTTAGTTGGCACTGCGTGGCCATGATGGGACTGAGAACTCCTTGAACCCAAGAGTGTTTAGAGCCTTGGTTGATCTGATTGGTAGCATAGATTCTGTGATGGAGAAGGATTTGAAAACTGCCACAGTTTTCAAAGGCACTTCTAAAATGATCCAAAATGAACTCGTAGACTGCATGCTCACAGTGACCAGGGATTTCATTATCGAGGAGTTGAAGATCACCAGATATATGGCTATTCAGGCTGATGACACAACAGATGTGTCAACTCAATGCTACGTGGTACTCATTTATCTGTACATTGATAGCAGAGGCTCAGCCGTAGAGCATTTTTTTTAGTTTTACGCAGTTTCAAGACTCTTGTGCTGAAACCATTGCTACAGCATTGCTGCAGCAGATGAATGCTGTTTTTCTACAGGATTATGATAAACAGAAAGTGATTGCTCAGAGCTATGATGATTAGGGCTGTAGCGGCATACCGCCGCGGCAGCTTCTACCGATGGAAACCCCTATTCTGCACATCGTGGCACGGTTCGGCAGGGGCACCTTTCCGAGGGCTGCGGCTGCGGTTTGTTGCTAATGGTATCACGGCATCGGAACTGGCGAATGGAAGCGAAACTTGTGCGGATTCCCATATTAAGCGGCGCCAACTCCCCTTTCC
>QEPC01013615.1:622703-693952 GCA_003113815.1 Sphenodon punctatus
AAATAAGCGGAACCGCGGAACCGCGGAATGAAACCGCGGAATTAAAGCCTCTGCCATGCCATTCCACTAATTGCGGAAACACTGTTTCCGTCGGAAATAGCTACCGCTGCGAAATTCCGCTACAGCCCTAGGGGTGAGGCGGATGTGGCCAGGGAGGGAGTTCCAGGTGTGGGGGGCAGCTAGGGAGAAAAGACGAAGGTGGTTAGGGGAGGTATGGGAGGGTGACAGAGGGGACAGAGGAGGAGCAGAGTTCATGGACTGGAGTACGGAGGGAAATTAGTGCAGAGAGGTCGGGGGGGAGCAAGTTTGTGAAGAGCTTTTAGGTGAAGACTAGGAGCTTGTGCAGGATTCGTTCAGGGAAGGGGAGTCAGTGAAGAAAGGAGAGTAGGGGCTGCACGTGGTCAAAGCAACAGGCAAAGTGGATGATCCTGGCAGCAGAGTTTTGGATGGGAAGGTGAGAGTGGGGGAGACCAGTTAGAAGGAGGTTACAGTAATGAAGGCGAGAGATGACCAGGGTATGAACAAGGGTTTTGTCAGAGGGGACAAAGAGAAAAGGGAGAATCTTAGCAATGTTATGGAGGGAGAAGCGACAGTATTTGGCAACAGAGTCGATGTAGGGTTTAAAAGAAAGGGGTGAGTCAAAGATGAAGCCTAAGCTATGGAATTGGTGGACGGGAAGGATGGTGACTCCATTTGATGAAAATCGACAGGGAAGAGGGAGAGGAAGGATGAGGGGGGAAGATAAGGAGTTCAGTTTTAGCCATGTTGAGTTTGAGTTGTTATTGCATATTATTATTGCATATGTTGCATATTATTATATGAAGCATTTATATAGTGCCTGTAGTGTACCTGGCTGGTGCTTTACAGTTGTTGGGAGACAGGTCTCTGGCCCAGTGGGCTTACAATCGAAGGACAAGGATGAGGGGAGCACAGGGAGAAATGTACCTATTCCCGTTTTTTTACACATGAGGAACCGAGGTTGTAAACATTCATATTAACTTGAAAGTTGGCTAGGCTCCGGCTCCCATTGACTGGGCTCTGCTTACCATTGGGCTGGCCCCTCCCACTTCTGGCCCCACCCTGCACCCCACCAGCCTTGGAACCCACCAGCCGCCACTGCACTACACAGAGGCATTGTTTGCTAAAGCTACAGCCCTCTTCACACAGACACTCTAACGCTGATAAAATGGGTGTTACATTTTATTATACATGTTGCAGGGCACCCATAGAGCACAGCACACCTGCAGCCCTGCAACATGTATAATAAAATTTAACACCCATTTTATGGGTTAAGGTGTCTATGTGAAAAGGGCCTACATTTTAGAAATGGCATTTAAACCAGTGGAGGGGATGGTTTAAAATGGCCCTGGCAGACATGACCTATTTTATGGACAGTCCCCAAATTGTCAAGACTATCACTTAGTGCTGGTCTTTAAGTTTCATTGAGACACTTTTTTTCATATACAGTAGCTGCACTAGGTCTAAAGATTTCTGGTAAAGCTTGTCCCCGTGTATGTTAATGTTGTCGTCACTATCTTCAACATTTGGAAAAAGCCAGCCATTCTACATTCTAATTCTCAGGGGAAAACAGAGAGAAAACTCCATTAGGCTTAAAGAGGGACGTCCTTTAGAGACATGTACAGGAAATGACAAATATTTCAGGGATGTTATGGCATAATTTATATACATTAGGAACTTAAAATGTGTTTTTCATGTAATTGTGGGTTTGGCAACTCTCTTTATAGAAATGGATGTAGTAGAACGGATCAAATTTTTATTATTATGTATCTCTTCACCATAAAAGATCTTGAAGTGGCACTCCACAAATGTGGGACTTTCATAGAACAAAACATCAGAAAGTCTAAGATGTTTCACGTTCTCTCATTATTAGAGGCTAAACCACAAGACATACAAAGGAAGGCTGAAGCAACTGGGAATGTTTTGCACACAAATATCTAAAAAAGTGTTTCCATAAGAAAGATGAAGTAGAGATTCTCTACTTCCTCGGAAGGTTGGGAAAGAGGCTGTGGGCTCACGCTGCAGCAGGTAGATTTCAGATAAATAAAAGGAAAAACTTCCAAGCTGAAAGAACAGCTGTGTGATTAAAACTGGATGCCTAGAGGCTGAGGATTTGACTTCATTGGATGTTTTCAAAAACTAAAAAACAGACAAGCATCTGTCTATAATCGTGTATATAGAATCCAGCCTTGGAGCAGGGTTTTGGACTTTGGGGTCCTTTCCCAGCTCTATGATTTTATGGCTATTCTAAAAGTACCAAGCTACATTGCTTTCAGAATGAACCATGACCTTATAAAAGTGCCAGTTCCCAGTTTGAATACTTTTGCTTTGCTACTGCAACCCCCCCACATTGCAAGAACCGACAAATGGAAGGCGTTATACCTTTTGTGCCTCTATTTCTTGACATAACTGTTCATACTTCTCAATCTTGCTTTTTGTGACTAGTCTCTTCTTGTGTTGCCGTAATTTAACTCTCATCAATCCTCCTTTGACAAGCTGCCTATCATTTACCCCATTTTTCCCCATGACTTTCTTTACAGGAATCTCCATTGCATTATTTTTCCATCTTTCAACCTATTTATGTAGTGATGTTGCTTCTCTAAAAAAAACAACCCAGCATATTATCAACTGGTACATCTCTCTCCTGCAAATTAGGTACATGGCACATTGTGGTTAGTGCATAAGTGGCACTCAACTTGTGCCACAGCATATAGACTGCAGCATAGATCATTTTTGAAAGACCATGGCACTGGCTGCTGCCATTGGGTGTTTTCAAATGTTACGAGATCACACTCAACCACAGTGAACCATGCTCAGGAGGAGGAGGAGGAACCACAGTGGAGAAGAGGGAGGAAGGTGTACCACAGAGGGGGCCAGTGGGGCCTCCAGGAGATCCGGGACTTAATTAGGATATGGGGGACCCTGGAGTACCAGCTGGAACTCGCGCTCAACCAGCACAATGAGCATGTCTACCAGGACATAGTGCGGGACATGGAGGTGGCGGGGCATCAGCGCACAGAGACACAGTGCCGCTCAAAGGCCAAGGAGCTGAAGAGGGGGTACAAAGCCATCTGGTACAACAATAGGCGGTCTTGACACGGAGCCCGGACCGCCCCATTCTACAATGCCCTGGACCGCATCCTGCATATGAAGGGGTTCATAGTCTCCCCACGGCTCGTCAGGAGCGCTGTGGTCCAGGGAAGGGAACGGGCCGAGGTACCCCCTCCCCTCACTGCCCCACTGGTAGACATGAGCTCCAGGGTCCTGGACCCCCAGGAGGAAAGCCCTGGGTCCACCGGCACCTGCAGGCCCCCCCAGACAGCAGCCAGGAGAGCACCCACCCCCAGGCTGGGCAAGCGGAGTCCGAGGCCGGCACCCTCATCACCCACAGCCAGTGGTCCATGGGGAAGCACCCCCACTCCCACACCGAGGGGCCGGCCTCGGAAGGATCTGAGACTGACATTGAGGGTAAGCAGGTGACCCAAAGGGGGGAGGGACCAGGCCCACGGGGGCAGGGGCCCACAGGGGGGATGGATGGGTCAGGCCCAGCCCCATAACGAGCCCCATCCCCCCAATACTAAGGCGGGAGGGTGCCCAGTCCCAGGTCAGCCAACTGCACACCCAAACACCCACAACCCCCCCTACTCATCTGCAGGCCATGGGACACCCCAGGACCAGACCCAGGCAAGTGAGCAGGCAGCCACTGAGGAGACCCACCAGCAGGTGCAGGAACCAGGTGAGGCAGGCGGCCTGGTAGGGAGGGCACTCCGGGCAGAGGAGATCATCCAGACCTTGGAGGAACAGAGGGAGAGGATGATAGCGGCCATGGACCAGATGGAGGCGGCCATCGAGAGGTCCCTGGAGCAGGCAGAGGCAAGGGACCAGAGGCTCCAAGGCGAGGTGCACCTCGAGCGGAGGCGGGAGTGCCGGCAGCACAGCAGGCAGGTGGAGGCACTCGGGAGGCTGGAGAAGGCCATCACTGGCATGGTGTGGGATCACTCTGCGAAGATGGATAGGTCCCACGATATTGGGACCTCCCTGCTCCTGCACGCCAGCACGCCCCTGCCCCCAGGGGCCATGCATCTGCCTCCCAGTTCCCCCCAGGCTCAGGAGGGTGCAACTGCCATGGGGGGCCCCCGGGTCCCAGCCCCCCCTCCGACCAACCACCGCCCCCCTTGCCAGACATGGAGGAGGCCCAGGACACTGCTGGGAACACAGACAGTGGGGGGAGGGGAGCTCACAGGGGTCCATGGCCCATCCTGGCTGCTCACGGGGCTGACCCAGGAAAAGAGGGGGGTGGGGGGAGGGGGAGGGCAGTTTGAGGGGGGGGCACTAGAGGGGGCAGGGGACTACAGGGGTGGAGGGAGAGGTGGAGGGGTCACATGTACACGCGGGTGAAATAAATGTAAACACACATGTATGCCTCCAGGGCCCATTTGTGGGTGCCAAGTGGGGGGCACAACCCAGCAGGGGCCAGCACCGGGAACCCCAGTGGGTGGGCCAGGGAGGGGAGACCCTCACACCTGGGCACCCCGGGCAATATGCCTCGGCATAACGGTACTCCCTGGGGTTCTCAGCGTTCACGTACAGGGGCACGGGACCGGGGGACCTGTGGGGCTCTGGGTATTCTAGGACTGCCCTCTCGGTCTTGCAGATGTTGTGGAGCACACAGCAGGACCCAATCACCAGGGCGGAGGTCTCCACAGTGTAGTCTAGGTGCCCAGCGAGACTTCTCCCGCGCTGCTTGAGGGCCCCGAAGGCTTGCTCCACCATGGTCCTGAGGAAGCACAGGCGGGTATTGTTTAGCACCTCCGCAGGGGTCCATGCGACAGGGTAGACCAGCGGATGAGGGGATAGGCAGGGTCTCCCAGGATACGTAGTGGCATCGGTACCCCCTTGATCCAGGTCATCCCCATGTCAGCGAAATCCCCCTGGAAGATCCAGGCATAGAAGGGGGAGATGGTCATGATCCGGACGTCTTGACTGCGGCCGGAGTTGCCCGTGAAGATGTCTATGAACCAGCCGCAGTGATCCACAACCACCTGCAACTGCAGGGAGTGGTACCCATGCCCGTTCACATACTCTGCAGCCTCCCCTGCAGAGGGCCGGAGGATCTCAACGTGGGTGCCATCCATGGCTCCCATGCAGTTGGTGAAGCCTCCGGCCACGAATCCCGCCATCACGGCCTCCTGGTCCACCAGCTGGATAGTTCTGTCCAGGAGCACACCCTCCACTGCCTCGCCCACATCCTGGAGGATACAGGCTACCGTGGTGAGCCCTACCCCAAAGTGCTGGGACATGGAGTGGCAGGAGTCGGGCGTTGCCAGGGCCCAGACCCCTATGGCCACCTGCTGGACCATGGGGATGGGGGTCCTCATGGAGGTGTGCTGTCACTCCAGCCAGGGTGTCAGGAGCTCTGCTAGCCACAGCAGGGTGAGCTTGTCCATCCTGAGGTGGGCCCTCCAGGCCCTCCAGACCAGCGCCCTCGCCCACCAACCCTGTGGGCACTCAACGACCCATAGGCACCTCTGAATGGGCATAGAGAGCAGAACGGCCCGGCGCATGGTCTTCCTCACCCACAGGAGGTGCCTGGCCACCTCGCGGAGCGCCACGGGCCAGGTCCTGCCCTGGCTCACGCCCTGCCAATCTGCCCTGGATAGCCTCTGTGCCCTGAGCTGGGCAAGGGCTCCCCTGTGGCCATGGTGCGCCCTGAGGGCCCTTGCAGCTCTCCAGGCCAGGGAAACCTGCAGCTGCTCGGTGTGGTTGCGGTACCACTCGGCTGCGAGCGCGAGGTGCATCCAGTAAGGAGCTACCCTGTCCTGCTCCATGGTGGTGGGGGCCCCGGGGGCTGGGGGATGCCTATTATGGCCTTCCGCTGGGCGGCCGTGCTGGGGGCCAGCCCCCAGTCAGCTGGGCCCCCAAATGGGGTGCTTGGGTCTGTGGGTGTGCCCATGGTTACACGTGCTGACTGCGCATGGGTCCTTGCACCTGCAGGGGCACATGGTTCTGTGTGCTCCTTGTGCAGCTGCATGCCTTCACCCATCAACCCCCCACACCCATGGCTGTTTTCAACACCGTGGCCTTGGCTTCCTGATTAGCTGTTATGTGAGTGCAATTGTGCTTGGCAGCTGTGCCGGGTCCGCACCTCACACCTCGCTCTGTTGTGCTACAATGTTGTGGTCCGTGGCCGCTGTTCCTGGCCTTGGGACCCCTCGGAGGCCCTCCTGGACCTGGAGGGTTTGTGTGCCCCCCTGTCCATGCTGTTATTCTCCCTGTCTTGCAGGACCATGGCTGGTTGTCTGTCCACCGGGCTCCCGCTTCCCGGCCCCCATGGGGCCCCCCATATCTGAACCTTCCGTGAGACCATGTCTCTTTGTGACCTGTGGAATACCCTAGCTGTGCAGCTGCTCCTGAGTAGCCCAGCCAGCTGTGTGGGTGCTTTTGAGAGCTTGATCTCCAGACTTTATACTTCGGTTATGAGGCGAGCGCTCATGACTGCCGGCTGCATACAGAGACCCTGGGACTGGTTCACTTCCCTGATGGATGCATCCCAGACAAGCGGTGTTCTCATGTGCCCTGGTCCAGGGCTGAGACTGTGTCTGTGCTGGGTGTGTGCAGCCTAGGCACCTTCATGCTGTGCCTTGCTGAGGGGGGCCCTGCCCTGGCCATGTCCTACTTTGCCTGTGTTCATGGGGCGCGTGGGTACCAGCGCACCCGTGCGGCGGTGTACCACTGGCTGCTGGAGCTGGAACATCTTCCTTCACCCCCTTCTGTTGCCTACTGTGTGTCGGAGCCTTCCGCGGTGGAAATGTCGGTCCTGTTGGGGGTGTGGTCCTTTTTGAATGTCCAGCTGGGTCTCTCCATGCATGATCCCTTCGAGGCCTACTACCGGATCGCCCACCACATGTCCATGCTGGGGTACCACCAGGGCTTGATCCATTGGCCCCACCTGGTTCACTAGGTGGGGCACCCGGCCCCTGGGCCCGTGGTGGCCCCCAGCGGCTGCCTGTGAGTCCTGGTGTTCCTCCCAGCCCCCCGGTGTCCTGCACCCATGTGGGCTCCCGCCCCTGTCCGGGGGGGCTGTCCCTGCTGGCTGATCCCTCCCTGATGTCTCTGTCATGCTGTGGTGAAGCCTGCTTTGTGGGGTGCTGCTGCCCCTGCCTCTGGCCCTGGGCCCCCTCTGGGCCCCACCCTCCTGTCTGCCTGCACACCTGGGGTTCCCCTCCATGGTTGCCCTCCCTGGTGCCTGGGTGCGGCGCTTTGCATGGCCTCACTGACCCGCCTGTGTCCAGCTACCTGTCCCCACCTGCCAGCACTGCCACCTGCTGCCCGCCCACCCCCTCTTGAGTGCTTGTGTGACCTGGGGGTTCCGGGACCCCCAGACTGGCCCTCGGTGCTTCCTCTAGGGGTGTGTGTGCATCCTTGGACCTGCAGAACTGCACCGGCTGTCCTGGCTGCCCTCCATTGGCCCCTCTGCGGGTATGGGGTCTCCATGTGCCTCCTGGACTGTTCCTGCCCAGCTCTCTGTGCATTGCGGGCCCCCACTGTGCCTTGGTCCTGAGATCCTGCCCCCCCCTTTCCGAGACTGCTTTTGTTGCTGTGCGGGTGCCCATGCAGACTGTGCTGCTGTGGGGGTGGGGGTTGCTGATGCCTGTGTCTTGCCCTGCCCCTTTGCAGTTCCCCCCCTTCCGTGTCCCGCCCCCTTGCTCCCGTTGTGCCTTGTGTGTTGTCTGGGTGCCCGTGCCCCCTTCCCTTCCTTTCCCTTGTGTGTGCATGTGTGCGTGTGCCCAGTCATGTGCTTGTGTGTGTGTTCCTCTGTGCCTCTGAAGGCTGTGTGCCTGCTGTGTGTGGTAGCTGTCCGGCTCTTCTCCCTCTCCCCCCTCCCTTCCCATTTCCCTTGTGTGGGCATTCTCTTTTGTTCCTTTTGGCTTAGTTTGCCCTCAGGAGGCCATGTTTGTGTCCTGCCCCTGCCCAGTGGATTCTAGGTGTTTTGACCATGCCTGGGAATCGGCGTCACGTCTGTTGCGCTTCCCCGGGCCGTGATCTGGCTGCCCGATTCCTGGCCGTCACGTCACGTCTGTTCGGGGCTTTTATTCACCCCAGGGGGGGTTGTTTTGTTCACCCCCACTGGGAATCCACTGTGGTGAACCGGCCGCCCGTAACGTCTGAAAACACCCATAGTGTCTGCAATATTAATATTATTATTATTATTATTATTATTATTATTTTATTTATATAGCTCTAGCAATGTACCTGGTACTTTACAGAGAATAAAATAGACATGGTCCGTGCCCAAGAGCTTACAATCTAAAGACAGGGGGAGGGGAGACAAGGAAGGGGGAACAGAGGGAGAGACAAGGGGTGCAACATTCATGAGGATATGAGAACTCAGGTACACATTCTTGACTTGGTCAAATTGGGAGTTTACAGATAACAGGTGGGGATGATTAGCAGGAGTTATGAAAGGCAGAGCAGAAGAGGTGGGTTTTGAGGAGGATAATCCTGAGTGGGGATGATTAGCAGGAGTTAGGAAGGGCGGAGTGGAAGAGGTGGGTTTTGAGGAGGAAATTGAAGGTATGGAGGGTGGGGGCAAGGTGGACGAGGGCTCTCTTGTGGCTGGTGAATGCCTCTTAAATCCTAGCAGTCTCCACCTGGAGTTAGTCATTAGCTGCCTACTGTGATCAGTTTGCCACATACTTTGCACTCAGACTGGCAGTTCCTGTCATGCCAAATGTGAGTGACGCTATCTGCAGAGTCAGAGTTTATGGTTGGGAAAGCTCGGTCTTGTCCACTTTGCTTGGATCAGATTCAATTCAGGTCGCCCACCAATGTAGAGGATGTGCTTGGATTGGTGCACGTGATCAGTTATGAATTTGATCCATGCCCATCCTGGCTGGTGAGAACTAGTCAGGAGACATTAGGCAAGCCAGAAATTATGGTGACACAGGAAGAGATTTGAAGGACCGTCTTTCTCCTTACGCTCCCTCATGGCCCTTAAATCTGCTGAGGGTGCCCTCTTGCAGGTTCCATCACTGGCCCAGTTTCATACAACTCAGGCCCCAGAGGCATCCTTAGTGGCTGGCCCACAGCTTTGGAACTCCCTTCCCTTGGAGGCTCGCCTGAGCCCTAATTTGAATGTCTTCCAGTGGCCAAATTGAAGGAGGCCTTTTTATTTGGCCAGGCATTCAATTGGCAGGTATAGATTGGGGGGAAGGTGATGGAGCATTTTTAGTTTTATGGGGTTTTAATTGTTTGTTTTACATTTGTATTTTATATGTGCTTGTGAGCCTCCCTTTTTGCGGATAGGGCAGGATATAAATAAAAATAAATAAATTAGGGCCATAACTGACTGGGGTTGTCAATGCCTCCCTTCGGAAGGGCAGAGTGGCATACTGATTTAAAATTGCAGTCGTCTGACCCATGCTTAAGAAACCATCTCTTGATGTTGGCTCCCATACCAGCTATCCCATTTTAGGGAAGGTTATTGTACAGTCACCTCACAGATTCAGGCCTATCTCGGTGCTATTGAATTCCTGGATGCATGGCAGTCAGAATTTCACCCTGGGTATGGCACTGAGACTGCCCATGTGACTTTGGTTCAGGATCTTTGCTTGGAAATTGACAGGGGTAGTTATACCGTGTTGATTTTGTTAGGTATTTTGGTGGCCTCTGATACAGTTGATCATGGGATGCTGCTGACATGGCTGCATGAACTGACGGGTTCATGGAACTGCTCTTGTGTGGTTCTGCTAATTCTTGTTTGGGAGAATCCAGAGGATGGTGATCGGCGGTGGCCTATTGTGCCTTCGGGAGCTCCCTTGTGGGGTCCTGCAGGGTTCCATCTTGTCCTCACCCGGTTCAATATGTGTCTAAGACCCATGGGCAAGATTGTATGGAGATTTGGAGCAAAGTGCCATCAGTATACTGATAACACCCAACTCTATCTCTTTTTTTCCTCTGACTGAGGTCCTCCAGTCTCAGTGCTTACCCAGTGAGGTTTGCTGCTGTCCCACTTAATAGAAAAGTATAAGAATAAACAACTGAAGTTGTTTCCAGCATTCATTGATTTCAGCTCTGCCTTTGACCTAATGGATAGAGAACTCCTTTGGGCTAAGTTAGAAGAAATGCATGTTGATAAAAGGTTATTGATGTTGATACAATCACTATACACTAATGTAACACTCCAAGTATGTATTAACACAAAAGGAGCTCTATCAGTTTTAATTTCTACATCAAGGGGAGTAAGGCAAGGTTGCCTGTTTGCCCCAACATTGTTTAATCTGTATGTTAATAATTTAATCAACAAACATCAGGACAAAGGGATGGTCCCTAAGATTGGAGATCGTCCAATATCTGTATTAATGTACGCAGAAAACACTCTTCTATTGTCCACAAGCACACTAAGTATAATCCGTTTATTGGATGATTTTGGCAGAGAATGTGATACCCAAAATTTGGTAATAAACTACAGCAAAACTAAAATTATGTCTTTTTCTACACAACCTAAAAAAGAAAATTGGTGTCTGCAAAGACCCAAAATAGAACAAGTGCATTCCTTTAAGTATTTGGGCATAGTCATCTCCTACAATGGCTTCTGGGCATCCCATCTGCTTGCGATGAGACAAGCGGCTATAGCCTCTACCTCTGTATTTTTGAGGTTTTATAGGTCTAAGGGAGAACAGCAGATAAGTCCAACATTGAAAATCTGGGAAACTAAATTAGTATCCAAGGTGTACTATGGAGCCCAGATTTGGGGTTATGACGCCATGGTGGTTAAATACCTTGAAACTTGGCAGAATAAGTGGCCGAGGGTCTGTCTGGGGACAATGGCTGCAAGATTCGATAATCTCTTACTGTGTTTTTTCTTTAAAATACTTAATTCCCAAACTTCATCATTAATATCTATGTGTATATCTGAGAAAATGCGTATGAAATGTAGTAACAAATATTCCTGGTGGTTGGGAATAAATTATAAACTGGCACATTTGGGTTTTCCCACCGTTTTCCTGAAAACTTCCTCATATAAAGAAGTGGTTAAAATGGTTAAGTTGAGAATTGGGGATGCTGATAGCAGTTAAGAGTGCAGGCATCCAACTAACACATATCACCTTGGTACAAGTATAGGTCTATAGGGTTGGCAGGAGGTAGATACCTAAATGTGCTTGATAATCCTGTATACAGAAAAGTCTTTACCTCACTCAGGCTGCAAGCAATGCCTTTGGCCATAACAGAAGGGAGATACAAAGGTACCCCTTACTCAGAACGATTAGGTATTTGTGGTGGGAACTGTGTGGAGGACCTCCCGCACTATTTACTAATCTGCCCTATATATCAACAGCCTCGGGCAAGTCTCCTGGAGAGAGTTAAGTTTGATCAGTTTCGATCCCGTCTTCAGAAACTAATTTATCTTCTAGGGGATAAAAAAGAGGACGTAACAAGAGAGGTGGCTTTTTTTGCTGCTTAGGGCTGTGCGATTACATGACCAAATAATGGAGACTTGTATTGTATATGCTTACGCTCTTATTTGTTAATCTAGATATTGTAGATGAAATATAACTGAAGTATTGTATTTAGATTTTTATTTTGTGACAGCGATGCATGGTCCATTCATATTATGGCACTGTTGTACTTTCTTTTGGAGTGCCTAGTTGGCTTAGTGCCTGGCAGTTGTACTGCCTACTATAAAATATGTTTTATTGTTTGTGTGTGTCTTTTATTGTCATGGATGAGGTTTCAGCACAATAAATTGAAATTGAATTGGCTTACCCAGTGCCTGGCTGCTGTTGAGGTTGGATGTGGTCACACTGATTGAGACTGAATCAAGACAAGACTGAGGTGATGATGGTTGGATGATCTTTGTGACGTGTTATTGATAGTGTTCAGTTTCCTTTAGTCACTTAGGTTTGCAGCCTTCCGGTGCTCTAGGATCCATTGCTGCACCTAGATCACCAGGTTGCGGCAGTGACCAGGAGCACTTTTTTACCAACTTCATCTGGTAAGAATACAGTGACCCATCTTTTTTGAGGGGTGGGTCACTAGAAGTAAGTTATACCTATGTTCCAGAGTCTACTGCACTGGCTGCTAATAGCTTTGTTTTCACAATTCAAGGTGCTTTTTTTGATCTATGAAGCCCTAAATGGCTTGGGCTCCATGTATCTGAAAGATCACATGTTCCCGTCTGTTCTGTTGTATCCTCTAAGATCAGTCAAGAATGCCGTCTTGCAGGTACCATCTGCCAGTGAAGTTTTCATAACTAGGGTGCTGTCAGAACCTAGCCAGGCTGACCCTGGGAAGAGGTCCCAGGTGTGGAGACCAAGGCCCTTTCCTAACAGGCACAGGTGTATGGGGAGATGAATGGGCGGTGCGTGGGGGGTGCATTCCCATGAACCCCCTACCCACCTCCACCCATCTCCATGCATGGAGCATCGGGCACTGGTGCATGTTGCTCCATGCATGGGTGGTGGGTGGACCACAGGAGCGCACATGCACCCCTGGCCACCAATCCCCCTGCACCCACCACAGTGTTCCCACAGGGGTGTCCACCTACACACATGTGTGAGGGTGGGGGCATCTGTGTGAAAACAGCCCTAGTCCTCACAGTAGGGATGGGCAAACAGAACGGAGTTTGGAAATTCGGTTCGGTTCAGTTTGGTTTGAAATTCAAGTTCGGTTCGTAAGTTCAGTTCGGTTGACCGAACGAACAGACAGAGTTTGGTCAAATTCCAAACTTCCAAACCAAGTTCGGTCATTCAAAACCAGGTTTTTTGCTGTGTGTTCCCACTAGGGTTGGGCTAACAGAACGGAGTTCAGAAATTTGGTTCGGTTTGAAATTCAAGTTTGGTTCGGAAGTTTGGTTCAGTCAACCGAACAGACCGAGTTTGGTCCGAACTCTGAACTTCCGAACCGCGTTCTCCCATCCCTACCACACAGCCTAAGAAGCTCAAAAGGCCAGGAGCCAAGCAGGTGACCACTGTAGACGGGGTACCTGGACAACACCAGAACTGGAGGACTTGGAACTGGATAACTGGAAACTTGGAAGGCAGCTAAACCAGAGTCCTAGAGGACTGGAAGGCTGGAGTGTCAGGGGTTTCTGACCATGGGCTATGCTAGGCAGTACCTGTGTTGTGGAGAAACTTCCTCCACAACAGAGTCTGGGTAGCCAATAGGGAGTCAGGTGGGGCATGGCCAATTGGAGGTAACAGGACTGGCGGGTCATGGCTCTGGGCTAGCACCTGGCAGCTTCAGTGGCAAAATAAGTATGGAGGCTGCCTGAAGAACCCTGCCTGGATTCAAGACCTGCTCCTGTCAGGACCTGATACAAGCACACAAAATGGTGGTGTTGGTGGCTGCTCCACAGTTATAGAACTCTCTCTTTTGGGAATCTGCCTGAACCTGCTCATCTTCTGGAATTTTTGTTTGGCCAGGCATTTGACAGTCAGGGATATGGTTGGTGGTACAGGGTGTGGGTGTGTGTGTGTGTGTGTGTGTGTGTGTGTGTGTTAGGGAAAATGGTGGTGTGTTAACGGGATTTTTTAAAAGCTATTTTTAAAGGTTTTTGGTATGCTATCCTGAGCCTTATTGGGAAAAGTGATATTGGGAAACATTTATAAATAAAGTAGTCACTTTATCTTTTTCTTTCTTTATGCAGTTAACTGTCATTGCCTGTTTCTGTTCCACACCACCTTTTAACCCTAGCCTATCACCCTGGTTTTTTTTCCATCCCCTGGTTGAAAAAACATGAAAAATATGGTAATTTGTGGCTCTACAAGTTTGAGATTTTAGGACATTGTCACCAGCACCTCTGGACATAACATACTCAAATTTCATCCAGATATCTCTTAACATTTGTCTTCTATAATAGAAAACATACACAAACAATGCCTGGGGTAAAAATGACCCCAGCGTCAACGGAGTTTTCCTATTGGGGTGGAAATCCACCCCAGCTTACAAGCAGCCAAATCAACATTTTTAAAGGCCAGTTCACACTGCAAAATTACATGGAAGGCAAGGTCACTTTAGACTGCCAGCAGCAATGAAAATTAACCCCTTCACTGTTACGAACCTCTGTCTGCCATCTTTGTATTTGATGGGAAACACACATTAGTGTCATATGAGCCAAAGAAGGGGAAAGCAGTAATCCTCTCCACAATGCACCATGACATGGTGGTGGAAGGAGATCAGAGGAAGCCTCAAGCTATCCTGTGCTACAACAGTATCAAAAGTGGAATGGACAACTTGGACCATCTAGCCACCACCTATAGTTGTAAAAGAAAACCAATAGATGGACAATGGCATTGTTTTACAAGAAGGCAGGAGCTACTGAACATCGAACACAGGGCAGTTCGGTGTATGACCTGTTCGGGGTTCGGGCTGTTCAGTCCAAACCTGTTCGGTTTCATCAAACCTGTTTGGGGGGTCGGGGGGAACCCAGTTTTCCACACACACACTGCATGGGTGAAAGGGGCGCCGGGGTACACCTCAAGCCTGGTAAAAATTAAAACAAAACAAGAAGCCATATTCTGTAGTTTGAATAAAAAATAATGTTTTTGCAAAATAAAAACGAGTAGTGTTGGTTGTTATTTATTCATGTTTGGAGCTGGTATTTCTCATAAAACAGACGCTATAATGTCTGTGTGTGTGTGCTGGGCATAGATTGTGTGGCTACTGTAAAAAAAAGTTACATTTTATTCCACACTTTCAATCCCCAGGTCAAAATCAGTTTCGGGTTGAAATCCACCCCATGATCACTCGAGTGTAATATTTTTCATGGTGAAAGGTAAGGGTTTCAATTGCTGTCAACTATTGCTCACAGATTTGGGAGCCATTTTATTGATAGATACCTTTGAGACTTGCTGGATAAAACTGTTTATCTTGTCTAGATTAGGAAGTCATCCGATGTGAAACCCTTTATTATTGTAATTGTAATTGTAATTGTAATTGTTATTGTTATTGTTATTGTTATTGTTATTGTTATTGTTATTGTTATTGTTATTGTTATTGTTATTTATTGCTTCTACTTCTGATCTACTCTGATCCAGAAAATGTAGGTTTTATTTGCTGTTGAGACTATTTTTATGATAAGATAATGACAGTTATGGATGTAATTGTTTGAGATTAGCAAAGATAATGTATGTTTCGGATCACTCTGTCTCCACTTGGCCACAGAAGAGCGGCTTTTCAATGGTCATTTTGGGACCATGCAATCCAAAACCTGTAATCATCTTTCAGGTACATGTGTACAGAACACACAAGTCTGTTTCAGACCATTTCATATCCATTTCAGTCTGGGTATGTACGTCAGGATAGACACCCGTATATGAATAGCCATTATTATGTTTTTCTCAAAGAGTTTTGCTTTACGAACTATTTTCAAAAGTTCAGTCTACATCTTTCACAACACTTTCTTTGACTATTGAATGACTAATAAACCTATGGGTAATAAGGCTTATTAGAAGTTGTACTATTGCTTTTTTTTGCTTCCCCATCCCTTTCCTGTCCTAGAAAGGGTCTTCATAAATGGACTTGGTCAGCCAGGCTGTCTGGGAGATGGTATAGGGAATGTTAGACCCCTTCCTTCATTTATTTGCTCCTTATATTGTCTTATTCAGGGACCCATGTTCATAACATTTTTCCTATTGCCACCAGTGGAGAAAAGTGCAGTGTACAACTGTACATGGGTCCCTAGTCTCATCTTTCAGGATCCTCCTCCTCTGTTGTAACTAAGCTGAGCACCTGCACCATCAGCTTCTCAGCCTCTCAGATATCTCCCTGTTCCTCCCTATGTTCCCCTCCCCTAGTCCATTCAGAGCAGGGACCTGTCTCTATACTCATGGCTGTTGAGCACCATGCATATTATTTGTGCTATATAAATAGTAATAGTAATATTAATAGTAATAATAACCAATGTCCAACAGCAGAAGAAAGGAAATAGGTTTGACCACATCCCCAAAGTGGTCAAAGTGTCGCTGTCTCAATAGCCTTCATGAGAAGGAGGAAACTAAACTTGATCACCCTCTGAATTTTGAATGCCAGAAATTTGTTGTTTTTTTTTCTTTTCTTTTGAAGACGGGTTCCTGAAGTAGCGAGATTCTCATGCCTCATAGAATGCCTGTGATGAACACCACCAGGTTCATCTTTTAAATTTTTTCAATATATTTAATCAAAGCTCAAATAAGTCGTTACTTTTTGTTCCTTCTCCTTCTTACCTTTGTTCATCTCCTTTGTTGTAAACTCAACCTTTGTTCATCACCTTTGTTGTAAACTCAACAACAAACCATAACTTAGGGATGGGCGAACGCGGTTTGGAAGTTCGGAGTTCGGCCCGAACTCGGCCTGTTTGGACGACCGAATCCGAACACAAATCCGAACATGAACTGGCTAAACTGAACTCAATTCCGAATGTCAGAATGACCGAACAGTTCAGTCAGTTTGGATCGCGTTCGGATCGCGTTCGGGTGGCAAAAAAAGGTTCATTGGAAGGTCAAACGTGACAGGGAGGGGCAGTACTAGTCACTGAGGAGCAGACTTCCAAGCATCAGGGGTGGAGGGGCTTTCAAGAAATGAAACTATCTGCCGCCCGCCTACCCAGCACCTTCTGAGCTAGTCACTGTTCCTGAACAGCAGGCGTTGAGTAGGATTATTAGATTGCTTTAAGTTTCATTTCAGTTTTGTACTGAAATGAAACTTAAAACTGAAACTGAAACCCTGTGTTGTTTGTGATTCCCCCCATTCCATATATATCTACATCGATATCGATATCGATATCGATATCGATATCGATATCGATAGCTAGCTAGCTAGCTAGATAGATAGATAGATAGATAGACAGATAGATAGTAGAGAGTTGTAGGAGTTAGCTTAGAGATAGAGATAGCGTTAGTGATTTAGTTTGAGTGTTTGTAGGAGTAGGCCTGTGTACTTATTAGATAATCCATTTAGTTCATAGCATTAGAATAGTTAATAGCAGTTAGATTTAGTGTATATAGATAGATATAATATTAGATAAAAAAATTAAATAAAAAAACTAAATAACCAAATAAAAAACCAAAAAACATATAAAACCAAATAAAAAACCAAAAAAACATATAAAAAACAAAACAAAAAACCCAAAACATTTCCCGAACAGCTGAACCCGAACCCGGCGAACTAACCGAACTGCCGAACTGAGCGGATGTACTGAACGCAGCCGAACCAAACAGCCGAACCCGAAAAGCGATCTGTTCGCCCATCGCTACCATAACTTCCATTACCTTCCTTGATCTGTTACACCTGGTTTCATTGCTCAAAATAGACTTGTGGGAAATGCATAATTTAGTATTGCTAGTGGTACTTCAAAGTTTTTCACCTTTTTCTACAGTGTGGGGCATGGCTTTCTTGTATGAATCCTCTGGATAGGTTTTTTGTTTTTGTTTTTTAAACAAAATCACTCTCTTATTTCAGTCATTGATGTGATCTGTCTCACTCCCAATTTTTGTTTGTGGCAGATTATATTATAAGTTCTATTTTCTATTGGTGGACTCATCTGTTGGGACAATTTATGTTTGGGGAATCTCCCTCAGCAAAGGTAGGTAGACTGGACAAACGTTGAGGTCTCTTCTAGCCCTAGGATTCCATTTTCCATGAAGATTAGATTTGAATTTAGGGTGGGAAACCTTTATGGCAAAATTCTGGAGAATAATATAGAATACTTGTATATCTTTCTGTAAGATTTGTTTCAGTTCTCTTAAGAATCTCCATGGGATGATTTTAAATACCTTGCACTCTATTAAATTCTATAGACCAAAGTGTAATTTCTATAGAATACCAGTATTTGTGGAAACTTGATTCTCTAGGTCTCCATATTGTAGGTTGTTGAATTCTTGTATGCATTCCTGTAATGCAAATAGGCGGGGAAGTGTTTAATTTGCTTAAATCGATATTAGAAAATTATTAAAACTCTCTTGTACCAAGTTTCCAGGCCTGAGTTAATATTTGCTACCAGACTTAAGACCTTCAGAGACAGGGATTATATGAATCCAAGGAAAAGAATGCTGTCAGCAGTGGGTCATTGTTTCCTCTAGCAAATTACATGGCAACGCATTATGACAAAATCACAGCTAATGCGCTTTGCTGGCATTAAAGGGTTATGGCAGCAAGTCAGTGAATTTGGAAATACTGTGTGTGAAATCCTGCCTTTACTGACAGTACTACATAGGGATTGGCTGAAAGCAATTCAGCATTGGCTTCACATAAAACACCAGAAATAGCCTTGTGGCATAGGCCAGTACAGCTCAGGGCAGGCAGTCACACCATGCTATGGAAAGGACATTATTTTTCCTTTGGATCAGGATCAGGGCTCCCTCTTGTTGAGAACACGTTGTAGATGGGAACATATGCTGTTCACATCCCTTTGCCGGCAGACTATACACTTTATTGGAGTGTGGAGAAGGTACATAGTTCATTTTCATTTTAGTTTTCATTTCTGTTTACAAAAAAAGCCTTCATTTTCTGGGGATTTTGTAAATGACTTACCATTTTCATTAATTGTTTTGTTTTATTTTATTAAAATAATAATTAAAAAATCACTGTTCATGCACAAATTGTCCGCCTGGGCTGTTCTGCACATGCATGACCCTTTTCCAAAATGGCAGCCCCACTGCCGGCGCCATATTGGAAAATGGCACACATGCACAGAATGACCCCAGTGGTCATTTTGTGCATGCACAGTGATTTATTAATTTAAAAAAATATATTTTTAATAAAATGAAAAAAAAAATGAATGGAATCAAACAAATGATGTATAGTTATTTATTTGTTTTCATTACCTTTGTTACAAAAACGAGTAAGGCTCCATTCATTTTAGTTATTAATTAAATGATACAAAATAGCACACCCATAGCCCATTAGGACTGTAATATTCGGACAAGTTTCTATTTTTATGCTTCTTGAAATTAGCCTTTTATTTGTACAAGTGGTGGTAAAAGAAAGCATCCCCTTATTCAGTTTTTATTCTACATATTTGCATACTCTTATAGATTTGTAAACATCACAGTATGACATTATTTTGGAGTGAAAAATCATTAATCAAATAGAAGATAATTTCACATCTGGAAATAAAATAGTAAAATGGGATCATGGCTGTACTGAATTAATATATATTTATTAACAGCAACAGCCAAATGATCATAGTAAAAAATCCAAAAATGATTCTGTACAGATAAAAAATAATCTGTACTGAACGCACCTTTCTGCATTCATAAAACATATGCACGTTTTGATGGTCAACAGAGTGTCTGAATACATCTTTCTTTGCTATGCTATATTTGCATTTTCATTATTTCTGTTGTTTTTGTTTGGTCACTTCAGGTACTTCATAATTCCAATACTTTGTTTTTGGTACATTTGTTTATCTCTGGGGCTGATCGTAATACCGTAGCATGGGTGCACATACAGTTCTCAACCTCAGACACCATATGCACAGAACCCATATGCATCCTGTGTGCATCCCTGGCATGTGGAATATGACGCACATGCAAACAACACACAACCTTTGTGTGTATAAGTGCCTGTGCATGTGGGTTTAGGATTGTCCCCAGATTGGCACAACAGTATAATACACAATGGTGCTTATTGCACTCTTACTATCAGTGAAATAGGTTAGCTGCACATCCCTATTGTGCACAGTTGCATTGTCACACACCATACTGTTGTACAACACTTGTGGTGAAAACAGACGTAATGTTAACTCCACTTTAATACCACTTTAACACCGCTTTATCATTTCTTATGCATGTTGCAGGGCTGCATAGGGCAGCAATACAGCTGTGCAATATGCCCAAAAAATGTTCAAGTGGTGTTAACGTGGAGTTAGCATTCTGCCTGTTTTCACCCTTGTTTTCAAAAGTTAGCAAAAGTACTTCAAATATTGAAATAACAAAGAAACTGCAGTGGTTGAGCTGAAATAACTGAAACAAGCATTCAGTCAGAGACAAAGGGTATTTTCAGATGTGATGGGGCCTGTATTGGCCCCATCATGGAATCACCCATTGATCCACCACCGGGATGAAACCGGCACGTCCAACAGACGTGCCGGCTGATCCCGGCGGGGAATTGGGGGGGGGAGGGGCCGTGTGGCACAACGTGCGGCCACACAGCCCCCCCCAACACAGTTTAGGCTGCCTGCTCTCTTGGGAGACGGGAGGGCGCCGCAGCCAATGCGGCCACAGCGCCTGCCAGCATTGACCACAGCCCGGAATTCCACCACTGATTCCGGGCCATGGCAGGGGGACCGACGTTATGGTCACCTTGATCATGGAGGGGAATCATTGTCAGGTTCCAGGGGCGGAGCCAGGGAAAGGGGAGGGGAAGTGGGTAGACAGGAGGGGGGGACGGGGTGTAGGGAATCTGGGATGTCCCTTAGTACACATGGGGAAACCTCTCAGCTGCTCTCCAATACCAAGGAGATGGGGTGTTCAGCATGGATCCCAGCACTGCTGGTCTAAGAACGCCTACAGCTCATCATCGAGGTTGAGGGGTGGGAAGTCAGAAGCGAGAGATCAGGGAACTAAAGGCAGGGATAAAGGAACCAGAGATGGGGAACGAGGAACCAGGGGCAGGGGAGCAAGGGACGTGGGGTAAATAACAAAGAAACAAGGAACCAAAGGCAGGGAAGTAAGGGGTCACGGGTAAGGAACAAGAAACCAGGGGAAAGGGAGCAAGGGGCCAAGACTAGGGAACAAGAAACCAGGGGAAAGGGAACGAGGGGCCAAGACTAGAGAACAAGAAAGCAAGGCCAGGGAGCAACGGAGGGCAAGGGGCCAAGACTAGGGAGCAATAAACCAAAACTAGGGAGCCTTGGGGGCAAGGGGCCAAAACTAGGGAGCGAGAAACCCTAGTGGCAAAGGGGGGGGCGAGGGAACCCTGAAGCGAGAGGAGGAGCAAGGGAACCCTGAGAATGAGGAGGGACCAAGGCGAGGGAGCCCTGGGAGCAAGGAGAGGAACAAGGGAACCCTGAGAGCTAGGAGGGGGCCAAGGCAAGGGAGCCCTGAGAGCTAGGAGGGGGCCAAGGTGAAGGAGCCCTGGGAGCAAGGGGGGGCCAAGGGGCCAAAACTAGGGAGCGAGAAACCCTAGTGGCAAAGGGGGGGGCGAGGGAACCCTGAAGCGAGAGGAGGAGCAAGGGAACCCTGAGAATGAGGAGGGACCAAGGCGAGGGAGCCCTGGGAGCAAGGAGAGGAACAAGGGAACCCTGAGAGCTAGGAGGGGGCCAAGGCAAGGGAGCCCTGAGAGCTAGGAGGGGGCCAAGGTGAAGGAGCCCTGGGAGCAAGGGGGGGCCAAGGCAAAGGAGCCCTGGGAGCAAGGGGGGGCCAAGGCAAAGGAGTCCTGGGAGCTTCGTGGGGACTGCAGTTTGCTGCTACATCACTGTAGATGCATAGATAATTTTTGTGGGTCAAAGAGGGGAGGCTAAAGCCATTTTATTTGGGAATCTGGGGTTAGAGTTTAACTAGGGATGAAATGAATAGTAAAAATTTTATTCATGAGTATTTCCAAGTTTCCGAGGACTGACTCTGAGGGTTTGGCTGGTCCTCAGAAACTCAGACCAATACTTGCAACTTAGTAAAATACTCAGTAAAATGAAACAGAGTAATGACTTAGTATTTTACAAGTACCAAGTCATAGTGGTTTTCCTGCCCCTATATAAGGTATATTTATCCAAGAACTGGACCGAATACAGAGTACCATGTTGATTCCTTGGTAAAACAGAGTTGAATACCAAGATACTCCATAAAAACAGTAATTTTGAATACTGAGTTTCAGCACTAAGTTTAACCAATTCAAATATCCTGCTGCTTCCTCAATCCCAGTTGTCTACACCTATCCATTGTCTCCCATTTCTAATCTGGTATCCCGTCTTTTAGTGAAAAGATTAACGGAGACGCAAAATTGCTTCTTTCCCGAACACGGATGCTAAAGCTTCTCAGTTGCTGCTGCACTTCTGTATCCTTTATGAAAGCCAAAGATCTTTCATTCTCTGGAATTAGAAGCATCATAAACCTGAGCATACCCAGCTGGAACGTATGTCAGTACAGTTGAGAGGCACCAAGTCAGAGCCCAACTCAGAAGAACCATCTGTTTGCAAAGCTTAAGCTTAAGCTTAAGATTAGCAAGGAACGATGCAAGCATCATAGGTGGTGACAATGGGTGAGAAAAGTAGGATAGATTGCTGGATAATAAAGGATGATACCAGGAGGAGAAATGGTTCAAAAATTGAGCTCTCTTTCCACCTAAAATTCCCTGGTGGTTCCTTGCAACAAGCAGCTTCCTATCTCACCATTGTAAAAGTGTTTGTCAGGATCTCAGCCTCAAGGCACCAGTGCCAAGGGGTTGATGCTGGTGCTGGGGTCTTGCTCCAGGACAAGCCTCTGGGCATCCATCTTACCAAACCATAAATACAGAGAGACAAGCTAGAGGCAGGGTCAGTATGAAGCAAATATGTCTGTCTATAGAAAGACAAGGAGTTCAATATGTGTAGGCTATCAATGACAAGAAGAGGGCAAGAGCAGGGTCAGGTCCATAGCATAGACCTTAGGGATGGGCGAACGAGGTTTGGAAGTTTGGAGTTTGGCCTGAACTCAGCCTGTTCGGATGACCGAACACGAACACAAATATACCAGACATACCGAACACCAAACGGCAAAATGGCCAGACAGTTCGGTCAGTTCAGCTCACGTTCAGGTGAGTTCGGGTGGCAAAAAAAGGTTCACTTTAAGGTAACAGGGAGGGGTAGTACTAGTCACTGAGGAGCAGACTTCCAGGCACCAGGGGTGGAGAGACTTGCAAGAAATGAAACTATCTGCCTCCCCCCTTCCCAACACCTTCTGAGCTAGTCACTGTTCCTGAACAGAAGGCGTCGAGTAGGATTATTGGATTGCTTTAAGTTTCATTTCAGTTTTGTACTGAAATGAAACTTAAACCTTAAACTGAAACCTTGTATTTGTGATTCCCCCCATCCCATATAGAGAGAGCTAGAGAGATATAGATATAGAGAAATAGAGAGATAGGTTAGGGATAGTAGTCGTAGGAGCTAGCTTAGTGATAGAAATAGCGTTAGTGATTTAGTTTTAGTGTTTGTAGGAGTAGGCCTGTGTACTTATTAGATAATCGATTTAGTTCATAACATTTAGAATAGTTAATAGCAGTTAGGTTTAGTGTAGATAGATATATATATTAGATAAAAAAATAAATTAAAAACCCCCATATAAAAACAAAAAACCAAATAAAAAACAAAAGAAAACCACCCATAACATTTCCCGAACGGCCAAACCGAACAGCCGAACCAGGCGAAATAACCGAATTGCCGAACCTAACGGATGAACCAAACGCAGCCGAATCAAACTGCTGAACCAAACGGCCGAACCAAACGCAGCCAAACCGAACGGCCGAACCCGCACCGCAATCTGTTCGCCAATCCCTAATAGACCTGTGACCAGAGAATCATTCCAGGAAGGCAGATAGATGAGTGAGGCAGCCTTATATGTCAACATGCTGAGTCTCTGCTTGGATGTTCAGGACTGAAGACTAACTCCAACACAGGAAGTATACATAGGGCCTTCAGCCAATCAGGGGCAGGACCTTGCCAGACAATCATGGCTAGGGTCAAGGCTGCCGATAGTCTACTGGGCCCAATTCAAAGTTTTGGTGATGACTTTTAAAGCCCTAAACGGCTTGGGGCCTTCTTATCTGTGAAACCGCCTCAGGCCCCAAGTCATTTCATGGCCCCTGCGGTCGACTGGGGCCGCCCAACTTGAAATCCCCCAGGTATCCTGGGTGGTGACGGCTGGGAGGATGTTCTTGCTGTTCACACCAAGGCTGTGTAACTCCCTTGCGATGGAAGCCTGTTTATCTCTCTTTCCAAAGATTGTGTAAGTCCTGGTTGTTCTTCTGGGCCTTTGGGGAAGGGGGTGGGGGGGATAGGGTGTATGTGTGTGGGGTGTGTGTGTTTTTATTGCCTTTAGTACTTTGCTTTTAAAATTTTTAAATAATTTAATATCTAGTTTTATGTGTATTAGTTAGACTTTATATGTTGTTCCCCGCTTCGAGCCACTATGGTGCGGGAGGATGTGGGGTAAAAAAGTATTTTAATTAATTAATTCATTAGTAAATTAATAAAAAAATCTTGCAAGTATTCTCTGAGGATTCGAGGAGTGGTCTGAGTATTCAGGAAATTCCTTGAACTCTCAGCGAATATTTGGCTGAGTTTCAAGGCTGGGAGAGGTGGAGGTCAGAGTTTGGGTAATTAAAGGGGAGAGGGGGGCCTAGTAGTGGAAGAGGGTGGTTTACTAACCTTCTGAAGGGGTCCTGCACCAATGTGTGATCTCTTCCCCCCTGGTAAGTTTGAAAATAAAAAACCCAAAACACTGAGCATACTCAGAAGAGCCTGAATGGCCCTTTCTGATCCTGCATTGCTCAGCCCTTTTCAAAGATGACACTGGCCTGCTGATGTATTAAATGTTTATAAAATTGGGTTCTTTATGCAACCTTTCTGAAATTTGGTATACACTATGGGTAATTTCAGATGTTATGAGATCATAGTCAAACACAGTGAACCACAGACAACCCCGCGGCATGGCCAAAGAGCCCCGAACGTCTGATCGGCGGCATCCAGATATTCACCAGTCAATCACCCATAGGGGCCAAAGCCAACCACGGTTCCAGAGGTCGGGATGGGACCATCTCTGGAAGCATGGTCAAAGCGATCCCCACCAGGAAACCGCCAACCGTAATGACTGAACAGCAACCACCAGGCAGGAGAACATAACAATCCCCAGCCATGGCGAAAGCACATAGCGTCGCTGCCAGGCAGTGAGAAACACACAGACCGGGGAGGGAGATTTAAAGGGCACAAAGCAGCAGGGGAATGTGATGGGACAGAGCAAGGTGGAGGGGCGAAGAGAGTGGATGGTGATGGAGGAGGAGGAGGTGGTGAAGGAGGAGGAGTGGCAGCTGGGGAAGGCCGCGCCAGAGGGGACAACCAGCCAGGTGATGGAGGCACCCCGGAAATGGGTAAGGAGTGTGAGGGGGGCCCCCCACAGTGGGTGGGGAAACCAGGGAATGCAGGAAGGGGGATGGGGCACATAGGGACCCACCCAGTCACAGAACAGGCGATACAGGTGCTGCTGACCGGGGGGCACCGAAACCCGGTGCCAGGGAATGGTGGGATGGGGACTGGGTCCATGCAAGGGTAATGCAACCCCCCACACCCATTCCCCAACAGGTGCACACATGCCCTGGTGCATGGGACCAGCAGGCGATGGGGACAGTGGGGGACAGCCACAGCAGCAGCTGGAGGACCAAGGTGGGATACAATGGCAGGGGGGCCCAATGGGGGTACACCAAGGGCAGGGATGGGTGGGTGAGGCATGGGCCCCCCTGGTCTGGTACGGTGCGTCCAGCGGCTCAGGACAGGGGTCTGGAGGGGGGATGGGTGGGGATGAGGGGGGCACCAAGGGGGAGGACCATGCCCTCCATGAGCTGGGGGGGCACAACCATCCCCAGCACTGCTCCAGGACGGTTGGCACACGACCAAGACCAACTAACAGTCTCCACCTGGCTCCCCAACAGAGCAACCAGCAACAGCAGCACCAGTCGAACCCATTCCCCCAGCACAGCGGATGCAGGAGCACCGGGTACGGTGCCGGAAGGAGGATCTGGCCAAGGAGATCGTCTGGACCAGCACGGAGCAGGGGAAGTGGCCACTGTGAGGGCCCTGCAGGAGGCCAAGGACCAGCAGCTGGTGGTGGAAATGTGCCTGGAATGGAGGCGGGAGCACCAGGAACACATGAGGCACATGGAGGTGTTGGGGTAGCTACAGCAAGCCATCGATCAGTTGGGAGCGGAGCACACACGGAGGATGGACCGGTCCCTTTACATAGGCACCTCACTGCTGCTGCATGCAGGAACCATGAGTGCCTATATCATGGCAGCCACTTCGCCCGGCACCATACTGGCTCCAGTGCCTTGGGTTCCCCCCATGGTTCCCCCACCAACTCTCCAGCCGCCAGCACAGCCTCTGGGTCTGTGAATCTACCTCCCAGTCCCACACAGCCTCCAGAGGCAGCAGCCTCCCAGGAGGGGGCCCTCCAGCACTGGCGGCACCACCTCCCCCCCTCCCCACTGCACAGGCCATTCTGGACCTGGAGGCATCCCAGGACAGGGTTGGGGAGATAGACAGTGGGGCTTAGGAGAGCTCACAGAGCTCCATGGCACCCGTAGGGTGGCCGGGAAGGTGGGCCAGGGACCAGGAAATGGGGGAAGGGGGAGGGGGCAGGGAACAGAGGGCACTGTATGCACAATAAACACATGGGTGAGCAACACCAACAGCTTTATTGTTGGCTTCATAGTACAAGGAGGGGGGCAGGGGATCGGATCGGCTGGGGCTCAAGGGTAGGGGGGACCTGCCGTGGGGAGGCTGTGGGTGGGCACAGGTGCTGGGATGGCTGGTGCTGTAACCCACCTGTGTGGACAGGGTGTGAACCTGGGGACCAGAGGTGTCCCGTGGTAGCCCCAGGGGTGGGGGCGGGGCCGGCCCAGCACTCTCAGTACCCGGCAGTACTGGATATATGCCTTGCCAGGGCAGCATGAATCTGCTTGGCATAGCAGTATTCCTGCGGGTTCTCTGCATTCACATAGAGCGGCATGGTTCCTGGTGGCCGCTGGGGCATGGGGAACGCCAAGGTGGCCCCATCGGTCTCACAGATGTTGTGCAGGACACAACAGGCACCGATCACGAGGGCTGAGGTCTCCACAGCGAAGTCCAGGTGACCAACAAGGCACCTCCGGTGCTGCTTGAGGGCCCCGAAGGTCCTCTCGACCATGGTCCTCAAAGCGCATAGCCGGGCATTGAACAGTGTCTTCACAGGGTTCCTGGGGACCAGGTATGCCTTCATGATCCAGCGGAGGAGGGGATAAGCTGGGTCCCCCAGGATGCAGGAGGAGGGGATAAGCCGTGTTCCCCAGGATGCAGGGGGGGCATCATCACCTCCTTAATCCTGGACATCCTCATGTCGGCAAAGTCCCCCGGTACATCCGGGCATAGCGGGGTGAGATAGTGAGGATCCGGGTATCATGGCAGCGGCCGAAGTGGCTGCTGAAGATGTCAGTGAACAAGCTCCGGTGGTCCACAACCACTTGGAGCTGCAGGGAATGGTACCTGTGCCGGTTGATGTATTCACCCACATCCCCGTTGGTGGGGGTGGAGGATCTCGATGTGGGTGCCATCCACAGTGGCCAGACAGTTGGAGAACCCGCCAACCTCGAAGCCTGCCAGCATGGCCTCCTGGTCCATGAGATGGATCGCGCGGTCCAGGTACACACCCTCCAATGCCTCACAGAAGTCCCTGAGGATGCCCATGATGGTGCTCGGTAGGAATCTGGTGTTGCCAGTGCCCAGACAGCTATGGCCATGAGCTGGACCATGGGTATGGGGGTGCACTTTGGAGTGTGCTGCCGCTCCAGCCAGGGCACCAACAGCTCAGCTAGGCGAAAAAGGCACCCCCTGTCCATGCATCATCCCACCATGCCAAGACCCCAGCTCACCATTCTTGTGCCCGGTCCATAACCCAGAGCCGCCTTTTGAATGGGCATGGCGAGCATGGCTGCATGTACCATGACATCCTGGCACCAGTGGTCTCGGCTGGCTGCCTCCCTGAGAGCAGCTGCCCACCCTTAGGCAAGGCACAGGGCCTGTTGGTACAGCCCAGACTCCCACTTGGTCCTGAGCCTGGCCAGGGAGTGCTGGCGCCCATGGTGAGCATGCCAGGTGGCCACAGCACTCCTGGCCAGGCATCCCCAGATGCGGGCAGTCAGGTGGAGCAGGTCAGTGGAGAGCCACAGGAGGTTGGTGTGTGCCCGGTGCCACTCTGCACATAGGCCCATTGCAGCCAACATGCACCCCTCCAGCCTGTGTCCATGGCAGACAGTGCCCATGGTGTGCTCCGGCACACAGCTCTCCTGCCCAGGCCCCATGTCCGCCCCTGCTCTGTGTGCCGCCTTCGCACCTGTGGGGTGGGCCCCTGGGCACCCCTATTGGACGTCCTTGGCCACCACTCACCATCAGCTGGCCAGAGGCTGCTGTGTGGCTGCTGAGGGTGCCCCCCCAGTGCATCTGTGCTCCCGGCATGCGTCCATTGGTGCTGCCTGCATCTGGCTGCCTCTTGTCATCACCTCCCTATTATCAGTGCTGTACTGTCTGTGCGCTCAGTTCCTGCAGCTGTGCTGGGTCCGCTCCCCATGCATCGTTCATTAGCCATTCTATGTTGCGGCCTGTGGGCTTATCGTGTGTCCTTGGAGCTCCCCTGCATCCCTCCCCAGTCCACATGGGAACAGGGGGCCCCTCTTTCCTTGCTCGGCATACCCTCTGCCTGCTGGACCATGGCCAGCTGTACTGCCCAGGGGCTACCGCGTCCCGGCTCGCCTGGCACCCCCCATAGCTGGACCTTCCAGGAAACCATGGCCCTATATGACCTGTGGAATTCCTCAGTCATGCAACTGCTTCTGTGCTTCCTGGACATGCTCTCTGGTGCCTATGCGAGTCTGAGCTCTGGGCTTTACCACTTTGGCTATGAGGCAAGCGCTCGAGATTGCTGGGTCCATGTGGAGGCACTTGGCCTTCATCCCTTTTCTGATGAGCGCGTTCTGGAGATGCAGTGCCTGCATGTGGCGTGGTCCCCGGCAGAGACGTGGCCCTCTCAATGTGTAGCCTGGCCAGGTTCGTGAGCTGTCTGGAGGAGGGGGGCCTTGCCCTGGCTGTTTCCTTCTTCGACTGCATCCACGGGTCCCGTGGCTACCAGCGGTCATGTGGAGCAGCATATTTCCACCTGTTGGAGCTTGGGCACCTGCCTTGGTCCCCTGCTGCTGACTATACCTTGTCAGAGCCCACCGGTCAGGAACTGCCAGTGCTGGCTGCTATGTGGTCCTGTGCTGATGTTAAGGTGGGGTTCGCCAGGCCGGATTTGTTTGAGACCTACTACCTTGTTGCCCACCACACTGCGGGGCTGGGCTACTGCCAGGGTATGCTTCAGTGGCCCCACTATGTGCATCTGGTGGGTCAACCGGTCCCAGCCCCCTTTGTTACCCCCTGCAGCTGGCTGTGAGGCCACCTGTGTTTTTGATGTCATGGATGGCAGCCCCACCATGTGCTCCCTACACCTCCCTGCCAGCTCGGGCCAGTGGCCACTAGCTCCATGCCATTCTGGCCTTGCGGCATTACTGGCTGGTTTGCTTGCCACTGTTCTGCTCGCCTGTGTCGCTGTGCCCCTGCCATGGGCACCCCTTGTCCTTCTCATCCTGTGGTGTGCCTCTCCATTCACCTTTGGCTGGTTCCTGCTGCTGCCTGTGACCTCTCCTGGATCTCCCCATGGTGTATTCCTCCCTTGCATGGCCACCCACACACCTGTGTCCATTCCCTGCTCCCCCTCCCACTGGGTGGCTCCATGACTGTGTGGAACTTGGGGCCCCTGGCCTGCGCCTCCTGACTTCTTCCAGGGGGTGTGTGTGCATGTGCTCCCCGCAGGACCCAGCTCGCCTCCATCCCCAGCTGTGCTTCTGCATCAGCAAAGGGGATCCCTGCTGCATGAACCTACCTTGGACCACTCTGGTGCCTTCCCCAGCTTGGATGCCCTCCCCCTGTTTCCCTACTCCATCCCTGTGGGGATCCCTGTGACTTGGCCTGTCTGTGTTGCTGTTGGGTGGCCCATGCTCCCTATGCAGTCAGTGGAGGTCTGGATGCCTTTCACCATGTCTTGGATTGTTCCCGGCCTGGTCCCCTTCCCTTCCTTGACCCAGGGCTTCTCCCCGTCCCCCTCGGGTGTCCGTGGTGCTGTGCGAGTTGACCTTCCTGGTGTGCCCCCCCTTCCTTCCTTTCCTGTTTGGGTGTGTTTGCACCCGGGTGTGTGTGTGTGGTCTGTGTTCTGCTGTGTGAGTGGCTTTCCTGTGCCTGTTGTGTGTGCCACCTCTGCCACTCTTCTCCCTCCTCCCCCTCCCTTCCCGTTTCCCTTGTGTGGGTGTTGCCTTTAGGCGCTTTTGGCTTCCTTTGCCCTCAGTCTGCCATGTCTGCCTCCTGCCCCTCCCCAGTGTCTTCTGGGTGTTCTGACCATGGTCCAGAATCGGCGTAATGTCTGTTGTGCTGGCCTGGGTCGTAGTTCGTCTGTTTCCTTGCCATGGTCCCGCTCCCATAACGTCTGTTCAGGGCTTTCCTGGACCATGGGAGGGGGTTGGCTGGCTCGCCATGGTTGGGAATGCACTGTGGTGACCCGGGATCACGTAATGTCTGAAATTACCCAATGCCTTCTATTAGGGGTACAATCTCCCCAGTTCTCATATAAATTTAATGAAAAACAACAAAGACACAGCCCAAAATGTGTGTTTCAGTTTGTTTCTATTATCTCAGAATAATAAAACTAAAATCTTTGAATTATTTTGGTATTATTTTCTTTGTTTTCATTACTAAATAATGAAAGTGAAAGTCTGCTTTATTTTTTGTTGGTCTAATAACAAAAATGAAATGAACACCTCTAATGTAGGGGTGGGGGAGGTTTAAAAATATTAACTGCTTAAAAACTGATTGCAAAACTGATGTAATGCCCTGGACTTTGGTTTTCTAGTGGTATGATTGAGGGTTCCCATGGACCTCTTCGTGCTGCCTCAAGAAAGTCAGGCACTTGGGACTCCTGTTCCCCACTGCAAAAATGTCTCTCCACACACACCTGTATCCACCACCACCCACTAGAATGCTCCATCCTAGGCTGGCAGCAGTGCCAGCAGGGCACAATGCTGCTATTCATGAAGCAAGATTCCTTTCCTGGAACTTCCAATGAGATAGGGAGCCATACAGTCTTTTTTCGAGGGACAAAAAACTTCTAAGAGTCATTCCTTGTGTGCACATTTACTCCCCCCCCCTCATAATAATAAAAATACTCAAAAATCTACTCATGATTTAATGCAAAACCTTTTTACAGCCTGAGGAAATTGTGTCCTGTGTAATGATTAAATTAATATTCAGTGAATTTCCGTGCTTCTATTTACGAATACCGATACCAGAACAAAACTATAATAATACCTATTTCATTGAGTGTTCACTTCAGATTTTGTTGTTGATTTTTCTCGGGGTTTGTTCAGTTTTTTGGTCTTTTTTTATTCTTGGTTATTTGATCAATCTGTCCAATCCAGTTATCAAACAACCAAAGAAAAATAACATAAAAATCAGAAAAGCAGAGGTTCTAAAAATTACATAAATATTCCTGTTGGTGTGAACGTTCACTCAGATATTCAGAGTGTGTTCTGAAAAAGCAAATCGTATTTATTAATCAGATATCAGATATTTGTTTCAGTCCTAATTCAGTGTAGCTTAACATAATTTATTAGAAGATAAGCATCATTAAATCTTTTTAAAGTATTAAGCACTTGTTTCTCTTCACCACCATTCAGTTTAAAAAGCAGTAGCATTGAGTCTATAATTGTGCAAGTGTCTTCAAATACATAAGGGAAGGATTGCATATAAATTTGACTAAATAAATAAGTAAATAGCTTAAATTGCTGGAGATTTTTTTAGATTTCTGGGGACTTTCTTAGCTTGCAGACTATCACTTTTGTCTCAAATAGATATGCAAAATGTTGGAGATCAATTGGCTTCCTCAGTCCACTGAAATCTATGCATTTCATCCTCTTGTTAGTCAACAGCTAATAAGTGGGAGGGAATGCGTCAGAAGCAAAAATATATCTTTAGATGTTGCAATAGTCAAAATAGTGCAACTCAGTAAATGTATTTATAACCCACTTATATTTGGACTTACTGAGAACTTCTCTTTATTTGTTGGCACTACTCTTCCATCAGAGAGAAACCCTTTGCCATTGGGTTTGCATTGTATAGTACAACTATTGTTCTGATGTGTAAAGCTTAATTTTGTTTTGTTTTTTTAAAAAGATTACCATGATATATCTTTCCCAGTCATGTGAAATGTATTCTGTGAAAAGCAAATGGAATGTTAACATTTTATAAATACTAATTTATTTAATAAAAATACAAAAATATAAATATACATAATATAAAAATATCATGAATCAACACAGACATTCTTTCACTCAATAAATATGGCAGTAATAGTCATTCTTATTTTTTAAGGTATATTTTTTTTCAGATTACATTAAATGTGGGTATTCAATGTCCCAGCTAGTAGGAAAAGTGATGCAAAGCATTATTAATTTTTTTTATTTTCCACCTCCTTATTATCAAAGGCACAAAAAGCCTTTTAAAGTATCTTCTCATTATGTATGAGAACCTTCCTACAAATGTTTTTAGGCAGATAGGGTGAAGTATAGATTTTTATAAATATCTAAACCATTCATATTCATTCACATTGACTTATTGATTAAGCAAACCCTTACTAAGACAACACCTATTTTTTGTATTTTTTTTCCAAGTAAGAGAGTGTAGGCCACTTTATCTAGTAACATAGACATTACTTCCACTAATACTGACCAAGTAACATGACTTTCTCATTCTCGGTCACTGTCATCTCCACCATACATGTCTGCCAATTTTTTAAACCGAGGTCCCCAGTCACTGAGGTAATCGTAATCCTGGTTGCCATCTGTAGTTAGTGATTCCAAAGAGCTAAGTGAGTTTGCTATAGAATCATTCCCTTCATAGGCATATGTTGCTAATGAATCATAAGGAGGTGCAGTTGGGTCTAAATCATTTTCCTTTAGTCTTCGATGAATAAATTCTTGGATGTCAACATTTTCCCACAGAGGTGCAGTCCTCCTGATCTGAAATATAGTTTCTGGAATAACATCTCTTCTCATCTTACTTTCTTCTCTTGCTTCAGGATTCCTTAGTGTGCCAATGTCAAAAGCTTGGGTATCCTCTTCCCCACCCCCTTCGTCATTGTAGGTCACAATATTATCTCGGACATCGTCCTTAGAAACGATCAAAGGTTCTTTCTTTCTCTGTCTCTTCAAGGCGGCAAACAGCACAACTAAAACTGAAAACAAGCAAAGATGGTGAGCAGGCCAAATAATGAGAAAGAGAGAACAAATTATGCTGCAATAGTCTTCATATACATTTTCAATGGCTAAGTGTCATAAAGAAAGAACGTTATAGCTGAACAGGAATGTTTGGCTAGTGGAAATATAGGAAAAAGCTTCCATGTAATGATTGGAGATAAATGTTACAATAGAATTACTGTTGAAAAATAGAACATCCCCCGTGCCCTTAACGGGGTGCTGGTGGTGGTGGTTTGTGCCCGCCTGCCCAGAACAGGGATTTGGGCAGGGGAGGGGCGAGGGCCCCTCGCCCCTCCCCTGATCTATAGGCACAGCCCTGTGGCCCAATGGGGAGGGAGGAGTGCACGTGGGGGCAGGTAGCCAGGCAAGTATATATACCTGGACTGGCCAGGTGCCTCTTCCTCTCCCCCATTGCTATTGGGCCACTCGAGGAGCTTTTGCCTGCTCACGTGCACGCTTCTTCAACGAGCATTTACCCCTAGCTGTGGAGGTGAGTTTTAAACAGGTTTACCCATCCTAGTGGGCATCCTCATCCACATGCCATCCTTGTGCCCATCCACAGCTCCGGTTGGCATGGCAGCGCATTTGTGCATGTGAAAAGGGGGGGGCCCTCAGCCTTGCATCCACAGTGGGGGGGGGGGCACAACCTGAATGCCACCACTGGTTTCAGCGTGGCAGCGCTATGCTTCCTAACGCTTCACTTCCTATCGCTTTGCTTCCTTGGGAGGGGTGGGGGCCCCATCTCCTGAGCACTGCCGCTGGCTTGAGCGCAGCAGTGCTTTGCTTCCTGGGGGTGGGGGGTGGCTCCTTAGCGCTGCCGCCAGCTTGAGCGTGATGGTGCTTTGCTTCCTCGGGGTGGGAAGCAGCTCCCTAGTGCTGCTGACAGCTTGAGCATGGCGGCACTTGGCTTCCTGAGGGGGGGGGCTCATCTCCTGAGCACCACCGCAGGCTTATGAGCAGCAGCACTGTTTAATTGATGAGGGGAGGAGAATACTTTGCCTCCTCTCACCCTCAGTTTCCCTTCACTTGTACTGGGGGGGGCATTTCTAGGTGATTAAAGGTGTCAGGTCGGGCCCACATCTACTTTTACATTTCAGGGGCAGGACATTGTGGGTCCCATGGCTGGTGAGCAATGCCACCACATGCTCCGGCACAGTAGCTCTCACACAGACTCTTGAATGGACTGGGTAGGAGGCAGGGCCATGACCTCCCATGTTTGGTGACAGGCCCTTATAATAAATAAAACAATACTTTAGGGTGAAGGTGTGTAGGAACATAGGAAGTGCCATACTGGGTCAGATCAATGGTCCATCTAGCCCGGCATACTGTCTCTAACAAGGGACAATCATGGGGTCTTGGGGGGAAGCACCAAGTGGGTCACAATGACTGCTGGGGTACCAATAAATAAATATGACAATAAGTCAAATATTATGGAAGACATGATAGGAGCTGCGAACACACGTTAAAGTCCGCATATGCTTGTGATGCAAATGCTAGTTGGTGCATAAATAAGACCATCATGGATACTTTTCCTGTGAGCGGTATCCATTGACTAGGTCTGGTTTTTGTCCGAATGGACGATGTCTCGTTTCTAATCAAATTTTCCTTTTATTTTATGAGGTGCAGGTTCAATGGCTCATACACGGTCCAATCGCAATGACAGGGGTGGTCAGGCTCGGCAGATCTCAAAGACTCCATCCTCTAACATGAGGAGGGGTCAGACCCGGTTGGGGTCTGCAGCCATGCCTACTCCAGTGGAGGACCAGGCGCAGCTAGACAGCGCTCATAGGTTCTCCATGTGCAATGTGACTAGGCTCATAGCCACCGCATTGGGGACTGTGCACTCAGGGCAGTCTATTGAGGTTGCGTGAGTTCCTCCATTGCCTAAATGCTCCTGGGTGCAGGGACAAGGGAGGACGTGTGTTGGGCCCCAGTCAAGTCGAGACTGAGACTAAATCATGGGTGGATGACGTTGGATCCGGTGCGGAGGGGTCACGGTCAGCTATGTCAGGCATGCCTCGATCGAATGGCATACAGCTGGCGCCCATGGAGAAAGGTGAGGTGTCCATGGGTCACACAATTACCAGTACTGTTGGTCCCATAGGCCCGGGGGTTGGGGGCCAGATTCCTGGTATTAGCATGACCACTAGCCCCAGTTTGGTGGTGGATGACCAGGCTGCTCAATGGTACTGAGAAAAATCTGTGACATTGGCTTTGGATGCCTCTACCTCAATCCTTTTCTGGGATACAACTGGGGCTGGCTTCGAGATACAGTCCGGTTATGAGCGGCCGGTATTTACCCCAGGCTTGCATGTCTATGTTATCCCCATCTCCTTGCTGGGTGATCACCTGGCCCAAGCTACCATGGAAAAAAATTGGGAAGGGGAGTTTATAAACATATTTATGTTACTCCATGGGGAGGAGCCAGGCAATGAAAACTCAGAAACCGAGTAAGGGAACAAGGGTAGGCGTAAGAGACCCCTAGTCCCAAAAACGTGGGAGAAATGGGCCTCCTGATTTTATATTTACATGGGGGTGGTGGCTTATAGGTTCCCAAACAGGGCCTGGCAGTTAATCCAATACGCTGCGATTATACAGAAGGCATATGCTGATTTTGGAGGGATGGCCTGGCTTGAATACGACAAGATGTTTCAGTGAAAAGCTTCATCCAACCCCCACACATGCTGGGATATCATTAATTATATGCATTCACAGATCATGGCCCCGCACCGCCTGATCGCTGGCATCTGGACTGGGAGTGGGATAATTCTCCCGGGGCCTTCAAAGCAGGCTTTAGGAAAGCCAGTTTGCTGGGCTTTCAATGGGAAAGGTTGTTTTCGTGCCCAATGTAAGTACACCCATGCCTGTTGGATCTTTGGGGGTTGCTACCCAGCCTCATCCTCCTTCAAAGGTCATTACGAGGCCGGCAAGCAGAAATTAGGAAATGGGGGCTGAAAACCAGATTGACAAGGGGACAGTGGGGGTCAGCATACAAGTGAAGGTAAGGGTTTTGGACCCCATTCCAATTAAGCTAGAGGTGTTAGGGCCCCTCTTACAGCAGTACCCAAACAGGGTTGATGCTGATTACCTATCGCTAGGGTTTTCCGAAGGATTTAGGATTCCTTACAAGGGTCCCAGAGTCTGCCAAAGGGCTCGCAACTTGAAATCGGTTCAAGGAATGGAGGGGGTAGTCTGGGAAAAAATTAATAAGGAGATAAAGGCGGGACAGGTGGCAGCACCTTTGGGTGCCTTGAGGTGCTCCCCACTGGGACTGGTGCCCAAGAAGGCACAGGGTGAGTATCAATTGATACACCACCTATCATACCCCAGGGGTAGTTCTGTCAATGACAAGATTAATCCTGGGCTGTGCTTGGTGCAATATACATCATTCGATGCTGAGGTGCATATCTTTCAGGCTGGGAGATATGGAGCGCTCATGGAGAAGTGTGACCAAAAATCGGCCTTCTGGCTATTGCCAGTCTCCCCACATGACTTCGACCTTTTTGGGTTTCACCTTTGGAGGCCAATTTTTCTACGATAAGGCCATGCTCATGGGCTGCTCCATTTCCTGTGCTGCCTTCGAACGATTCAGCATTATGTTTGAGTGGGCAGTGAAGGACAGGGCAGGTTTACCCTTCATATCTCATTATCTCAATGATTACCTCTTCTCGGGACAGGCGGGCTCTCAGGAGTGTGTCAGGCTAATGTCTACATTTGCAACAGTGGCGACCAAGTCGGGCGTCCCATTGGCTGACGAAAAAACTGAAGGCCCAGCGACCTGGCTTTCCTTCTTGTGCATCTTGATCGACACAGTTGCTAGCATGTCAAGCCTTCCTTCTGATAAAATATCTTCCCTGTGGATGCTGTTAAAAGACACCATGGGTGTCACTCAGGGCTGTGCAGGCCTTGCTCACTCAGGGCTATGCAGGCCTTGCTCAGACACTTAAACTTTGCTTGCAGAGTCATAGCCCCAGGTAGGGCTTTCTATGCCAGGCTGGGCCAGGCCATATCTTGGATTGTGCCCCCTCACCCCCCACACACACACCGCATACGGATATCCAAAGGACTTTCGGGTCTGGCTAACTTTTTACGACAGCTACAATGGAGTTTCATTGTGGAGGGAGGTGCCGCTGCTCGAGGCCGACCTTCAGGTAGTATCTGATGTGGCAGGGGGTACTGGCTTCAGGGCTTTCTTCCAGGGCAGCTGGTGCACCCAGTGGTGGCTGGAAGCCTGGGCTGCTAGTGGGATGCTTGGAGATATAACATTTCTGGAATTCTTTCCTCTTCTGGTGGCTTTGGAGCTATGGGGCCAGTGATTCCGGAATTCTCATGTATGCTTCTGGTCGGATAATCAGGCGGTGGTGCAGGTAGTCAATTGACAATCCAGCAAATCTGAGAGGGTCATGGTATTGGTCTGCTGGTTGGTGCTTAAGTACCTTTCCTTAAATATGTATTTCGAGGCCAATCACATACCGGGTGTGCAGAATGAAATTGCTTATGCCCTCTCTCATTTCCAGATGGAGCTTTTCTGTTCCCTGGCACCAGGTGCCAATATAAGCCCAGAGGTGATGCTGGAGGTCTTGTGGATGCTTGGAAGAGGAAGTTCGAAGGCAGAATTAGATCTGCCATGTCAGGCTCAACATGACGTGCTTACACGAACTCGTTTACAGATTTCCACAATTTTTTGGGCCAATCATGGGATCCATGAGCTATGGCCCATTCCTCCTTGTCATGTGGAATGGTTTGCAGCACACCTAAGTGTCCTTGGCTTAGCTCCACACACTATAAAATGTCACTTGGCAGCCATTGCCTTTTTCAGCAAGGCGCACAGAGTGCACGAGCTACAGGCTCTAGAAGACTGTTGAGGGATGGGCCAGAGTAGGAGGGCCTAGGAAGGACACTCGCAGACCTATACCTGTCAGTGTACTGGTTTGTCTGGTCATTGCACTGCCCAAGATCTGTTCCTCTGCCTATGAGATGTTACTTTTCTGAGTCGCTTTTTCTACAGCGATCTTTGCGGCCCTGTGTATCAGTGAGCTAGTCCCCTCCTCCCAGCAGGATCGGTCAGGTACTTCCCTGGAGCTGCGGGATGTTGTACTTGGACCTGACTCCATCACCATCACTATTCATTGATCCAAAGGCGATCCGATGGGAAAAGGACAGCTAATAACATTTCACCGATCACCAGCTGGGGTGGTGTGTCTGGTCTCGGCGATTGCAGCATATTCGAAAGTCCATCCACATGCCCCTTTTTTAGGCATTTGGCCAGGACATTTTTAACCAAATTTCAGTTTAGGGCAGTTTTTAGAAAGGGCATTGCTATGCTTGGTCTTCCATCTTTCAACTATGGGTCACACTCATTTCAGATTGGGGTGGTATCCACAGCGGCTGCTGGGGGGCTGTCCACCTCCCAGATCATGGCAATAGGTAGATGGAGGTCAGGCACTTATCACATCTATGAGTGATCACTGGGCCCATGCCAGTAGAAGTGGAGGGAATCCATAACCCTATGTTTTTGTCATCCGCAGACACCATACGGCTGCTCACCATCTGGATATGTAGGCATAGCATTGTGCGCTGGGCTGAATGGCACACAGCCAATTCCGATTTTGCTCTCAGCTGGGTTATGGCTTGCGTGCACAGTTTTATTGGTTTGGGCGCAGTGGGATGTGATGGGAGCTGTTGATGCACTCTTTGTTTCACAGGGCAGCATGCTTTGAACCACCGGATGTCCTGGTCATCCACATGGGCAAGAATGACATTGGGCTGCGCAGTACATGGGGGCTCATGGACGAGATGAAGGATGACATCATCCATTTGGTAGCCGAGTGGCTGCAATCCTCCATATGATGATCAGATCTACTGGAGCACTGGGCTTGGTGTTACACCACTAAGCCAGCCAAGATCAAGTGAGCCAAGTGCAAGATCAATAGAGAAATCTGGGCATTCATTGAGAGCTTGGGGGGGTTGAGCAGTGCATCAAGAAAATATTGGGTTCTGGGACCCGGGAATGTTTCTTCAGGATGGGGTGCATTTGTCTGAATGGCTTGAAGATTTGAGGTGTATCAGTATTTAGGGATACCTGTGGGGAGGGGGAAAGGGGTGAGTGAAGTTTCCTCCCCCTTTTCATGGTGGTAAGCGATTTAGGAACCATGCTGTGGTGAGGGTCCCTAAGGGCTAAGGGGGGGCGCAGATGCACCCCATCACCACCTGGGGAACAGGGGGTCTTATGGGTGGGGACCCCGGTCCAGACTTGCAACAGCTGGTAGTGGGCTTCACCCCACCCTGACCCAAGGGGAGGCTGAATTCGAAGGGTCGAATCATCACCTGGGCAGGCAGGCGAGGATTAGCTCAGCCCTCCTGCTTGCTTTATATGGCATGGTTCCTCTCTGCTATACACAAAGTTCAGGATTCATTGTAAGGTTTTGTTTACTGTTTATTATGTATATGATGTAATAAAGTTGCGGCCAGTGCCTATTTATCCAAAAGCATGTTGGTGTCTGTTCTTGTGGGTAGTGCAGGCACAAAACAAAAACATTTCAAGTTATATTAAAGTTAAGGAGATGTATTGTTGATTGGGAATTTGCATTTCAGTGTCAAGAAAAATCTCCTTTTTTTTTTTTCAAAGTAAACTTTTCCAAATGGGTGAAGCAAACAGGTATCTTTGTATACAGTGCCCGACAAATACTTAGATTCTGTATTTGTATTTGCTATCCAACTGGTAAATCCCTACACATTCATGTCCATGACCAAACTCTTATTGATGTCTGTGGTTGTAGGACTTGCAGTGCAAATCAACCACCATTTAAATGTCTGATCCTGAAGATTGAAGAAATACTGGCAATAGCCTACAAATTCTTGTCATTATGGACTACAGTGGAAATGAATAGGCAATATATTAATTGTAACTAGAACTTGAATATTTGGCTATCACTCTGAATATTCAAACTATATTCTTAATGGAAACCAAAATTCATTTCAAATATCTTGTTTTCTCAGTCATTTTGGTAATTCATTTCCGGTTACTTTGGTTATCAGTTTTCAATAAAGATACCAAAAACGACTAACCAAAATAATGGAAGAAAAACTAACAAATTCCAAAATGGTTATTTGTTCCAAAATAGTAATTTGGTTATTCCAAAATGGCTGGAATAACTACAAACCTGCAGCTAAACTAAACTCTTCATTTTATCTTGTGAGTAAGGAAGTGAATATTGCTTTGTACTCTCTTTTTCAGATTCAAAACAAATAGACTGCATTTGACAAATTTGATATTTGTTTTGAAAATTTGTCAGCTCGGCTGAACCAAAAACTAAAGCTAAAATATTAAACTCTAGCTTCAGGGCCAAGTCCTGTAGTTCAGACACAAAGTGCAAGCATAAGCGTGTAACACCTAATCTACTGCACACTGGCTGTTGTCATAACCACTGTTAATAATTAATAGAGAGCACCTGCCTTGAAAATGAAATAGCTTAGACTTGAGAGTATAATGGGAACTGGTCTCTGGTATGAACCTATTGTTGTCCATGCTGGATCCTTAGCCCCACTCCATGATAATAGACCTACATTTGACCTGGTGACTGTATTAATGACATACATTCTATGTTGGAAGTATTATAGGAAATATAATATGGAAAATGTCCTAATATAGCATTTTGTTGAGTCATATAATAAAGGGAGAGGGGACAATAAAGCAGCAAGTATCACTTACTCAGAAGTATAAGGATGCAGAGCAGAATGGCAATCAAAGCACCTGTGCTAAGACCAGCTGAAAGGAGCAAAGCCTCAGCATTACAGGACTGCATATTTCCCCGGTTGTCACAGGAACACACTCGTATAGTTAGTGTCCCGGTGCTACTCTGGATCGGGTAGTCGTTGTCAAATATTACGACTGGCAAGAGATGGGTACTCATTTTATTCCGGCTGTATCCATTTCTTCTGGTCATAATTCCTGCTGTGTTATCTGAAATGGAGAAGCACGTGCACCAGTATTATGCCTTATGTGACAGACACAAAAAGAATAGATGGAACTGGTGAGCAGATAAGTCTACCTTTGTTATCTACAACAGAGAAGTTTGGATGAACTGTATATTCTGGAAGCAGCTCAAAGAAGAATTTGTGTCCGCGTAGAGGCTCGTCCTTGTCCACTGCGCTAACAGTCTGTATTAGCTACAATAAAAGAAATGTTACTTATTAGAGGGTTTGGAAACCAATTCACTAGGGTTTTTGATATACAATAAGAACCTCAGCAAATGATGCATGACTAAATATTTCTTTGTGTTGTATTTACTATCTTAATGTAGGGAGAAAAACAACAGGCACTTTTATTTTTAACTTTGGGTAAAAACAGATGTAATTTTGGCCTGCTTTAGCCTGGGACATAGTGCCATGTGTAAATAAGGGTCACCAGATGTTGCACTGGGATTGTCATGGGCGATGTTGGTGAATAGCCTGGGCTGTGACCTTGGTAATCTCCCAGGTCATAGACCTTGATAAGGTCTACCAGACTGGACCACAGCAGACCAAATTATGCCAAAGAGGGTTAGCATGTCTGTTTCCATGCAGCCACACCAGCAGTCATGGCCGTGCCTCATTGGCTGTGATTGCTGCCTGTCATGGTGAGGGGTGGGATGCTGGGAGCGCAGCATGGGTGGGGTGGGCTGCCTGCACGTTTGTTGTTCTCCCAGCCCTACTCAGGCCGTGCAGCCAGTGGGATGGCTCTCCAGCTGCGGATATGTCAGTTCAGTGCCCCAGCCTGACCCAAGCGATATGTCACCTGGGATTTTACACCGTGGGGCAGCACGTGGAGCCGTCGAGCTGGCCACACATCTGTTTTTACCCTCTAAATTAACCTATAATCACACACAAGAGCTTCCTAATAGCTGAAGTACGCAGTTCTTTTCTGAATAGCCATCTGCAGTTCATCTGCATGAGCTGGCTGTTTCCAAATGATTTGAAATGTTCATCTTTTTGGGAACCTTACACATTTTTTTGCAAAACTGGTCACATTTGGGGTGACATTTGCCAATTTGTCACTTTCCATATTTTTGCAGTCAAATTCCCATTGCTTTTGTCATTTATAGTTTTATAAAATTGCTAAAAGAACCAAAACTTTTTCCTCAAGTGAGAATCTGAATGAATCATAACAAAAACTGTCAAGTTTCTGCATTGTTGGGAAAGCAGTGAATTGGTTGGTTTTGACTAAAATGGTGTTTGTCAATAAATCATTTCTGCTCTTGCCCTCTGTTCTTTGTATTGCCAGGTGAGAAATGTCTCTCTGTTCACTTTATAACTCCCATATCTTTCACAACCATAAAAGTTACTCTGCACAGTTTACACTATCAAGTAGGAATCACGGATTCAGTCTCTCGCTCCCTGGAATAAATTAGAGTGCTTAAGAATCACAAAGCTGAGCTGTCATGAGGCAGGGCCAGCCTTAATACAGGGTGACCAATGGTGACCGCCTCAGTCCCTGCTTTTTCTTGGATCCCCGTACTGACCCCTGTTTTTAACAGAGCAGGGTGAAGTGGCCGAAACCTGACAATCTCAAAGCAGCCTTCCCCCTCCACATGCTAGAGATAAGGAACACTCTATTGTCCTCTCCTTAATTGCACTTAATTACTAGGGATGTGCGAACGCGGTTCGGATGTTCAGAGTTCGAACCAAACTCGGTCCATTCAGACAACCGAACCAAACGACCTAACCTAAACCCGAACCGAACTCGATCAGAACTCAGAAACGACCAAACAGTTTGGTATCATTTGGGTGAGTTCTAATGAGTTTGGGTGGGAAAATCGTGAATGGAAGGCCCAGGGAGGGAGGGCGGGCAGCTGAGGAGCAGACTTCCTGGCACAAGGGGTGGAGAGGCTTGGAGTAGCAGTCAGCCTGCCCAATCACCATCCCTTTTTTCCTCAGACCACTGGCTTCACAGTCTGCAATTGGACATGTGGAACATGGGGCTAGGCTGCACAGAACCAACGGGGCTTGTGGTAAGGCAAGCGCAACAAGTAACAAAAGTCATTGTCCTCCCCCCTTCCAACACCTCCTGAGCTACTGATCCTGACAGCAGGCATTTTCAGAAGTCTCCCTCTCCCAGCAGCTTGTGTTCCTTCCGATTCCTAATCCATTGCCATCCTCCTCCTATTTCACCCTTTCTACACATTTACCTCCCTAGTTTCATTTATTTGGATTTTATTAGTAAGATTTAGTTGTTATATTTATTTTTTACCCTTCCCTGTGCTCTTTCTCCCTACCCTCCATTGAATCCTCCCCTTCTCCCTGTATATATTCCATCCCCAATTCCCTTCCCCTAGATAGTTGTAGGAGTTAGCTTACTTAGAGAGAGATTTATCAAAACAAAAAACTTTACAGTTTAAAAAAAGTGAAATGCACAATAGCTTTTAAAATTAAAAACTTTCCTCTTCAAAAACATCACAAAATCATTTTGACTCTAGCTTAAACTCCAAAAAACATACACATTCATTACAATTACAATTAACAAAACCATTCAACTCCATACATTGCAACAAGACATAAACGCCAAAAAAAACAGGAAATTCTTTCAGAATTTGAGGAATATTTAATATTTTATCCTCATCAACATAAATGTAATATATGTACTTAATTCCTTACCATACATACTTTTATTCATTTTTATCAGTAACTAAACATTCACATTTTTTCATTATTAAACTTTCATTTATCATAATTTGACAATGAACAATTTTTTCAGAGTGCATTAACTCTGTTTCTACAGAACTGCTAATGATACAGATATCGATATTGATACTGATAATGAAAATAAAATCTTTGAAATGGTATTGGTATTGATATTGACAATAACGAAAACATCTTTGGCAGACTATCTGACTGGCACTTAGCTAGTCTTTGCCAGCCTGAGTGCCCTGCCATCCCTACTGCCTCTCATGTCATGCTGCCCGTCTGTCCACCCAGGTTGCAAAGCTCAAAGTCTGCCTTAGTCTACCTGCCTTCTGCACATGCCACGCTGCCTATTCAGCCGGCCTGTGGGCAAAGCTCAAAGCCTGCCTCAGTCTACCTGCTTAATGCTCATTCCATGCTGCCTGTCTGCCCACCCTGTAGGCAAAGCTTGAACCCAGCCCCAGCCTGCCTACCTCTCCTACCACTGGCCTGGTAATCCAGCTGCTGCTGTCTGCTGGTCCATGGGTGCTCTGACCAAGCAATCCTGCTGCTGCCATCAACTGCTGTATGGGAGCTTTTCCCTTGCAAATTCTACCATCCTGGCTCTGCTGTTCCACGGGTTCTGTGCCTGGGAAATCCAATGTCCGCTGCTGCTGCCAATGCTGTCTATGCTGTCTGTGCCAAGGTTTCTGCTGCTGGGCAATCCAATGTCCACTGCTGCTGCCAATGCCACCTATGCTGTCTGTGCCATGGGTTCTGTGCCCTGGCTATCCAGTGTCTGCTACTGGGTGTCCACGTGATTCACCACTGGGCAAGGCTTGACCAATTGGCAGTAGAGCTTCTTTAGTTCTGTTGAATACGAGGCAAGCCTACAATGCCCAGGCAACCCGGGGTGCCAAGCATCAAGCCTTCCCGGTCTCTGCTGCTGCTGCTGCTGCTGCTGCTGCCACTGGGTCTCTGATGACCTGAAATGTCGCCACGGGCACCCCCAGGGGCCAAGTGCCAAGCGCCGAGCCTGCCTGCCTGGGCAACCCGGGGTGCCAAGCGCCAAGCTTTCACGGTCTTTGCTGCTGCTGCTGCTGCTGCTGCTGCTGCTGCTGGGTCTCTGATGGCCTGCCATGGGCACCCCTGGGGGTCTCTGGAGTGCCCCAAGCCTCGCGGCAGGTCCGAATGTTCGACCGAACCAAACTTAACCGAACCGAACAACCAAACCCAAAATCGGTTTTCGAACCAAACGACCAAACCCGAACTCGGTTTTGAAACCAAACATCTGAACATCCGAACCGCGTTCTGCTCGCACATCCCTATTAATTACTCTTCTCCTTGCAGTCTTTGCAATTAAACAATAACAAGAAACCAAAAACTCTGTTTAGGAGATCAGTGCAAAGTTATAATTTCTAATCCTATCCCATAAAAAAGATCAACCATTCAAGGCTTCAGACCTGGACCTAGTAAGGGACTAATGTTGTAATTACTCTGTTTCTTGTTAAATAAATAAATAAATAAATCAGACAAGCATCTTTTTTGGGCTATTGTCTGGCCCTTTCCCATGAGAAAATCCATACAGCATCTCATTTGTCAGAGAGAATCCACACAGGAGGAGAAATGGCTAGAATGAAGGAACAGTTTTACTGGCAGATGGAAGACTGTCTAAATTGTAAAACCCATTTGGTATGTGGGTGAGGAGGCCAAATAATTAAGGGAAGTGATATGGTAGAACTTGGACATAAAGACATATATCGCTATACGTATATGAAGATACAAAAAGATATCATATATATGCCAGTTATCAGCCTATCTCTAACCTTCCCTTTTTAGGGAAGGTTATTGAGTGGGTAATGGCTCGACAGCTACAGGAGCATCTGGATCATATCAGTTTTCTTGATTCCACGCAGTCCGGCTTTCATCCTGGCTATGGGACTGAGACTGCGGTTGTGGCCTTGGTCGACAACCTACACTGGGAATTGGATCAGGGTCATTTGACCCTGCTGATTCTATTAGATCTGTTGGCTGCATTTGATACCGTTGACCATGAGATGTTGGTGACGTACCTGCAGGACCATGCTAGGTGGACAGGATGGTTCTTGAATGGCTCCATTCCTTCCTGGCCGGACGAACTCAGCAAGTGGTGCTTGGGAATTATTTTTCATCAGACCAAGACCTCTCGTGTGAAGTTCCTCAGGATTCTGTTCTGTCATATCTCCTGTTCAACATGTACATGCAGCTGCTTGGCGAGGTGGTCAGGGGGTTTGGCATGTGGTGTCATCAGTATGTGGATGACACCCAGCTTTACTTCTTTTTTTCATCAGACCCAGGCCTGGCAGTCTCAGTGCTTACTCAGTGTTTGTCAGTTGTGGGGGACTGGATGGGGGCTAATCGACTGAGGTTGAATCCTGACAAGACAGAGGTGATGCTGGTGCATAAGGCGATGGAGATGGTGGCTCCCATTATTGATGGGGTTTGTCCTCCGTTGGTCTCCCAGGTGTGGAGTCTGGGGGTGCTCCTTGATTCGCAACTCCGTTTGGATGCTCAGGTGGAGGCTGTGGCAAGGAGTGCTTTTTGACAATTACATCCGGTGTGACAACTTCATCTGTATGTCTGACTGTGATCTGGCCACTGTCATCCATGCTTTCATCACCTCTATGCTGGGATATTGTAACATTCTCTATGTGAGGCTACCTATGGTGACGGTTCTGAGACTGCAGCTGGTGCAGAATGCAGCCGCCCAACTCTTGGTAGGAGTGGGCAGCTGGGAGCATATTACACTAATTCTCCGATCTCCGCACTGGCTGCCTGTAGTCTTCTGGGCCTGATTCCATGTGTTGGTGCTCGCCTATAAAGCCCTGAACCACCTGGGTCCTACCTCTCTGCAGGACCACCTCACCCCTCAAATCCTCGATTGGCCCCTGTGGTCATCCGGGGGTGCTCTCCTTGAGGTCCCCTGAGTCTTTTGGGGGGCTATGATGGAGAGGGCATTCTTGGTGGCCTCACCATGGCTGTGGAACTCCCTTCCGGTGGAGGCCCGATTGGCCCCAGATCTCCCTTCTTTTCAACGTAGCTGTAAGGCCTGTCTGTTCCACCTGGCGTTTGATGGGGGAGATGGGTGAAGAGTGGAGGGAATGGGTTAGGGTGGGGTGGGTAGGTATTTTTTAAATCTTCTTTGCTATGAGTTGTTTTATGTGTTTTAATGTTTTATTGTTATTCGCACACACAACACATATTTGCATACACACACACACACACACACACACACACACAAATGTTCAGGCATCATGCTGGTCAAACTATAGCTAGTGAGATGTCTGTTAACACCCTCTGTCTCTCCTTTCCAAGTTGAAGATTGAGATGTATGCCTGTGACGACTTCTGTACTCTAGCTTGGCCAACTCTGTGCTAACATGGAGCCCTAGGCAAGGGAGTTGGCTGTCATACTATGTTTACATTCCTGATAAAGCCATCTTATTTCAGAATAAAATTGGTTAAAGTTCATGTAGTTAATGACTGTTTAACTAGCTGTGGCCCTTTTTCAAACAGGCCGTGGTGGGTGGGGAGATAAATGTGCTGCCACAGTGAGTGGAGGTGGGTATACACCTGTACACCCATGTCCACCCAAAGAGCAACCAGCATTGGAGTCCATTGCTCCATGTATGGGTAGGGCTGTAGCGGAATATCGCAGCGGTAGCTATTTCCGGCGGAAACAGTGTTTCCGCAATTAGTGGAATGGCATGGCAGAGGCTTTCATTCCGCTGTTTCATTCCGCGGTTCCGTGTTTCTGCTTATTTAATTCCGCAACTTAGTGGAATCGTGGAAACATGACATTTTCACTATTTCCGCAATTCCGCCAGCGCCAAAAAATCGCGGAATAGTGGTTTTCCGCGATTTCCGTGATTTTTCCGCGATTTTTCTGCAATTCCGCGATTTTCAGAATTCTGGCGGAATTAGCGGAATATCCGCAGAAATGTCACGGTGTGGCGCGGGCAATTCTGAAATAGCGGAATGGAATCACGGCGCGGTAAAAGCTGCTGCCGCATCAGCCCTATGTATGGGTGATGGGTGTAACGCAGGAGCACACATGCACCCCCACCTACCCCCCACCGCATTCCCATGGGGGCCTCCATCCATTCCCACATAGTGAAACTGTGTAGAGATGGGTGGGGGCATCTCATGTGAAAAGGGTCTATGTTCAAATCTAGGGCTGAAATCATGAAATAACTTACTCTGGAGTAGTTCCACTAAGTGGCTTCTGAGAGACAATGTAAAAGTGTCCCTACATCAGCTTGCTCTGAAAGAACTTAATTACCTTTTATTGCCTATTATTTTCCTACGAGCTTATGTATAGACTGTCTTCAAGGTTCAGTCTGGAAAGCAAAACCACTTTAAAATATCTCAATAATACCACACATTCATTACATGTTTAGTTGCTAAATTAATTAAATTAATTAAAGAGGTCAAAATTGCATAACCATTACCAAGCATGGTTATGAACAGTTGTAACTGCAACAAACATTTTATAACTGTACATTAAATGTATTGTTCTGGAAGTTATCATAAATTGAATGTACAGTAAAAATAATAATGGATTGCTCAGAAGCATTAGTTGCTTGTCTCCTTGAGACATTCAATGTCCTTGGCCTTGCCTTCATTGGGGTCATGGCATCTATTCAAAGGCAGATTCCTTCAGCTTAATTGGGTGCTGAAAAACAGCTGGGGAGAATGGAAGGTGCGGTAGGCTTTCTATGCAAAGCTTTATAAAAATTCAGATGAAGAAACGGCAGAAAATTTGAGCTGGTGGAATAAGAATTCTCAGTCCACAGACCCAAAGAACTTTGGGCCCAAAGACCATTGAAAAAGTGCAATAACCTCAAAATCACTCATTTTGTTGCCTATTGGGGTGAAAAGGCTGCTCAGACCTGAAGATGAAATGGGTTATCACAGGGAATACTATTTTCTGATGCAAATGGATAATTTGCCAGTGAGTCTGAAACTGCTGTTTTGTTCCCACTCCTTGGAAGTGGGGAGTGGGAGTTTTGTCCCGCACCTGGGAGACCCCCACCCCCACAATGGTTCATTTGTGTTCCCATTTGGGAATGGATTTTTTATTTTTTTTTATTTATGCTTGGTTTTTTTGTTAATTTCGGGGTGTTTATTTTGTCATTGGATTATTTTGGATTTTGGCGTTTTTTGACATGAAAGTGATGGAATTGACAAGAGTGGTGAAACTGATGGAAATTTGCCTGTAGGAATCCTGAAAGCAGCAAATGGGCAAAATGTGTCCTGAAAACAAAAATTCTAGCAAATATACAGCAAGGTTCCTAAAATGACAGGCGTGCCCATCAATTTGTGAACAGTTGATTTGTTCCAGCACTAATTAGGGCCTGGAGCTGTTGCTGTGAGTGCACTCTGTAGGACTGGGTCCATCTCACTTTTCCCTCTCTGTCCAGATGGGTGTAAACACATGGGCAGCAGCTCTGCTTCTGTCCACACCAGCCCACTTCCAGGCTAGCCTGGAAAGGGGGATGTAGTGTTGGTTCCTTGTTGTCCAGAGCCCTTGGAATCCCCCCCCCCCACACACACACACACCTGTGACCACTCTTCTGTCCCAGGTAACCATCTTAAAAGGGGCTGCTGCCCAGGGGGCAGCAGCCTCTGAGTGGCGGCAAAAGGACAGTAGCCCACTGGTGTGCTGTTTGCGGGTCAGAGTGGTGGTGGTGGCCAGATGTTTTTCACCAGCTTCCTGGACTGTGACCATTATTCATCAGCTCACCAGGTGCCGCTGACGCCGCTCCTGAAACTGCTGATGTCGATGCTGACACTGACGCCGCTGATGCTGCCCAGACTTGTTGCTTCTTCCTGGAGCTGTGATGCCCAGGCCTAGAGGTACCAAATCCCCCCTCCCACATCTGGAGGAGGGGGCGGGGTCAGGACACATGGCCAGCACTTCCGGGTCCCAGTGTAGTCAAAAGTGGTCAGCTGCCCGACTCCGCCACAAGTACGCGCTGCAGATAGTGCACGCCGGGGGGGGGGCGTTAGCGTTATATTTTAATGAGGGATTGGGGTGGGAATGGGGTATTTCCTTTATGAGGGAGGGGGACAAGGGGACTGGGTTAGGGAGGGGAGGGCTGACCCACCTCGGTGTGAGGGAGGGGTGCAGCCCTCTGAGAGGGAGGGATTCTCTGGTGGCAGAAGAGGATGTGGGTGTTTGGGGGGGATCTCTCTCAGAGGACTGGAAGGGAAGCCTCCAGGGGGGTCAGTGGAGCAGATCGGGGGAGGGGTCTGCAGTCATAGAGGTTGTTCTGGGCCATGGGAATTATGGTTCTTCTGGGAGGCGGGTTTGATCTGTGAGATGGGACAGATGGTGTGTTTCTGTCCTACTCACTGACCCCCAGGCAGGTGGTGAGGTGATTAGGGAACAGAGGACCCCTAGCCTCGGCTCGATGCTGATAAATGCGAGGTCGGTAGCTAATAAGTCAACTGCAGTCTGGGAGTTGATCCTGGACCAGGAGGCCAACCTCACGTGTATCACAGATACCTGGCTGGATAATGAATTGGGCCTATACTGGCAGATCTTGTTTCAACCAGGTACTCTGTGCAGCATCAGCCGTGGCTGGAGGGATGGGGGGGCGGTGTAGCCATTACTTTTAAGGATGCCTGGTCCATGAGGAGATTTCCTGTGCAATCTATCATGGGTATAGAGGGTCTCCATCTGAGTTTGGATTTGGCCGGAGACAGGGTAGGGATACTGCTGATATATCGTGCACCCACCTGTATGGCAGCCTCCCCACATGTGCTGACCGAACTGGTGTTGGAGGTGATCTTGCAGTCCCCCAGGATAATAGTTCTGGGGGACTTCAATATCCATGCCAACGCCTGTCTTGGAGGGGCAGAGCGTGAGGTCATGGTTGCCACGTCTGTCTCAGAGAGTCATGGGCCCCACACATATTGGAGTACATACCCCGGACATGATATTTTGCACAGGCCTTGAGGTGGGTGATCTGTTGGTGGGGGAGGTATCAGCAGTGCTCTTGTCATGGACGGATCATTATCTCCTCCGGGCGGATATACTGGTGCATGTCAGCCCCCGGGAGGGTGTGGAACCAGTTAAGTTGGTTCATCCCCAAAGGCTTATGGAACCTGAAAGGTTCCAGATACCTCTAGGAGATGTTTCCTCTGACCTTGGTGGCCGCTCACTCAGTGACCTCGTGTCTAGGTGGAACATCAGGCTGACGGAGGCCATCGACTGTGTGGTTCCCAGGCATCCACTCCTGAAATGCTTACAACGCATCTCCCCATGGTATATGGGTGAGCTGCGGCTGATGAAGCAGGAAGGGTGGCAGTTAGAGTGACCCCATGCTCTAGGCAACACCTTGAAGTAAAGGAGTAACCAGTGGAATTCACTTGCCATTCTGTTCCCCCTTCCTTCCTTGGTGCTGGGGGGGGGGGATGACCATTGTTGCCAACTGGGAAGCAGGGCGTAACCTACTCTGGGCTCTGGCTCCACCCACACCTCCTTCAGATGAGTGCCCGGGTCCATAAGGAATGGGTGGACCTGGGTGGGCACGTCCCATCTGAAAACAGGCACTGAGAGAGAAAAACTAACAACAAAAGTTAGATAAATTAAAATACATAATGATATTCATGCAATTGTCTCAAAAAAATCCAGGGAAAAAATACAGAGATAGTATAACTAAAATAGAAACTGTAGCTTTATAGTTTTTTAAATTATTAATAAAATAAGCTAAAGTCAATCTTGCCAAATGCAAAAAGCAGAGAGAGAGCTCGATAGAGAGAGAGATCTTGTTTGTTTTGGAACGGTAATTAACAGTGGGACTGATATCCCATGCCCTGCGGAAGTGAATGTGGGTGGTTTCTGTGCAGTGAAATGTGCCCGCAATGGAGGTCTATGTGGTTTGCATGCAGCTGCACATCGGATCTTGAGGACATGGGATCAGCCCCGCAGATTTGTTTTGAAACTCAAGTGCAATCTGTTGTGTGCATTTTTAAAATTCATACAATGCAGTCATCACAGGAAAGCTCACAAGATGACGATGATGATGGGTATTTTCAGACGATACGCGGGCCGTTGGCCCCGTACCGGCACCAACGGCTTCGTTCCCTGCCGGGGTCACCCCGTAATGGTACAACAGACGTGCCGGGGGGATCCCGGTGGGGAAAGTGGGAGGGGCCGGGGCCGCACGGCGCAACGTGCGGCCGCGTGGCCCCGCCCCCTCCACGCACCCCGCCGCCCGCCCTCTGAGGAGACGGGCAGGCGGCGGGGCCAATGCAGCCGCCACGTCCAGCCGATCGTGCCACGACCCGGAATCCCGCCGGGGATCCCGGGCCGTGGCACGCGGCCAGACGTTACTTTTCCTTGGCCACGGCCCGGGGTCCGTATGACCACGCTTCCCGGGACCTTCCCCCGGCTAGCCCGGGAAGCGTGGTTCAAACGAACCCCATGTGGGGATTGAGCATGGCCAACATCTGGCACGCCGTGAACAGACGTACGGGACATGGTGACCACAGGTGGGTATTCACCGTGGTTCACCGTGTTCACGTAACGTCTGAAATCACCCTATGATGATGATGAGATGATATGATATGATATCACATATTTTAGGACTATATAAAACCATATAAACAAACAAATACAAGTCACATTTTGCCACTGCAAGTGGTACCTGTTTTCACTCTGGCTCATGGACTATCTTCTGTGATTTCGGATTCATAAAACACAACCCTACAAAAGCAGGGGAATTTGCTTATTGCAACTCACACACATTCTGGAAATGTGATAAGCTAAATTCTGGCTAAATTCTGAAAAGTGCTGAGCGCCTGTATTTCTTATTCAAGTCACTGTGTGATGCCAGGTGCTCTGCACATTTTTTTCTGATCTTTACCTATTTCACAATGTATAGTGTGATATATATCATATATCACCCTATATGATAGAAAATGTGACCTTCATATCAGAAGTCACATGTTTAATGAATGCTCTAACCTAGGGTAAAAACAAATGAGACAGGGTCAAGCAGGACCCCCAGGCTACCCTGGGGAGGACCAATGAAGCTACTAATTTTTGGGTCATCAGGGAGGGCAGTCCAAATGAGCAGCTCCTCCCCAGGGAATCTAGGTGAGGAGGGGGCTAGACTGCCACTGCCCAGCAGGATTGGGCCCCAAAATAATCTGCTGCCAGGCCGAGAGGAGTGCACTCACCCAGACTGGGTATGCATGTCAAACAGCTGAAGGCGGAGGGGGGCTCGAGGAGTGTGCTCTCCCAGCCAGGGTGCACCTGGCAAACAGCTGATGGGGGCCTGAAGGAGCGCATTCATCTGGCCTGAATGTGGTGTGCCAAAGGGTTGATTGGAGGGTGCATGAGGGAACATGCTCATCAGACAGTTGATCAGGGGGGACCTGGAGGAGTGTGCTTGTAGATAGATAGATAGATAGATAGATAGATAGATAGATAGATAGATAGATAGATAGATAGACTAAATCTAACTGATATTAACTATTCTAAATGCTATGAACTAAATGGATTATCTAATAAGTACACAGGCCTACTCCTACAAACACTAAAACTAAATCACTAATGCTATCTCTATCACTAAGCTAACTCCTACAACTCTCTAATATCTATCTATCTATCTATCTATCTATCTATCTATCTATCTATCTATCTATCGGATGGGAGGGAATCACAAACAACACAAGGAGGGGTACAAAACTGAAATGAAACCTAAATCAGTCTAATAATCCTACTCTAAATGAAAAAAAACAGGGGAAGGGAAGAGAATCTGGGATGGAATATATGGGAGAGGGAAAGGATTAAATGGAGGGAGGAAGATTAAGATTAAAAATTTAAATTAAAAAAACATATAAAAACAAAAAAACCAAATAAAAAACAAAAAAACAATATAAAACCAAATAAAAAAACCAAAGACCCATAACACCCCCACACACAAAAAAACCATATAAAAACTTTTCCCGAATGGCCAAACCAGAACCGAATGGCCGAACCAAACGGCCGAACCCACCGAATGAACCAAACAGCCGAACCCGAATGGACGAACCGAACGCAGCCGAACGCAGCCAAACTGAACTGACGAACCCGAACCGCGATCTGTTCGCCCATCCCTAGTTCTCAGTGGCTGCCTCACACTTACGGAACTCTCTCCCCTTCAAGATCCACCCAAACCCAAGCCTCCTTGCTTTTCCAAAGAGATACAAGTCCTTTTTGTTTGGCCTGGTGTTTGGTGATTTAGGATACAGTTGGGTGGGATAGAGTGGTGGGATGAGGGAGATGGTTGGAGGGTGGGGTTCAGGGTTTGTTTTGAATTGGTTTTATATTTTTTAATATGTGATTTTATGTGTATTTTACATATTTCTGTAGGTTGCCCTGAGCCTTAAGGGAAGGGTGCGATAAAAGTTAATTAAATGAATAATTATATTAAATAAATATTCTTCCCTCTTTCTGGACTTGGTATTAGAGTGTTAACGGTAATTTTTGCTAATGTGGTAATATGGTTATAAATTAAATGGCAGTGCAGTAATATCCAGTAATCTGGTTTGGTGGTTAACATCCCAGTAATTAGTTTCTTACCGAATAACTGCCAAACTAGATAGAATATCGGATTTCAACAGTGGACTTTTTTTGTTTTGTTTTGTTCTCCATTTAAACATGACTCTTGAATCATAACTGGCTTTTTTTTTTTTTTTTTAGTCTATAACCATAGACTAAACATACCTTGACTCTTCAAGCCATAGTCTCTACATACCTTGCAGAAGAATGTGTGCTCTTTCTAGACAGATCAAAGGCAGGGGAATGGCAATATTGGAATAGGCCCTGATGCAAAATATGGAATGGTGGGCCCACCTGCCCCACCCACCCACCGCCGTGGTAGGGGATACAGTTACACCAGGGAGTGTGGGGGCCCTAAAGACTCAAAGCAAACTGAAAGGAATGGTAAATTAACAAGGGAGCATATACAAGAGGGAGAGAGAAATAATCAGGGGTAAATACTACTTTATGTGAAGTGCTCGGGTAGTGCTGCTTGTTCACTGAGGACTGCATTTAATTTAAAGGTCTGAAAGCCTGATGACAGTCTTAGAATGTATTGATAAACAGCACCCCCCCTTGCTTTCTCTCATACAAATACAGTAGAGTTTCTTTTAACTGGACACTTAACACAGAATGTCTAACTTTTTTTCCATTAATTATTTGAGGTGGGACGGGGGGGGATCACCAAACGTTTTGTTTATTGTAGTGATAGATTTTTCTCTCTTAATTTCAGTTGAACTAAGGTTCTGAAATTATAATCTAGATAAATCAACTATGAACTCTAAAGTATTCATCTTTGAAACCTTGCAGGAAGATTTGAATTTTAATAACTACTACACAGAGATTTCAAAACTTTTCCCCTACAGTCCTGTTTGTGCAAAATGGTCTCAATAAGCAGAAGAAAGTTCAGAAGCTATCCAGAACTGCTTGTTAGAGGTACTCAAAGTGTTTCTCCTGAAACATTTCTTTTAAAATCAAACTATTATGACTAGGGATAGACGATCAGAATGTGGTTCGGATGTTCAGACGTTCGGTTGTTCGGTTTGAAACCCAAGTTTGGGTTTGATGGTTTGGTTCAGCCGAGTTCAGTTTGGCCGAACTTGGCCGAACATTCAAAAATAGCGCTATAGATACCGAAACTGAAACGAAACCAAAACCGAACTTTTGGCACTGAAAATATGCTTTTCCCACCCCCAAACTCATCCAAACGTGACCGAACTGTTCGGTCATTCGAGAGTTTGGTTCTGACATTCGGTTCAGATGTCCGAACAGACTGAGTTTGATCCGAACTCTGAACATCCGAACCACGTTCACCCATCCCTAATTATGACTCCAGTTCATGGTCAGAGCATGTATGTGCATTATGAGCATGTACAGTCTCAATCTACCCTGCTCACACACATTGGGGCCAATCCCAAGCACTGTGGATCCTGCGTATGCATGCACACAGTTTCCATGAGGCACAGTGTGCTTACAATGAAGGTCTGCACAGCTTGCATGTGGTTTGAACGTGCACGGTTGCTCACGGGAACCATGGAGTTTGGGTTTGGCCCCACTGTGTAATGTATGCACATGGTACCACAGTTGAAGTCTGCCACTGCCTGACCATCCCTTCACTCATGGAGCTGTACATGTCCGCAGACTGTTCACACAGACCTTGGATTTGGGCCAAAATGAAAATAATTCCATATATAATAATGTAGCTCTTATTATACCTGTCTGGAATATTCACCATACTAATTTTATGTGCACAGTGGACTGTTTTAAAAATTTCCCTTAAAGCAGAGACATGATTATATCTCAGAAAGCATATGAGGTAGAGACAGAATGGAAACTGTGGTATAAAGCAGCAGCAGCAGCAACAACAACAATAACAAAACCCTTTGACTTTTTTTCTGAATTAAGTAGTTTCTGTATAGCACTGGTCACCTTTTTCCTGCTACTTTCAAAAAATTGTTCTCAAGAAATTTTTTCCATCAAATATACTGGCATTTTGGAAACCTCTTGCACATCCATTTTCAGCACTCACTTTTTTTTAATTAACAATTTTATTTGTTTATGTATTATAAAACTGAAAAGCAAAAGACATCAAAAATACAAACCCACTAAACCCTGTGCAACTATGCTACAAAGGCCAGAAGGGTAACTAAGCTATCATACTTCTTCTCCTACTGTATGTCACACAAGCAGCCGTATCAAATTCAAACTTTCATTTAAAAATTCATAAAAATTCACCAAATAGTAGCACTGATAATATGAAATAATCAAACACTGAAAACAAGTACCCGATTGAATGACCAAATAACTTTTGTGACAAATTTTTACAAATGAGTAGCTTTGATTACAACCTCCAGATTCATTTTTCACAAACAAATAACTAATAATAATTTGGCTGAACTAGTCATTTCACCTCTAATCATGATCATTGTTGCTCATTCTGAACTTTTGTTGAAGCCAAAAGGAGTCAGGGATGAGCAGAACATTAAAGGGGCACATTTTCAATTGGTTGTTTCCGCTCCATACAAATCAAATGAATGAAAATTCTTTACAGTTGTTTGGGAAAGCCTATAAATTAACTATTTTAAAATAACAGGATCAAAAAAGAGATAAAAATCTGATAGCACAGTAAATATGTATTTATTTACCTGTCCTGCTTTTGCATTTTCACAGACAAAAGTTTCATAGTACTTGGCAAATTCTGGTGCATGATCATTTATGTCTAAAATCCTGATGAAGACGGGTACCTGGTTACTCTGTTTAGGGTTATCTGGAAAAAGAAGAGATAATATATGTGAAATAACCACAAGATGATTAAACATATTCTCCACATGTCAAGGTACTAGAATGATCAAGCATCTTTTAATTATCTTATGTCTTCAAGTATATATGAACAATTACATTTAATTTTCCACTTCTGTACAGTTTAACTTTTTTGAAAGTGGGGGACATGTAAGACCAGGGGGACAAGTAAGTTGTCCTACTCAATTAACATTCCTTACTTACTAGAAGCATGGTATATGGGTTTTACACCTTTGTCATTAAAGGGTCATCATGAATTAGAATACACTCCCTAAATCAGTAACCAATAACACAATTGCTGATTGGACAATTTTGTAAAAAATAAATTTAAAAAATTTGTTTGCTTAAAAAAAAAGAAGAAAGAAAAAGAGAGATATTTCTGTACATGCACATTTTGATCCTTGGGAAATCTTGAAATTTCCAAATTAGTTTCTATTAGATTCAATTAAAACAAAAAGTCAAAAAGATACAAAATTCTGAGCAATGCTTAGATCTTAAATGCGTCTATTCAAGAATGTTAATACAAAAAATCCCAACATTTTCCAATGAATGGTGCCAGGCAGTATTGCTTCTTTTTTTTACAATGGCAAAGGAAAACAAAATGGTATTTTAATAAAAACGAGAGGTGTCATTTCATTTTTGAAATATGCTATCGGGTAAAAAAACCCAGAAGGGATGAAAAAAATGGAACATATAGCAAGAACATGTTATAAATGTTAAGTGCAATGGGACTGGATATAGATTTACTGATCTAGTTGTAAGTGGGGGCTACGTTGGTTTTTAACATTGCTCAGAACATTCTGAAAACCACTTTAGCTTGTGCTCAGCCAGCCTACTTTCAGGCAGCAAACAATTGCTAAAAAATACAGATCAGATTTTATTTTCTTCAAGGAATGTCTCTTACTTTGGGGCCAAGGAGGACTGCAGAAAGCCATTTTATTGGTTCTATGCCACTAAGGATTGATATACCAACCACCATGGCAGCAATCATGGGGTGGGCAGGTGCTGGGAGCAGTGTGGGGCAAGGTCGACCACACGTTTTGTGTGGTTCCTGCCACCTTGGCCCGGCCGTGTGAATTTTTGTTCCACAGCCAGACCCAATTCTGACCAGGTTGCCAGAGGCTTCCCAGTCCAGAGTGGTTTGTGATCAAGGTGCTCTCAGTCACTCTGCTGTCACTATTTACCTGAAATATTATGCTTAAAAAAGACAAATCAAGGCTACATTTTAAAAGCACAACTAAAGAGTTTTCACATTTTTGAGCTCTAATTTTCTCTTCCGATGACCCATCATCTACTTACTGATTTCTGTTGCAAATACAGTGATGTTGTGCCATGTGGTTAGTTCCCGGTCAAGCGGCTTTGAAAGAAATATGGAGCCATTTCCTGAGTGGATGTTGAATATTCTGTCAAGGTCAGTGTTTCGATCCAAAGAATATCTGTCAATATATAGCAGAATTATGTCACTTTATTATTTGCAGTACTTTATTATTCAACCTTCCTTATATTTATTAAAGGGAGCATCTAAAATAGTGCTACAATGAATACTGAGATAAAGGATGTTAACAAACAAGAAGGTGGCCCACTTAGGTGCACTGGACCCCCTTTGCCTGCTGGGGGAAGCCCTGGAGTTCTCCTGGGCAAGTTAGTGGCTAGTTCGGGCTGTGATCCCTGAGACTTTGGGGATCACAGCCCGGACTAGCCACCAACACCTCCAAGAAACAGCTCGCCCAATTGGGCTGAAGTGGGCTATCATGGGTGGCCCTGTCCAGAGTGGTCACCATGACCAACCATGGTGACCATCATGGGGAGGCCAGACGTTGGAAGCAGTCATCATGATGGGAGCAGCCATCATAAGGAGGGCAGAATTGGGGCGAGCTGGCCACATGTTTGTGCAGCTCCTGCCACCTTGGCTTGGCCGTGTGAACATTTGATCTGCAGCCAGACCCAAAACTGACCGGTGTTGCCAGAAGCTTCCCAGTCTAGAATGGTGTGTGATGGTGATGCTCTGAGCCGCTTTGCTGTCACTTGTGTTTTCACCCAAAGTTGTCTAGTTATCTAATTAAGTGTTAAATATGACATCTGTGTAATACATGTAAATGTTCATTTTATATTTTTGCCTAGATATAAAACCTGTAAGAACAGGGTTAGTGGACAATGAAACTTCTTGACTAATATTTTCTCTAGTGTTTATTTGGAGTGCTTCATAATCTGGCCTGATTTTCCAAAAGAGCTGAGAATCTGTCAATTAAATTTTGTTTTAATAGTCCAAATCAATTACTTCCTCTGGAGTAGTCCCATTGAAGCCAATGAGAGTATTCTTGAGAAAGTGGTTTGAAGATTACAGCCTTGACTCTTATGTTTGAGATCTGAAAATGAAAGAAAACCAAATATTGATTGTTCCTGTTTTCTTCGACCTCAGGAGAGAAGAAAGCAATTTATTAGGTCAGAAGATACCTATAGAGATAAGCAGCTTCATTAACAGTAAACAAATTAAATCAAATTTATATACTCATTTTTTATTTACAACATTATTTTCCTTACGTTAGCCACCTGCAAGAAATAACTTTTTTATTTTCTGAATTGTTCCACACTTTCAGAAATGCAGCTGCTGTAATCAGGAGTAACATTTTCTAATCAGTAGCATGCTGTATACACTAATGTGCTAGCACAAGTGTTCAGTACCATACATGTCAACTTAGACAAAAATACCAGATGGCTAACAATTACTGCAGCTGTACAGCTCTCAACACTTTACCTCTAAATGGTACAATTCTCTCACAGTAGTTTCCTGTCGAATACACTATACAAATATTGATTGTTTAAATATTTAAGCAGACAGTGTGTTCCTAGCATTCTGTTTGATTTCATGGGGCCTGTTGCAGGGTGTGATGCTAAAGATTTAGAACTCATCCCCACAACACACTTACAATAGGGGAAAGCAGAGAGAGTTGCTGCCTCTTTTCCCTTCCCCCATGGGTCATGTGCTCTGGTGTTGCATGAATGAGCTCTTAGTAGCATGAATGAGGTCTTGGCACATGCTGTCTTCCCAGCCCCCTCACACTTATGTGTTGAATGTTGTGTGAAAGAATCCCCCTGATGAAAAACTCTGAGAGCTTGTTCATGCAACACCTGTTGTATTATGGGGAAATGATCCCTTATTACCATCAGCTAGCAAATAGGTATATTATTCTAGTAAAACTGAAGCAGTAGTAGGTTGATTATTGTGAGTGTTATTCACATTGTCTGATAGCCACTCAGGTACCCAAATAATATGCACAACTGAGATGGTTACTTCAATATCTCCTTTCCCTGGTATTACTTTTTGTTTTTTGAGTTTGCCATTTTTCAGTCTGTCCCCCTGTCCCCTGAATTTTCGGGTGATTTCAGAGGGTTGTCAGTTATGTCATTTTCAGCTATTGCAAATTATTGCCAAGATTATGTAAGTGAAAAACTAAAATAAATACATTATCCTCCCGGTTTTAAGGCGGGAAGGAAGGCAGTGGCTAGCTGCAAGGGTGCACAGGAACTTGCTTGTATGGGTGTTGCAAAGTTCTGCAGTACTGGAGTGGGGGACCAGAGGGATGTGGGACTTGCCTGGGCCCCTGTTTAATCTGTCATCGGCGGACTGTCCAGGCACTTGGTTGGGAGCAGAGATCAAAGGTTCAGGCTTAGATGGACCAAGACGGACCAGAAAAGTCGAGGTAAATATGTGATGCTTCACAAATCAGGTGAGAATTTAGCTTGCCCTGTCAGGGGGTGCAATCATACTTGGAGGTACCTTTGCAGATTGGGGGTCTGCTATTTATTCATGAGACAGGTCTGCTATTAACTAAGTATCATTTTGTGGTAATTATGAAAAAGTGCTTGGCCAAATTGGGTTTTTCAGCCAGACTGTTTGGGTCCCATTCTTTTAGGATTGGAACAGCCTCCTTTGCCATGGCTGCTGGTTTTAGGGATAGGGAGATTCAGGCAGTGGTTGGTGGCAATCCAGGGCCTTTAGGTCCTATGTATGCCCACTTCCAGAGTGGCATGCCTTGGTTTAATTTTGGAGGGCTTTTCAGATTCAGTGTTCTAACTTGCATTTGGTGGTGTTGCAGGAATGGAGGCTGCTGCTCCATGGAAGTTGGTCTGGATCCTCAGGCATAGTTTTGTCTACTGGGCAGCTGACATGGCAAAGCACACCAATTAGGGATCCCAGCTTGGATTGAGTTCAAAGGTGGTGTTGTTCTGGAAAGGAAAAAGTGGGATGTTATGGACACAACTTATGCCCATGATTTTTGAATTGAAGGCTCACTCCCACCCAGATGTAATTGTTATGCATTTGGAAGAGAATGATTTTTGTTGGGGTTCTGGTCTTGATTTTTCTATTATGATTGTAAAGAATTGGAAGCAGCTGAGGGAGATTTTTCCTTAGGGAAGGTTAGTCTTTATCTCTTTAATGCAGAGGAGGGTATGGAGCAAGATAAATAAACCCAAGGGTGTGGACAGGACTAGAAAAAGGGTGAATAAGAAGGTGAGGCATTTTATTGGTTTGGGGTGGGGGGTGGGATTGGCTTGAGCATTCAGCAATTAAATGGAAAAAGCCAGAACAGTATTGGGTGGATGGTGTGCATTTATCCCACATTGGGATGAATCTTTATTTGACAGCATTATGAGATGTATTAGTTAAATTAGTGTAATAGCACTCTGGGTTTTTCTTGGTCTGGAGGGGGGGTGAGCATGCCAAGCATATGCTGGCTGGTCTTGTGGCAGTAGTCAGTGCCAACTGGTTATTTAGAGCACTCACATAATGGGGTTTAGTACCTTAAATTGTTGGAGGATTTTGTTAAATTTCAAGGCACTTCAATGAGGTGAGGGAAGGGCAAACTGATTAGAGGAAAAGCAACTTATGGTTTTGCCTAACTCTGGGAGGTGTTGGGCTCTGTGCTATTATGCAGGATATGTGCTTGCTGTCCCTAGTGGTGCAGGACCTGTCACTTCCCCCCTCAGGACCCTAATTTGGGGGGTCAGGAAGCTGGCAGATGTTTTACATTTCCTCTGCATTTTGTGAGCTGATGGCACTTGACTTGTAAGGGGAAAGGGTTAGATTATGTTAAAGTTCAGGTTGATGGTTACCGTTTTTAGCCCTTTCCCCGTTTATTGTTTCCCAGACTGCAATAAAGTTTAATAAATAGGTGTGGCCAGTTTAACCCAAATTTCTGTGTCTGTTGCCTCATTTCATGTGTGTGTGACAATTGCATGCCAACTTAAGGCATGAAGGCGGGATCACCAAACAGCAAGTGGTTTCTAAAGTGTAGATGTCAATCAGGGTGAGATTACAGATGCAGGTCTTGAATATAGCCAGGGCCTATATCGTCCAGGGCCCCGAAAACCAGCAGGGAAATCTTAAATTCAATCCCCCATTCTACAGGCAGCCAATGCAGAGAACACAGGGTGGGCATCACATTATTATAGTTGCCCAAACCCCTGAGTAACTGTGGTGCCATATTTGTAACAAGCTAAAAGAAGTGGGTGGCAGCCCATTGAAGAGAGAATTACAAAAACCAGTCCTTGTGGTCACCAGGGCATGAGTCACTGTGGCACTGGCAAGGTCAACCTAAAATAAATAAGGTTGTTGCTTATGTAAATTTTGCAGCTGAAATAATTGCCAGCTGTTTGGCAGGCTATTTATTTATTTTATATATTTATAATAAAATGACTATGCCACCCCCTCATGCTAAAAGCATCTCGGAGTGGCTAACAACATGTTAAAAACAGATTAAAACAAATAACATCAAATACAATTAAAATCCAGTTAAAAACCAATTCAACCACGTACCCATCCCTAACCCAACCCACCTGCCCCAACTCCCTCAGGAAAGGCACGGAGAAACAGCCAGGTCTTACATTGTCTGCAGAAAGAGAGGAGGTCAGTGGTCAAGCTGACCTCCAACGGGTGGCACGACCACAGAGAATGCCCTCCTCAAGGTTGACTCCTGAGAAACCCGGGGGACTTCAAGGAGGGTACCCCCAGTCGACCGCAGGGACCAATCCAGGACCCTCATGATTAGCTGCTTAGTGGGCCGAATGAGTGCGTTCTTCTGCACCCCCATCAGTTGTTTGTCAGTCTGGCTGAGCATGTTACTCCGGAGCCCCCGATCAGCTATTTGGTGGTCTGGGTGGTATACTTCTCTGGACACGATCCTCAGACCACGCCTTGTTGTGGGGTTGGTTGGGGTGTAACAAATTAGAGGGCACGCATTAGCCTGGATTAGCCCAGTTGGGAGAGCCTTAGCTTCCGTCATATTGCTGACCTTTTCCAGATGATACATCCAGTAACAGCCACCTGTCTGACTGAGGTGGAAGTGGGTGAACATCTGGTGGTCACTGAACTGGGTATCAGGTTATTCATGGGCTCCTGAGGGCTACCAGGGCTACTTTTATAGAGGTTTTTATAACTTTTTAAAACTTTACAGTCTTTATAACTCTGTCTCTCTTTTATTTTCATCCTTAGTATCAGGGTAGCTTTTCATCTGCTTTTCATTCTTAGTATCAGGGTCAAACCAGAAGGCCTAGTAGCAACCTGAAGCATTCCTGAGCGCCGCTACTGCCAGACCCGCCATCGCTGCCGCCACCACTTACAGGCCTGGACCCCTACCTACCTGGTGGTGCCGGGGACCTGGCCCTGGGTCCGGCAGTGGCAATGGCAGCGGTGACAGCTCCAGCGCTTCGGGTCACTACTAGGCCTTCCAGTTTGACCCACCGGACCCACTGCCACTGCCACCAAAGCCAGGGCCGGAACCCCGGCACCACCAGGTAGGGAGATCCCTGGTGTGGGGGGGTTAAAAAGAATTCCCAGGCTCAGCAGGGTAGGGGGGGAAGTGCTCCCCGGCACCCCTTCCACACACGCAGCCTGGAGGAGGGAGGGAAACACCCCCCTGCCTGAATGGGTTCAGCTCCCCCGGATGGGTTCGGCCCAAATGGGCTGAACCGAACAGTTTTGGGTTCAGCCAAACCCTGAGTGGGCCGAACCGCGAACCCCTGGGGGTTCGCACATCCCTACGAAGCCAAGCACATGCACCTGGGATCTCGCATCTTCGTAAATGTTACACTCCTTGTCTTTCCCTCTCTTCCCCTTCCTTCGTCTCCCCCCCCCCAACCTCCCTCTGCCTCTCAGATTGTAAGCCCTAGGGCAAGGACCGTGTCTATTCCATTAATTTGTAAAGTACCAGGTACATTACTGGCACTATATAAATGCTTGCAAATAATAATGTTATTAATAATAATTAATAATGTATATTACATTTTCCCACGATAATAGAATATTATTATCTTTAGAGTAGTATGGGTGAGAGAGCAGCCAAGGAACTTACTTTTTTTTTTATAAACTTACCATAGGATATAATCTTTTGACCACTTACACTTGAATAGTTTCATGGACTTCAATAGGACTACTCTGGTGTAAGAGGTCTGAAAACTGAATTATATACATTTTCTTTTATCTCACCCACTGCTCTTTCCCTCATAATCACACAGTGTGATATGGCACCCTGTTTGATATTTAATTACTTAATTATTTCTACTTGATAGTGGGGCTGATCCCATGTCCCCAGATCCCATGCACACCCACATGTGAACCATATGGACCCCCCATTGCTGGAACATGCTGTCAGGGGTGTGCACAGGATAGGGATGGGCGAACGTGGTTCGGAGGTTCGGAGTTTGGGCCGAACTCAGCCTGTTCGGATGACCAAACGGAATGTCCGAACTGAACACTCGACCAGTCGAACAGTTCGGAAAAGTTCGGATGAGTTCGGGGGTGGGAAAAACATGACTGGAAGGCAGGAAAAATGTGACTGGAAGTGGGAGGCAGCTGCGGAGCAGACTTCCTGGCACTGGGGTGGAGACCAGGGGTGGTTTCAGGGTCAAACAAACAAACAAAAATCGAATTCGGTATCGATTGCACTATTTTCGGTTGTTCTGCCAAGTTCGGCCAAACCGAACTCCACCAAACTGAACAGACGAACCCGAACTTGGATTTCAGACCGAACGACCAAACGTCCGAACATCCAAACCGCATTCTGTTTGCCCATCCCTAGCACGGGATCAGCCCCAATGACAGGCTTGATTCTCCATCATTCTAACTCATTTGAAGTTAAAGGTTCTCATCACCTTTCGTTATCATATACTATTGTGCTTCCTGCTAAATTTTTAGAGCTCTTTCAAATGAATGTGTATGCTTTATGAAGGGAATGAACCTTACTTGATTGTGTTCTTTGCAATATCTGGATCATGAGCTATGACCTGCCCAACAACACTTCCTTCCTTCACATCTTCATCTACCTCTATTAAATAAGAGGTTGTGCTGAACACTGGTGGCTCATCAACGTCTTCCACAAAGATTTTGACCATGGCCATGTCCTTAAATGGTCCCAGATGGAAAAAGCGGGGATCAGGATGAGTGTTGACTGCCTCCACTTTTAACATGTACAGCATCTTCTTTTCAAAGTCCAATGGCTAGGGAACAATTTAAAAAAAAGATTTTGTGTCACTTAAGATAAGCATGTAAATTTCAAAATGTTAATACAATAACAATTGGAGTTATTGGTGACCAGCTGCTTATGGTTTTAAGCTTAATCCCACCTGTGATTCAACATGAGGTTTCAGTTATGTTGGATTCCTCCATACATGTGAAGAAAATAGTGTATTTATTGCTCACAAGTATTATTCACATTTGTTGATAGTTCTCTGAATATCCCCAAAATATTCACAGCCAAAATGGATATTTACATATCTGCTTATTGAAGTATTCCAGCTTGGTTACAGCATTTATTTTGGCATTTTGATTCAGTAATTTTGGTATTTCAGCTATTTTACTAAATGACTGTCTCTAAAAATACAAAATAATGAAATAAACAAAATAACCAAATCAAATATAAATTTGATCAAATATAGATATCTAACTAAGCACGATTAACAGAAGTTTGTATCTGCTTTGTCGGACCTGAATGAACTGGGTGAATATTCACTTCAGTTGTGTATATGTGTGTACCTATTATCTGGTTTTGACCTTTAAAGACCTTATACAGCTTGGGCCCTACATATCTGAAGGACCGTCTTTCTCCTAATGCTCCTTCGCAGACCTTAAGATCTAACAAGAGTGCTCTGTTGTGGGTTCCATCGCTGGCCCAGTTTCATACAACTGAGGCCTTCAGAGAAGCATTCTTGGTGGCTGCCCCACAGCTTCGGAACTCCCTCCCCTGGGAGGCTCGCCCAAGCCCTAGTTTGAATTTCTTCCGGAGGCTGTCTAGGACCTTTTTATTTGGCCAGGCATTCAATGGTCATGGATAGGTTGCAGGAGAAGGATGAGGGTGTTTTTACTTTTTGTGGGGGTTTAATTGTTTATTTTATATTTGTATTTTATGTGTGTGTGTTGTAAGCCACCCTGAGCCTTCGGGCATAGGGTGGGATACAAATCAAACTAAATACATAAATAAATAAATTAAATTAATTTCAACCACTATAATATGAAGACAATTTTAGAAGGAAAGATCCCTTATCTGGCTTTGCATGGCTGTGGACTGATAATACTGCTTGGTTGTTAGAAAAATCATTTTCTTCTTTCAATAGTCTTTACTATTATTCTCCACTAATACTCTACTACTAAAACCAATCAGTGTTATTATATATTATCTTTATACTGGAGAGCTAATCATCTTCTGTTCATTTTGGGCTAATTAACGCAACACCATTGCTTAATTTGTTTAATACTACTACTACTACTACTAATACTACTACTAATAATAATAATAATAAATTTATTATTATTATTATTATTGTTATTATTGTTATTATTAATAATAATAATAATAATAATAATAATAATAATAATAATAATAAACAACAAATGTATTGCTGCGGCCCAGGCCTACTCCAGAAGTCATGTGTCCTGTCCCAGAGCTTGTCGGAGCAGAGAAACTAATGTATTCTCCACCTAGCAACTCATCCACTGGATTAGCCTGGCTTTCTACAGATGAAATCTAAAACAGGAGTTCTTGTGATTTAATGATGACCAGTGCATGGAGTGGGTCAGGAAAATCATTAATGAAAGTCAAATAAACCATTCAGTTTCTCTGGTTTCCAACCATAAACGGGCCAATATTTGTCATTTCCTGATCTTTCACATTTCATGGTGCAAGATGCTAATGCAACTATTTCCTGAGACTCTCTGCTCCGCCCCTTGAATTTGTACCCTGGCAAGTCTGCCCACAAATTAAGCCCTGCTCAACATCATTCTTGCTTGGAAATTAAACATGCATTTCTTAATTAGGATTTTCTTTGTGCTGTAGAAGCATGTTTGATCAGGTGCTGATTTCCCTGCATTTTAAGGGATCATCAAGAAGCCAAGGAAGTAGTAAGGATTTCACACAACTACCCACTCTAAGTTTGTTTTTAAATGAGACAGCCCCACACAAGGACTGCCTATCCCTGCTTGGGGCCTGTCTCATTTGAATCCCATGGGGGGGGCGCTTCCGTGGCCACCAATCCCCCATGTATCTTTGCCTCTCCCCCTCCACACATGGGGCTTTTGGCAAAAAGGCCAGAGTTCCCTGTTCGGGGTGGGCAGTGCGTGAGCAGGGCGGCTGTGCATGGGGCAACTTGTGTGAAGTGCTGCCCCGCACACGGCACCCACGCGCCGCACGTAGCCCCTCCTGCTAGTCTGTCTCATCTAAAAACACCCTAAGTGTCTTGTTGAAGGAACCTGCAGATGTAAATGACCAAGACACCATGTTTAACCATACCATGTTTAAGGCTTCAGCTCTTTGGGGCAGGCTTAGCTGTTCAATAACTTGGGTTACAGTTTTCACTGACACCACTGCTGTCTGGGTTAATATTTGAGAAGTGCTACTCATTTAACATATGCCTCATACAGCAAACTGTGGGTAAAAACTGATGTGCAGGCAGAGCAGCAGCTCTCCAGTCCGGCCAGGCCCAGCAGGGAAGCAGTGGATACCCCTCTCGGGTCAGGGTACCAAACTAATGTGCCCATGACTGGAGAACCGTCCTGCTGCCTGTACACCCCAGGTAGGGCAGGGAGCTTGACAAATGTGCAGCCGGCCCCACCCCTACTCTGCTCCCAGCACCCCACCTCCATTATGACAGACAGCCATGGCAATCCCAGTCCCAAGATGGGGATAGCAGTGCTGAACACATGAACACCAAACACTACCACATTTTAAGTCTGTACTGGACCGCATTGGCCCGTCTGGGCGGCCCTTGGCCCAGATTATGTCTTTGGAGATTTTCAAAGGATGCAGCCTGGGCTAGCTGCCTACCCGCCATGGGGCACTCTTGGGACAACATCTGGAAGTGCGGAAACACACATGCCAGTGGGTCTCAGGCTAAAGTAGACTACCGTAGGCCATCATCACATCTATTTTTACCCATGTTAATAACAAAATGCCTGATACATATAGTGGGGACTGAAGTTAAAATTTGCTAAGTATGGTATGCACAGTAACGCAGGTATTATAAATTGAAATATTGAATGCCACACCAAGCTGCCATTTGGAAGGAGAGGATGGGCTGGAATTTTTGATTAAATTTAAACGTAAAACTTATATTTTTAGTATTAATGAAGGGCCAACCCAAAAATCTCATCACATGGAGTAATCTTCCAGTTTTGGATACTCAGTTTAAATTCATTCTTCTACCCTTCTTCCCCATAAAGTATAGGTCTTTTTTTTTGTTTGGTTTGGTTTGTTTTTTCCTCCCTCTAGAACAGGTTTTCTTGTGTGTTTTAACAGGGAATTTCCTGTTCCAGCTTTTAGTATTAGAAGTATGAATATAAAATATATAATATTTTTACTAGTTTTCTGGCACGTCAGATTCCAAATGAGACTTGAAAGAGGTATACGGGTATTTAAAATGAGGAGAAAATGGGTTTTAAAATAAGCTTTTCCTCTCACTGAAAAAGGTTTTATTTGTGTCTTTACCAAAATTGAACTTTGCTCTTCACATAGTTGAAACCATCCCTAATTATTTAGTATCACAGTAGTTAGCCTCATTTCATAGTTCATATTCACAGCTGCAGCTAGGGTTGCCACCTATGCACATTTTTAAGGAACACTTATGAAAAATACATGTTGCAGGGCCTGCCTTGACACAAGTACAATGTGCATAGGTGGCAACGTTAGCTGCAGTATCTTGTAAACATCCTGTCAATAAAGTCTGGCCGAGCCGTTAAGTATTAAAGCTTTTATAACTATGTCATGCAAATATCTTCCAGTAAGTATGATTTATTAAAAAAACAAAACCACAACCCTCTATTGCTATCTAGTGTGGTGGTGTACCTGCTGCCATGTTGCCCCCAGAGGAATGCGAGGGCTTTCTAGCTCCCTGGGAGATTGCTGACACCTGGCCCCACCTCCCTTGCAAGTATTTCTTCAAGGGCTGGACTCTGTGGGGTTGTAGTTTATTTGCTATCTAGTGCTAGATGAATCAAAGGAGGGAATAAAACGAATGTGTGGGTTTCTATTTATTTAAACCAAGATACTTCATTATCAACTATTCAGTGGTTGTTCTATCAAACTAAGATGAACTAATGACATTTAGTTTAGACCCTTAAGAGATGGAGACAAAGGGTGTTTTCAGACGTTACGGGACCACTTGGCCCCGTACCGAAAACAACCCATTCATTCCCCACCGGGGTCACCCCGTCACACCATATCAGACGTGCCAGGGGGATCCTGGCGGGGAATCTGGGAGGGGGTGGGGCCACGTGGCGCAACGTGCGTCCGCATAGCCCCGCCCCCTCCACACACCCCACCGCCCGCCCTCCGGGGAGACGGGCGGGCGGCGGGGTCAATGCAGCCGCCGCGTCGGGCCAGATTCGCCACGGCCTGGGATCCCGCCGGGGATCCCGGGCCGTGGCAACCGGCCAGATGTTACTCTTTTTTTGGTCCCCGCTGGGGATCTTTTTGACCACGCTTCCCGGGACATTCCCCCGGCTAGCCCGGGAAGCATGGTTCAAATTGACCCCATGTGCGGATTGACCGTGGCAAGCATCTGGCAGCTGCCAAACAGACGTTCGAGTCACAGTGACCACAGGTGGGTATTCACCGTGGTTCACTGTGATCTCGTAACGTCTGAAAATACCCAAAGTTGTTCAGATGATATATTGGATCAATATCTGTTGGTGAAAGTAAGTATGCATGCATTTGGACCACACAGAGCATGTCAGTAGTCTTGTGAAAATCCAGGTGGGTGCTGGGATAATTATTTTTGTATGTAATTATGTATCCTCACATTCATCTTGGTTTTGAGGGATTTGTTCTCATTTGATGGGCTTTACACATACACTAGAATAGAAGATCATGACAGACCAAGGTCATCACAAAAAACAAACCTACAGAAAGTGTATGGCCATCCAGATAGCATTAAAAATACTTTTTATGAGCTTAGGAGGTTGATTTAAGTACTAGCAATCACTGACTTCTTAATTCAGTTTCTGTCTCTCTCTTTTCTCTTTACATCTTTTATTGACACATTAGCTCGGAGCTAAAGGTGAACTTAAACCATGTTGAGTTATTTATTATTATTATTATTATTATTATTATTATTATTATTATTAAACAAACATTTAGATAGCACAAGTATCTGGCACTTTACAAAGTAATAAAATAGACATGGTGCCTGCCCCTAGGACTTACAATCTGAGAGACAGGAGATGGGGGAGAGACATAGGATGGGAAACAGAGGGAGAGACAAGGGGTCTAACATTCATGAAGATGCGAGGTCTCAGGTGCACGTACTTGGCTTGGTTACGATGAGAATGACAGCAGGCAGGTGCATGTGGCAAGGATAAGGGTAAACAGACTGTAGGTATAGGAAATAGTGGCTCAGCAGGATAAAGAGTCAGACAGAGCGGAGCGAAAGATGTGAGTTTTAAGGAGAGATTTGAAGGGATGAAGGGAGGGGGAAAGGCGGATGTGGACAGGGAGTTCCAGGCATGGGGTACAGCAAGTGAGAAGGGATGAAGGTGCTTAGGGGAGCAAGGAAGACATGGAAGGGTGAGAGAAGGAACAGAGGAGGAGCGAAGTGCACGGGCTGGAGTATGGAGGGCGATAAGTGCAGAGAGGTAGGGGGAGCGAGGTTGTGAAGAGCTTTATAGGTGAAGACTAGGAGCTTGTGCAGGATTCATT
>QEPC01013615.1:695183-705923 GCA_003113815.1 Sphenodon punctatus
GAAGAAGGAGGCAAGATCCTGAGCAGAAAGGGAAGAAGGAGGAGGAGGACAGGGCGGTTTGAGGAGGGAGTCAAAGGTAGAGAACAGGCGGCGAGGGTCCCGAGAACAGGACTCAATGCAGGAGGCATAGTAGTGTTGTCTAGCAAGGGAGATTGCAGAAGTAATGGTGGAGAGACATAACTTGAAGTGAAGGAAGTCAGCGTGAGAATGGGATTTGTGCAAGAGTCGTTCAGCAGCACGAGTGCAAGAATGGAGGTGGCAGATACTAGGGTTGAGCCACGGACAGGGGTTGTGGGAGAAGGCAGGGCGGGAAGACAGAGTGGCATGGGAGTCAAGTGTGGAGAGAGAGGCGTTGAGAGCAGAGACAGTGGAGTCAGGGGAGGAGGAAGAGAAGACTGTAGGAAGAAGGAGTTCAACTATAGATCTGTTTGATAGTTCCATTCTGAGGGATAGTCTGTTTAGTGGAACATGGGCTGTCCATAGAGGGTTCTTTCTGAAGGTGTGAGTTCATCAAACTCAAAACATCTAGCTAACCTTCAATATTTTGCTCACTTTCACTTTGTGCAAACCAAAATGCTGAGTTCAGTTGGCCAAACCCTCCGTGAGGCGAAGCCCTATGGGTTTTCCCATCCATAGTTCAAAACTCTAGCAGGCGAGCATGTTTATATATGACAGACAAAAGCCACTGAAAATATTATTTTCTGATGTGACATGCCAGAAAAATCCATGCAAGGCTTTGAGGAAAACAGATAACTGATGAAGAAAATGTATAACATACCTACTACAGTACCCAATATAAGACCTTCTCCCTCTTCCCTGCCACCCCAGAATAAAGACCTCATACCTGGAATGATAAGTTTAATAAAAGAGAAGGAGGGAAAATGAACCTTTTTGACAGTTATGATCCCTTCTTGTGTGTTCTTGTCAGTGATGATATCAAACACATCTGATCCATCCCCATCAGAGATACCATATCGAATCTCAGCATTTTCATTCACATCGGGGTCATTGGCTTTTATTCTGCCAAGTGGGGTCCCAAGTGGTGCAGACTCAGGAGAGCTGAATTGGTATGTGCCTGTAAAAGGGAAATCAAACATCTTTTGCGTGCGTGCATGTAAGTGTTTCATCGCAGTAAATAGTAAGTGTACTTCACAATATATATTCAGATATATTCAAGTTGCCTTGAGAGTTGAAACATTTAAGAAAAGTGTTGTTAGTCATTTGAGTGAGGAGTTGCCTGTTATAGAAAAGTTTTAAAAGGAAAAAATATTTCGATTCTTCAAAGGCTGTAAGGACTGCATTCTTTACACACGTTTTAACACCTCAAATGCAAAACAACATGGCAACAATGATCCCGATATCTAATGGTTTCATTTATATCCCTCTGCTTCCTGCATTCTCTAAACAATGTCTACAAAAGATAACCTTTTTATTTAAGTACCATAGCCTTGAAACAGAGTGGATTTTGGGAAGAAGCTACAATACATTAGACCTACTTTAAAATTCTCTTTGAAAGAGACTGTAGAAAACTTCAACATTTTTCACATCCGTTGCATATGACCGATACACTTCATTAAGCTGGTTACACTTTATATTAAGGTTCCACATGAAAATGGCTTATAAAAGAGTTAATAAATGATTGATAGATGTTATAAGCATGTTACAAACATGAAATGTGTGTGTTATAGATAGGGCTACCATTCTGTCACAGTAATTTCTAGACAATTTCATGGCAAAAGTGATGGGGAAAATGAAAATCCATCAAAAGGTCATCACACAATGTAGTTTTCACTACAGCAACATACACAAAGAGCTTATAAGTAGCAAAAGTTCCTTTCTTTTAACACAATAACCAATGTTAATATATATATCTTAACCCAATAATATGAAGGCTATCACATTTGAATTCTGTCTGGATTAACTATTACATTATTGCACAAAATGAAGTAATACAGATGGATCTTTCAATAATTTTGAATTAACATGAATTAACTGTGAGGCTGTCATTCTTGATTGTACACACACAAAATTCTTGGAATTAATGTAATTTTCAGATTTCATAACCTCCAGGATGTCAGTGACCCAATCATTCATAACATTAGTGATAGATGGATAGAGCCATTTAAAGATGATCTGGCAAATACCAGTAAAAATAAATTTGAAAAAATAATAATAATAAAAAAATGAATCATCCATCCAAAATCTGCACCCTGTGTGCTGTCCTAAAGGGAGCGTGTGGGATGGGCATGCAGCCCACACACAACCCCTGTATAGGGAACGTGATACATTCAAATAGCATGTGAGTTCAGGATTGGCCCCAATGACTTTCACTGAGGTGATATTCTTGTGTAGCCCCTACAAGAAAGTCAATTTGATTTAAGGTTCCTGTTAGTAGGGAAAATGTCCTTTTCCCCCCTTTAAATTACATAAAATTCTGAGTCAAAACATGTACGTTTGTGTGGGGCCTTGAAGAAGCATGCGGTTTGGATCATCTTTTGTTTTGGACTTTGTAGTTATTATAGGGACTGCCATTTGTACTCCATTTATATGTGTGGTGTTTATGATTGTATTTTGAATACACTGATTTGGAATTTAACATGTCGATATGTACGTTTTTGCTTTCAAGTTTGACTTTCTACTTAATCTTTTGGGTTGGTAAGGTTTTTTTGTAGGCATACCTCAGCTTTTTGGTGTGTTTGGTTACTTGTGACCCTTTTGGAGTGTTGCTTACTAAATTTTTCTTGATGTGTTTTGTGTCAATAGCATTGCTGTCATTTTGGTTAAGGGTAACAGACTGCATATGCGTGAAATGGCTATTTTGTCCATGTACCAAATGGCTGATGTCCTTAACCAAAATGGCAGTGATGCTATTGCTGCCATTTTTGCTAAGGGTGGTGGCCATTTGCATATGCGGAAAACAGCCTGGTGGCCATTTTGAGCATGCACAATGATTTTTATTTTGAAAATATTTTCTCACCAAGAACTCAGCGAAACAGTTCTGGTTCTTGGTTCATCCGAGTTGAATGGTGAATTGGGGTTTTCATGAGATTTTTCCATTTTGCAAGATCTCATTTCAGCCCTAGTGTTGATGACTGGTGTAGCTTTACCCAAAGTTCCATTCTGGATGCCAGTCAGTGCTACATGCAATTGCAATTTTCTAATACCAACATTTATCCAGTAAGAACTGAATTGTAACCTATAAATCCTTTTTCACAGACTAACAAATAACTATCAGGTACCACTCTGGACAACTTTGGATCACAAAACAACTTGGAATCAGATTTCAAAAGATCTAAAACTGACAGTGAGTTTAGTATTTACAGGTATTTTTTTTCATATTTTCATATAAATGCCTTGGAGTACCTGAAAACTATCCATGACCAAACCCGGATGCTCATATTTTTGATCTTTTTGATAGTCCAGTGTGCATTTATAGGTGTTCGGCTTGGTTATTCATTTGGTATTTTGGTGTTTTCAGCTGTGTCTTTTTTGGTAACTGTGCATGGGCAGTAATGCAAATATTGCTTAAATGATGCTGCCAAAATGACAAACGTTGCAAAAATTGAATAGAAAACAAATAAACCAACCCGAAAAACCAAACAGGTACTCAACAGAGCAAAAATAGGTAATGGTTAATTGTTTAAACCTTCAATTCCAGTTTGGTTAGAGAAGAATTAGTGGGGGCGATCCTAAGCCCTGTGGATCCCGTGCATGCGCATGTGTACAGTTTTCATCGGACACAATGTGTCCACAAAAGAGATCTGTGTGGTTTGTGTGCAACTGCACATGGGTTCTACGGAGGTTGGGATTGGCCTCATTAAGTTCACTGGGTTTTTTTTTGGGGGGGGGTTGGGTACCCAGGGTGTGGTAACCCTTTCAGATCTAGACTTCTACCAGTGGCATATGGTGAAAGATATTGTATCCTCCTTTATGCTGACATTTGAAAACAATAGATTTCTGATAATTTGCTGGTTTGCTGAAGCCTGTATAAGACTTAATTCTTAAATTTGGCTCAGTGTTCACTAGGGATGGGCGAACGCGGTTCAGAAGTTCAGAGTTCGGCCCGAACTCGCCCTGTTCGGACGACCGAACCAGAACCTAAATCTGAACCCAAACTGACCAAACTGAACTCGATTCCGAACGTTGAAATGACCAAGCAGTTCGGTCAATTCGGGTGAGTTCAGGTGGCAAAAACGTGTCACTGGAAGGCAAAACATGACAGGGAGGGGTAGTCAGCTGAGGAGCAGACTTCCAGGCACCAGGGGTGGAGAGGCTTAGAGTAGCAGCCAGCCTGCCCAATCACCATCCCTTTTTGCCTCAGACCACTGGCTTCGCAGTCTGTGATTAGCCACGGGCTAGGCTGCATGGAGCCAATGGGGCTTGCGGTGAGGTGGGCACAGCAAGAAACAAAACTAATTGCATTCCCCCTTTCCAACACCTTCTGAGCTAGCCACTGTTCCTGAACAGCAGGCATTTCAGAAGGCTCCCTCTCCCATCAGATTTTGTTCCTTCCTATTCCTAATCTCTTGCTATTCTCCCATTTCACCTATCCAACCCATTTACCTCCATTTTATCCTTTATTTAGATTATATTAGATAGTTTTAGTTGTTATTTTTTGTTTTTACCCCTCCCTGTGTTCCCTGTGTTCAATCTTCCTTCCTCCCTTCCCTCTCCATTGAATCCTTTCCCTCTCCCTGTCTCTCTATATTCCATCCCTGATTCCCTTCCCCTGTTTTTTTCTTCATGTAAAGTAGGATTATTAGATTGATGTAGGTTTCATTTCAGTTTTGTACCCCTCCTTGTGGTGTTTGTGATTCCCCCCATCCCATAGATAGATAGATAGATAGATAGATAGATAGATAGATAGATAGATAGATGTAGGAGTTAGCTTAGTGATAGAGATACATTTAGTGTTTAATTTTAGTGTTTGTAGGAGTAGGCCTTTGTGATAGATAATCCATTTAGTTAATAGTTGATAGCATTTAGAATAGTTATAGCTGTTAGATTTAGTGTGTATAATATTATAACATATATATATATAATATTAGATTAAAAATGTAAATAAAAACATTTTTTAAAAAAAATATATATATAAAAAACCATTATTTTGGAGGGATAAATGGAGAAGGGAAGGAGAGGCTGGTCTGCTGCGCATAGGGGAGGCAATGAGGCATGTACCAGAGGCAGCAGGCAGGGGAGTGGCAGCAGGCAGCAGCAGTAGCCCAAGCACATCACCACGCCCCAAACTCAGCAGGCCTGCTTTAGGGTCCCAGGCTTCAGCAGCTCAGCATTGCTTCCTGGCAGTGCCCTCCTCCACTGCCACACAGGGCACTGGAAGGCCTGCAGTACATGAGGCTGTCTCTGTCTCTGCTGGTGCTGGAGCAGGTGCTGGTGCTGCTTCCGATGTTCCTACGGGGCCACCAATGTCCCCCACTGTCGAGGCAATCCCCAGCAGTCCAGAGCTGGTGGATACCACCCCAGTTACTAGAGACAGGGCCCAATCCCTGGGCAATGTCAGTAGGGAGAGGAGTAGCAGCAGCAGCAGCAGCAGCAGCAGCAGCACTAGCAGCTATAGAAAGGGGTACAGGGAGAGTGCCAGAAGCACGGGCACAGTCAGTCTAGCCTCATGGTCCCAGTACTCCCCTTCATGGGACACCACCGTGATCGTGGACAGTCAGTCAGAGGCAGAAACTAGTGCTGCAGAGGAGATGTCTACAGCTGAGGTGATGACTGAGCCTCCTCCCAGAGCTGTGTCGCCAGTGCCACCAAGTTCTCCCCCTCCCAGCAGCAAAGGCAGCAGTGCGTCACATGGGGCAGGTCAGAAGGGAGAAGGGGGGAAAGAATTCTAAGTCTGGAATCATTTTAAGCAGGTGCGGGCAGATGATCCCAGAGAGGTGCAGTGCACTGTGTGAAAAAAGGTGGTAAAGCGTGGGTAGGTGCTCAGCAACCTGGGGACAACGGCAAGGCACCTAAAGTCATGCCACAGTGCTCTGCTGCTCAGGAGGAAGGCAGGGGAAGTGGATGCAAGCGGGATCCCAACTTCAGCAGCCAGGCACTCGGCTCCTTCAGCGGGCAAGCATCCTGCACCAGCACCAACTTCTGCCTCTAGCAGCAGGAGCAGTATTCCTCCTGCTGGTGGGGGGCAGAACACCAGCAGGAGCCTCCCCAGCAGCACCATCATTCCACCATGGAGGACCTGGGGTGGGGGGATCTGTCAAGGCCATTGGCAGGGTGCCGTGGCACTGACTTCGAAGAGAATGCAACGCGCATGTTGGCAGAAATGATTGCCCTGGATGGGCAGCCCTTCTCAATAGTGGAGGACAAGGGCTTCCAGTGGCTGATTGGGTTCCTGGCCCCCAACTTTAAACTGCCTTCTCACTCCACCTGTGGTGCTACAACTCTACAGGGCTTTGAAGGAGCCGGTGAGGGAGCAGCTGGCAGGGGCTGGTGGGGGCCACAGTCCACTTCACCACTAACCTGTGGTCCACCAGAAATGCCCAGCACACCTACCTGGCAGTGACTACACACTGGTGGCAGGACCCAGAGGCTGCACTTGGCAGTGGCAGGAGGGGTTCTGAAGCAGGGTACAGGTGGGCCCTGCTTCAGGCACAAGTCATGGACAGCTCCCACACCTCAAGAAACCTCGAGGCAGTCCTAGTCACCATGGTGAGGGAGTGGGTCACGCCAAGCGCGGCCTTCATCAAGGGGTGTGTGATCACGGACAACACGGCCAATATACTAAAGGCAGTCCATGACGGGGGCTTCACAAACATCCCTTGTGCCATACACATCCTCCATCTTATGTGGAAGGACACTCTGGGCATTGGGGAGAAGGGGATTGGGCCAGGCACCCTTAGCTCAACTGTGGGAGGAAGCTGGCGGGGTTCTTCAACTGCAGCGTGAAGGGTAGAGGACTCCTCTGGGTGAAGCAAGCCAAGCAAGGGTCCCCAGTGCACCAGCTCATCCAGGATGTCTCCACCAGGTGGAATTCCACCTTCCTGATGCTCGAACGGCTTCTTGAACAGAAAGCCCCCCTGCATCAGGTGGAACTTGAGACAGTCATTGAGGCACCTCCAGGGTACAACAGGGAGGAATGGGAGGATCTAACTCACAAGGTCTTCGTCCTGAGACCGTTCCTGGCCCTGACGGAGACCGTGAGCAGTTCCACCATCACCCTCAGCCAGGTAACCCCACTGGTCCATAGTCTCCAGAGGAGCCTGGACGAGATTCTCAGGGGGCGGGATTGTGGCCCTCCGGGCAGGAAGGTATCTGATGAGGCGCTTGATCTGGTATGGAAGCTGAAGGCAGAGCTGAGTGCGCATTTTGATGAGCTCTTGCGCTGGGAGGAATATGTCCTGGCAACCATGCTGGACCCCAGGATCAAGGGCAGCATGGCACATGAGACAGCGGAGTATGGTGCAGTGGCACACACCATCCCATGCCAGGGGAAGTCAGGATGGGGTTTCTCCTCCTCCTCAGTCTGGGCTAGGGCTACGGCTCCTATGCTGCAGAGTTGCTGTCCCTCCCTCCCAATGCCTGTCACCTGCCCTGCCTCTCTCTCTTTCCTTCTTTCTCTCTCTCACATACTAGACAGCCTCGGCCGCCTTATATGACTGACCTCATGACACAGGGTGGCATTGGGAAAGAAACTGTAAGCCTGCCAGCTGGCCTATAGCTACACGATCTCGGCCCGCCTATGTGACACTGACTAGCTCTCGTTCTCTTGCGCTGCACAGTCTTTGCTAGTCTATCTGAGTTCACTGCTGCCAATGTTCCAGCCTGCCTGCCCTACTACCTCTCATGCCACGCTGCCTGTCTGCCTGCCCAACTTTCCGCCAAGCTGAAAGCATGCCTCAGTCTGCCTTCCTGCCTCCCATGCCAAGGTGCCTGTCTGTCCACTCAGGTTGTCAGGCTCAAGCCTGCCCAAGCCTGATTGCCCTACTGCCTCTCATGCCATGCTGCCTGCCCGCCCGCCCAGGTTGCAAAGCTTGACCCCTGCCTCAGTCTGCCTGATGCCTCTCATGCCATGCCACCTGCCTGCCCGCCTTGGAAACCAATGTCTGCTGCTGCTAGTGCCAATGTCCCCAGACCTATATGCTGTCTGTGCCAGGGGTTCTGTACCTGGGCAACCCACTGTCTGCTACTGCTGCTGCCCCAAGGCCTATATGCTGTCTGTGCCAAGGGTTCTGTACCCTGGAAACCACTGTCTGCTGCTGCTAGTGCCAATGGCCCCCAGGCCTATATGCTGTGTGTGCCAAGGGTTTGGTACCCTGGCAACCACTGTCTGCTGCTGCTAGTGCCAATGGCCCCCAGGCCTATATACTGTCTGTGCCAAGGTTTCTGTACCCCGGCAACCCACTGTCTGCTGCTGCTAGTGCCAATGGCCCCCAGGCCTATATACTGTCTGTGCCAAGGGTCCTGTACCCTGGCAACCAATGTCTGCTGTCCCTCCCTCCCACTGCTTCAGTGACACCCTTCCTGCCCCACTCTCTCTCTCTCTCTCTCTCTCTCTCTCTCTCTCTCTCTCTCTTTCATACTACATGGCCTCGGCTAACCTATCTGACTGACTGCATGCTGCAGGGTGACATTGGGAAACTGTAAGCCTGCCAGCTGGCCTCTAGCTAGATGATCTCAACCCGCCTATCTGACTGGCTCTCTCTCTCTCACACTTCATAGTCTTCGCCAGTCTATCTGAGTGCCCTGCCAAGGTCCCAGCCTGCCTTCACTACTGCCTCTCATACCTCGCTGCCTGCCTGCCCACCCAGGTTTCAAAGCTTGAACCCTGCCTCAGTCTGCATGTCTTCTGCTCATGCCACACTGCCTGCCTGCCCACCCACACAGGTTGCAAAACTTGAACCCTGTCTCAGCATGCTTGCCTCTCATGACACAGTGCCTGTCTGCCTACCCTGGCAACCCTGGGTGATGTGCACCACTGGTCTGATAATCCTGCCGCTGCTGTCTGCTGGTCCATGTGTGCTCTGTCCTGGCCAATCCAAATGTGCCCACACAATCCTGCTGCTGACGTTTTCTGCTGTATGGGAGCTATTCCCTGGAAAATCCAACCATCCTGGCTCCATGGGTGCTATGTACAGGCAAATCTTGCTGCTGATGTCTCTGCTGTTCCACGGGTTCTGTGCCCGGGCAACCCAATGTCTGCTGCTGCTACTTCCAAAGCTGTCTCTGCTGTCCATGCCACAGGTCCTGTGCCCGGACAATCCAATGTCTGCACCAGCTGCTTATGCTGCCTCTGGGAAATCCAATGTCTGCTGCCAATGCTGCCTCTGCTGTCTGTGCCATGGGTTCTGCATCCCAGAAATCCAATGTTTGCTGCTGCTGCCAATACCGCCCAGGCTGTCTGTGCCACGGGTTATGGGGCCTGTAATTCCACTCACAGAGAGTCATCATTCAACTGTATCAAGAAAGAGCCACTCCATCCCCAGAACCCACCATCAGGGTTCTGGGGCCTATGTTACGGGCAGGGAGGGCTGTGGCCAATATCTAGAAGCTGCCACTCTAGCCCCATGACCCAACAGCATGGGTCTGGGGCCATCATTACTCGCACAGAGGCAATGTAATTCCACCACATAAAAAAACCGCCACTCTAGCCCCAGGACCCACCATCAGGGTTCTGGGGCCTACGTTACTGGCAGGGAGGACTGTGGATGGCCAATATCTAGAAGCTGCCACTCTAGCCCCAGGACCCAACATCATTCCTCACACAGAGGCGCTGTCATTCCACCGTATCAAGAAACAGCTACTCCAGCCCCAGGACGTGCTGTAAGGGTTCTGGGGCCAAGTTACAGGCAGGGAGGACTGTCCAATATCTAGAAGCTGCCACTCTAGCCCCAGGACCCAACGTCATGGGCCATCATTCTAAAAGATCCTAAAATAATCTTAAACTTCTTGTTCAGGTCAGGATCCTTGCTCTGTGGCTTTGCCATAGGTAGCTAAAAAGTGGCAGGGAACTTCCACCCTCTCCAGCCAGCCGGCATCGGCCCAGCCCCCTTAGCCCTGTCACCTCATCAATCTTAGCCTGGACCTCAATGCTCTTCGACTTAAAGGTGCTGCTGGCTCCCATGCATGGGGCTGTCAATAAAGTATGTCACGCAAGGCATGCAGTTTATTAGCAAAATCGTGCCAATGGGTGACAATTGGGGGTGAGGGGGATTGGTCACATGACATTATACCCATATGTTTGTGTCTCTGTCACAGTTATTTTGTATGTGGATATTTACGTAGGTGTGGGTGGGGAGTTTTACTTGCTTTCCTGTCTCACCTCAGTCTCTAGACCGCCTTCCATTTGCCATCATTCTGCTCACAGAGATGGCCCCCAGGCCTTGGCCTATATGCTGTCTGTGCCAAGCATTCTGTACCATAGCCACCAATGTCTTCTTCTTCCAGTGCCAATGTCTGTGCAAAGGGTTCTGTACCCTGGAAACCAGCAATCCTCTGTCTAACCACCAGTACCCACTGCCAAGGAGCCTGTCTCTCTTTCTCTCTGGCACACCCACACAGACAAAAGCCCTGCCCTTCCTGGGGGGCTGTCTTCAGGTTGATACCCTGCTGCTGACACATCTTGGGGTCAATGTACCTTACCTACACTACATGTGGTGCCAGGTGCTTCTGGTAGGGATCGACAACTCAAGCTGTATGAGATTCTGTGCCTGCCTGCCTGTGTGCATTCCTGTACCTGCTGCTAGCACCTATCACTTGATTGAAAGAAGTGTGCCCAACCATGCA
>QEPC01013615.1:706363-740857 GCA_003113815.1 Sphenodon punctatus
CTCCCTCTCTCTCTCTCTCTCCCTCTCTCTCTCTCTTTCATACTACATGGCCTCGGCTAACCTATCTGACTGACTGCATGCTGCAGGGTGACATTGGGAAACTGTAAGCCTGCCAGCTGGCCTCTAGCTAGATGATCTCAACCCGCCTATCTGACTGGCTCTCTCTCTCTCACACTTCATAGTCTTCGCCAGTCTATCTGAGTGCCCTGCCAAGGTCCCAGCCTGCCTTCACTACTGCCTCTCATACCTCGCTGCCTGCCTGCCCACCCAGGTTTCAAAGCTTGAACCCTGCCTCAGTCTGCATGTCTTCTGCTCATGCCACACTGCCTGCCTGCCCACCCACACAGGTTGCAAAACTTGAACCCTGTCTCAGCATGCTTGCCTCTCATGACACAGTGCCTGTCTGCCTACCCTGGCAACCCTGGGTGATGTGCACCACTGGTCTGATAATCCTGCCGCTGCTGTCTGCTGGTCCATGTGTGCTCTGTCCTGGCCAATCCAAATGTGCCCACACAATCCTGCTGCTGACGTTTTCTGCTGTATGGGAGCTATTCCCTGGAAAATCCAACCATCCTGGCTCCATGGGTGCTATGTACAGGCAAATCTTGCTGCTGATGTCTCTGCTGTTCCACGGGTTCTGTGCCCGGGCAACCCAATGTCTGCTGCTGCTACTTCCAAAGCTGTCTCTGCTGTCCATGCCACAGGTCCTGTGCCCGGACAATCCAATGTCTGCACCAGCTGCTTATGCTGCCTCTGGGAAATCCAATGTCTGCTGCCAATGCTGCCTCTGCTGTCTGTGCCATGGGTTCTGCATCCCAGAAATCCAATGTTTGCTGCTGCTGCCAATACCGCCCAGGCTGTCTGTGCCACGGGTTATGGGGCCTGTAATTCCACTCACAGAGAGTCATCATTCAACTGTATCAAGAAAGAGCCACTCCATCCCCAGAACCCACCATCAGGGTTCTGGGGCCTATGTTACGGGCAGGGAGGGCTGTGGCCAATATCTAGAAGCTGCCACTCTAGCCCCATGACCCAACAGCATGGGTCTGGGGCCATCATTACTCGCACAGAGGCAATGTAATTCCACCACATAAAAAAACCGCCACTCTAGCCCCAGGACCCACCATCAGGGTTCTGGGGCCTACGTTACTGGCAGGGAGGACTGTGGATGGCCAATATCTAGAAGCTGCCACTCTAGCCCCAGGACCCAACATCATTCCTCACACAGAGGCGCTGTCATTCCACCGTATCAAGAAACAGCTACTCCAGCCCCAGGACGTGCTGTAAGGGTTCTGGGGCCAAGTTACAGGCAGGGAGGACTGTCCAATATCTAGAAGCTGCCACTCTAGCCCCAGGACCCAACGTCATGGGCCATCATTCTAAAAGATCCTAAAATAATCTTAAACTTCTTGTTCAGGTCAGGATCCTTGCTCTGTGGCTTTGCCATAGGTAGCTAAAAAGTGGCAGGGAACTTCCACCCTCTCCAGCCAGCCGGCATCGGCCCAGCCCCCTTAGCCCTGTCACCTCATCAATCTTAGCCTGGACCTCAATGCTCTTCGACTTAAAGGTGCTGCTGGCTCCCATGCATGGGGCTGTCAATAAAGTATGTCACGCAAGGCATGCAGTTTATTAGCAAAATCGTGCCAATGGGTGACAATTGGGGGTGAGGGGGATTGGTCACATGACATTATACCCATATGTTTGTGTCTCTGTCACAGTTATTTTGTATGTGGATATTTACGTAGGTGTGGGTGGGGAGTTTTACTTGCTTTCCTGTCTCACCTCAGTCTCTAGACCGCCTTCCATTTGCCATCATTCTGCTCACAGAGATGGCCCCCAGGCCTTGGCCTATATGCTGTCTGTGCCAAGCATTCTGTACCATAGCCACCAATGTCTTCTTCTTCCAGTGCCAATGTCTGTGCAAAGGGTTCTGTACCCTGGAAACCAGCAATCCTCTGTCTAACCACCAGTACCCACTGCCAAGGAGCCTGTCTCTCTTTCTCTCTGGCACACCCACACAGACAAAAGCCCTGCCCTTCCTGGGGGGCTGTCTTCAGGTTGATACCCTGCTGCTGACACATCTTGGGGTCAATGTACCTTACCTACACTACATGTGGTGCTAGGTGCTTCTTGTATGGATCTACAACTCAAGCTGTATGAGATTCTGTGCCTGCCTGCCTGTGTGCATTCCTGTACCTGCTGCTAGCACCTATCACTTGATTGAAAGAAGTGTGCCCAACCATGCACTAATTCTAGGGACACATTATCATTAAACTCACATAGGCTGTCATTCCATTGTACCTAAATTAGTCATTCCCACTCATCCCAGGAACCATCAACGAGATTCTGGGACCATCATTCCAGTCACTGGGGGTTGCATTTCATTCCACTGCATCCAGAAGCCCAGTGCCTGCACACCAGCCTGCTCCGCCCCCAGTCTACTCCTCCTCACCCACCCGCGGAAGCCGGCTGAATCTGATGGAAATAAAAGCCCGTCCAACCACCAGCTCCTGCCACCTGCTGCCTGCTGCAAAGGAGCCTGTTTCTCGTTCTCCCTGGCACACCTACACAGACACAAGCCCTTCCCCACCAGGGGGCTGTCTGCAAGTTGAGACCCTGCTGCTGGCACATCTTTGGGTTAATACCTTAACTACGCTACATGTGCTGCCAGGTGCTGCTGGTAGGGATAAACAAGCTGTATGAGATTCTGCCACCTGCCATCCTGAACTTCCACACAGAGGGATAAAAGATTGGAAAGTTCAAACAAAGCTCGTAACAATAACAACAAATATAAATTTTATTAACAAAACAACAAGAACATTATTAAACAAAAACCAAATATTTTAAACTAGGAGAGAAACTTATATATATATATATATTCAGTCTTTTGGCCTGGCCCCTGGAATTTGGGGGAAAGGCAGAAGGGGTGCATGGGAGGTAGGGGCAGGGGGCATCACACCTGCCAGCATTTCATAGCTGTGCTCTACGGCATAGTCGACGGTCCCTGCCATGGCCACCTTCCAGTTGGAGACTGACTGGTGGAAGAGTTCCAGGTCGGCCATCTCAGTGGAGACATACTTTGAGACGTACTACATGTATGCCTCCACCTTCTGTTCCCGCACCTTGACCACCTGGAACCGTTCCACCAGTCAGTTCTCAATGGTGGCTGATTACACCTTTAGGGCAGCCACAAAGTCCTGGGTGGGCCTCTCCACCTCCGCCCAAAAGGCCTTGTCCTCAGCAGACTCCTGGGGCACTGGGGACTCCACATCGGGGCTGGAGGAGGGGGAAGGGCTTATATGCTGGCGCTTCCAGGGTGCCTTCCCCCCCTTCTTCTGGTGCTGTTGCTAGGGCTCCATGGCCATGCCAGAGTCCTCCTTCCGCCTCACCGTGGAGCTTTTCAATATGGGCGATTAGCTCCGATGTGGTCCCCTCTCTCTTCCTCCTTAATCTTTTGAAGCAGATCTAAAGAACATAAAAAGATAGGAACATAAAAAGTGCCATCCTGCATCAGACCAATCATCTGTGTCAAGCCCTGCCTGCATTCTGTCTCCCCCACAAGTGGGTTGGTGGCCAATCTCTCTCTGCAGGGGACTTCCATTCCTAACAGGTCATAAGACATTGGGCAATCCATTTCCTGTTGTTCCAGCCCCCGTGCCGTACCTTGCAGATGGCGTATTTTTCATGCTTCTCAAACCACTTCAGGACATTGGACTTTGTCCGCTGACTGTCTGGGGGTGGCACTGGTGAGTCCAACCTCCGCCTCGTTGTCCTGCATGGCATGGCACCAGTGCTGGGGCCGGTATCCGATTTCTCTCTGAAACAGGAACACATAAACAACACAAGTAATATCATGCCTCTAGTCCTCCCTCCTTGGGGTGCAAGGGATGGCAATGGGAGATGGTGACCCTAGTTGGAATATGCAAATCCTGCCGTCCTTGGAGTGCTAGGGATGGCAACTAGAAAGACCCTTTCTGACACATGCAAATCCTGCCCTCCTTGGGGTGCTGTAGGGGATGCTAGGGATGGCAATGGAGAGACTCTGGCTGGCATGTGCAAATCCTGCCCTCCTTGGGGTGCTGCTAAGGAGGGATGGCAATGGAGAGACCCTGGCTGGCATGTGCAAATCCTTCCCTCCTTGGGGTGCTGCTAGGGAAGGATGGCAATGGAGAGGCCCTGGCTGTCACGTGCAAATCCTGTCCTCCCTGGGGTGCTAGGAATAGCAGCTGGAAAGACCCTGGCTGGTACGTGCAAATCCTGCCCTTATTTGGGGGTGCTAGGTAGGAATGGCAACTGGAGAGTGGAGACCCTTACTAGTGATGGCTGGCAGGCACATGTTTGGGTGGGGTGCTGGTCGTGCTCGTGCCTGACTGCTGGAAGAGTCCCCCACGCTACAGTACCCTCTCTCTCTGTGGCAGACATCCACTGATGCCCACTGTTTGTGCCTGACTGATGCCCACCACCCACCTGCACACTCTAATGGATAGAGTCTTAAATTTCTTGTCCTCAAAGTAAAAAAAAAGTTTACAAACTTGGCAGCAGTGGCAGCAGCACCTCTTGTGCCTGTCGGCTCTGGCTCCTCCTCCACCACCGAAGGTCCAGCAGCAGCAGCAGCAGGAGGAACCTCTTCTTCCACCACCGGCTCTGCTGCCTTGGCCTTCCCCCAGACCGGCGTTTAATGGTGGTGGCACTGGTCACCTTCTTCTCCATTTTTTTGTTTTTAATTTTTTGAAAACAGACACAGCCAACACACAGCACTCACCAACCAGCCAAACCAAAACCAACGCACACCACACAGCCAAAACACACAAATCAAAACCAAACACCCAGCCAGCCACAACACACACGCTCTCACCCACACAAGCTCCGCATGCACTCAAATTTCCTGTTTCCGACGTGATCACGGGCCCTCGCGATACTTTTTCCAAACGGCCGAACTGAAAGAACACAGCCGAAAAGAACGGCTGAACCCAAACTCAGTGACCGAACCAGATGGCCGAACCGAGCAGGCAAACTGGACTGAACCGAACGACCAAACCAGAACTGCGATCTGTTCACCCATCCCTAGTGTTCACCTCAAGATACCTATGAACTGCAGCATGTCCTTTACTTTTCAGCTTTTCTTTGATGGCCTGTTTTCAGCTTGAAGGATTGTGTTCTAAAAATTAACTGTGTAATATGTGGGCCATGTCATTCAAAAATACTAAGCATCCAACATTGGGACCAGATTTTCAAAAGGTCTTTTATGCACTTGAATGAAATATGAATGCCAAAGGCAGCTGAGCATTTCTAAAAATCCTGACCACTTTGTTTGAGCTGTTCCATGTTGAGCTCTTCAGAACAGACTGTACAGTTTTAATGATTTTGCTGCAACTGTGAAGTCTCACAAACATAACGCCACAGTTGGAGTTATTGTTGCTAGCAAGGGTATTTTGAGGGAATAAGAAGCTTTCTGCTAAGGCATATGTTTACTTTTTTTTCTTAAGTGTACTCCCACATACCCTGATACAGCTGCAACATAAACAGATACAGCAGTGCATCAGCAGCCATGAAAAAGTATCCCAGATGGTGATGGTTAAACTGTTGATTTTAAAGAGGATTTATTGAAACACAAACAGAACTTTTTAATGCAGCTTACTCTGTGGAAATCGTGGTGGATTGTCATTGACATCGGTCAGGGTGATGTTCACGGTGGTGGTCCCCGACAAGCCACCCATTTGGCCTCCCATATCTTTGGCTTGAATGACCACTTGGTACTTCTCCCTGTTCTCCCTGCTCATGTCTGGTAAAGCAGTTTTGATTATGCCTTGGAGAAAATAGTAAAAGGAGAAAGAGAAAGAGAAACAGAGAGACTGTACATTAATCCTTGAGTTTTAAAATGGATTTATGTAAGATATACGGCCTGAATGTTAATCCTGCACAAATAAATAAAAGTGAAGGTGTGTGAACTGGAATAAGACTTTCAGTCCATGACTAATTGTAATGTGATTGCAAGAAAGAAGGGGAAATGTAACAGTTATTGTTTAGCATTTGGATTCTGCTACATTAATTTAATTATTCTGGTGAAAACCTGAAATAAATTTGCTGCCTTTAATGAAAGCTTTTCAACTGGTTCCACTTACTATTATTTTGATGCAGTTTTCAAGCTCTGACCTTGCAGAGGTGTCTGTATCACAGCATGTATTATGTTTTTATTTTATTTTTTAACAGAGTTTTCTGCTTTCTTCAGCTAATACTTTCAAACGATAGGAAATGACAACTTGAAGGATTTTTTACCACGGTGCAGACTGCATTGGGAGTAAAACCCTATTGTGCCCCCCTGGTCTGAGTTTGGATCAGAGCAGACAGTCTCCTCTTTAATTATAATCTCCTCCCTTATCTGGCAACTGATATATTTTATCACCATTCCCTATCCCAAGGGAGTTATTTTGTCCAATCCTTCCTCGCTCTTCTGTGGAGTGAGCTCCTTGTCTGGTGGATGGTGTGATTCCATTGGGTAATTTGGTATACCAGATGTAACAGTGAGACCGCTTTCCAAAGTTACATGAGAGGAGGAGGAACTTGTGCAATCACGATCGTGGCTCTGTAATTGTGGGGATTAGTGCCTGTGAAAATGCACTAATCTCCTTTTATCATGCCAGAACACTCCTGCATTACTGGGTCCCCAAGTGTTGCCTTTACAAGAACTTTTATTCTCTCATGATAAAAGGGAATTAGTGCATCTCGCAGGTGCTATTCACTGCAATTATAGAGCTGCAATCGTGCAAGTTTCATCCTCCCATATAATGTCAGAAAGCAGCCTTAGGGAGTTTTTAAATGAGCACCATATATTGTGGATTAGCACTTATCATACATTGAACCCATTCTTATTTTAATCCAGATGTAATGTTTAGACATGTTATTGTGGATTTACAATTAATCCTCATTTAAAGTAAACCGCATTTAATGTTTTCACAAGCAGAAATGCAGATTAAATCACTATTTAAATCTGCATTAACTGTTTAAACATTAAAAACACATTTTAATCCGCAAGTTTGTGAAACCGGTTTCATAAAATCTTGATGTCAGGGGTTTGTGAAACCAATTTTGCATCTTGAAAATTCCACCTTAAATTTGCATTAGATTTTTCTAATCCACATTAGTTGTCTCGTCTAAAAACGCCCTTAGTGTGTACAGTTAAAATTTGAATTTCACACATGGGCGGACCACCAGGTGTGATCCAGCAGCTACAGACAAAGTACAGAGGAGGAAGGCAGGGGTAGGTCTTACCTGTGGCAGGAACCCCAGTGGCAGTTGGAAGTGTGGTCATGCCAGACACAGGGTGGACAGAATTTCCTGCTGCTTGAGCTCTAACTCACTATGCAGGCCCCAGGCACCAGAGGCAGTGGATCATAAAAGAAGCCATTTGACACCTGCAGCTAGTGGTAGCAGCCACAGTCACCTCCAGCTCATTCACCTTGACAGTTTGGGGCCCTTGCTGTCACTGCTCTTTCCACTGCTGTTCCCAGGTCCCATACCACTTCTGCTATTCTACTACGATTGCTCTTGGACACGCACAGGTTAGCCCTGCCCCTTGACTATGGTGGCCTTCCAGGTACTATGCCTGTCATCACTCTTACAGGACTTACTAGAAGCCATAGCAAGGAGCTACATCTCATTGTTCTGCAATATTTGTAGAACAAGGAGCAGCAATACGGTAGCAAACATGTAATGACTTATGGACAGATGTAGCAACCTCTTGCATGATTGTCACCCAAATGAGTGAGTAGCATTATCTCTGGAAATACACAAAATGTGTGCAAGAAAGAGTGTGCTTATATGAAGTGGAATTTGATTTAATTATGGGTAAGCACATAGTAGCATCTGAGGGGGAGGCCTGGGAGCATGGGAGACTTAAAGGTTTTCAGGGCCAGCTCACGGTTACTCCATTATGGGTTGCTTGTCACTAAGAAAAATATACTGGCCACCATCCCAAGCCCCATGTGTGTGTGTATGTGTTTGTGTGCCACTGTGGGGTTTGCATGTGTGCTGTGGGGTCCATGCTGGGGGTGTAATATAATACAGTGTGCTCAAATATTTTTGAGGGGAAAAACCCCCACAAAAGCTGTGAAGCAGGCATCTGTTGATACTTTTTTTCCTCCTCTCAAAAATATCTCCCTTCCATGACAGTTTGCAAGCCTCAAAACCCAGCAACTGAGAGGGGAAAAGCTGAAGGTAAAGAGCTCCTGAGTAGAAGGCTTTGGTCCAGGTGAGTAGGGAAGATATTCCCAGGCAGAAGGGTTTAGGTGTCTGTCCCCCTCTTCTCCCCAAGTATTGTGCAGTCAAATCATGGTATTGATTTCCAAACAGAAATCAGTGATGGTGTCTGCCTTAAAAACTGGTACTTGGCCAATATTCAGTCTCAGTTTGGGACGGATATCCGCAGAATACTTAAATGATCAATTTCATGAACATTTGGTGTAAATATTTGAGCTAGGGAAAATTTAAAGCAGAGACGACATGCTGACCTGTTTCTGGGTCCACTGAGAAATATGGCTGACCCTGGAGGATGCTATAGACAATTCTGGCACTGTTCCCATAGTTGGAATCATCGGCATCTGTGGCTGTCACTTGAATAACAGACGTTCCTGAAAAGGAACAAAACAAGGTATCCATGATGAACTCCTGAACCAAGACATATAGAACCTAATAGCCTGTAGATGCATTTATTTGTTATTTGCATGTTTACAATATATCATAGTGACCACTCTGAAACAGTAGTGCTGAATTAAATATTCGCTGTGAACATGGCATTCATCAAATTCACCTGCTTTGATCCAGGTCTGGCAAAGTCGTTAGGGAATACTATTGGTGACTGCTTCATTCGGGTGTTCAGTTCAGATTGTTCAGTAATTTATTTTTCCCTCGGTATTTTGGATATTTTTTATTGGATATAAGGTTAGTCAACTAAATATCTGATTGAATAACCAAACAGATGAACAAAAAAACTTTAAAAAATGGAAAATGGGTTCTAAAGAATAGGCAAATATTTTTTTCTGAAATAAATATTCATTTCAGTATTTGGAGTGGTATCTGAAAATGCAACTCTGAAATGGTTTGTGAATACAAAACTTGCTATTCATTTCAGGACCACACATTAAATGCTAGAGACATTGATCTAAACAAATGTTAATTGTTGCCAGCAAAAATATCTTGTTGTCACAAGAGAATTTAACAAATACTCCCCAAACTCATCCCTTAGAAACAGCTCAAGTAACAAATTGTCCTTGATACATGCCATGGAAGTCCAACAGAGCTTTCTTTTGTTGATCCAAAGAAACTCAAATTCCAAAAATTGGTGCTCACTGCTGGCCTTTTAAAACATGCTGCCCTTGGAACATAGGCTGTTTTTAAATTGGATGTGCCCATGCAGGTCCATCCATTCCCCACCCACCTGAGCACCTGTATTAAGGTAACATCGGTGGGCATGAGCTCCCATGACCCAAACACCACCCACTCATTCCCACGCACAAAGCACCAGGGGGAAAATCCAGAATGCTCCATGTGGAGGCATGAGTGGGCAGTGTGTGGGTAGGGGCGCACACCCATCCTGGCACATTTCCTCCCCCTCCCCAAACTCACCGGATGTGGGTGGGTACTCCACAAAGTGTACACAGACCCGCTCCCAGCCATGCCTATTTAAAAACATCCATAAATTTAGGAGAATCAAATGGAACTTTTCAGATGACCTCAAGTGATGGTTTAAAGCACAATGAAAAAGAAAAAAAAATCTCCTAAGGTTTCCTTCAAAACAACCCTCCCTTGGTGAGGAAAAATGACACAGAGTGCACCCTGAGGGGCTGTGTGAAAAGGGCTTGTCCTGCAAGCAAACCCTTTTTTGCACATCCTTTCCCACATTCCTCTCACTTCAGAAGAAATTTGGCAGGGGTTGTCCTCCATTATCCCCCCCATTGCAAGACTACGGGTCTGTGAATTCACTCTTGAGATACACCATAACCAAGCTATGAAGTGTGATATATAGACAATAATTTAATTATTATTACTAAATAGTCTATAGTGCCAGCAATGTGACTGGCTGTGTACAGCCGTAATTAGAGATAAATTCCTCCCCCCAAAGACTTGTAGTCTAGGATGGACAAGGAAGGGAAATAGAAAGAGACAGAGATACATACATCTTAAATGGGGAGATAGTGGGTATGCCATCAAGGAATTACCCCCTCCGGAGAGGAGCACCTGGAACTAACGGGGACCTTGGACCGGGTACAATAAAGTGGGCTTTCAGACATGAAAGCCTGCTTTACTCCCCATCAGGTGGTCAGATCCCAGCCGTGGTGCAGACTAGCGTGAGCTGTGACTCGGAGTCTTTCCTGAGTCACAGACTGTGCTAGCCGCCATCACGGCCAGGATCTATCCTGTACCAACATCCAGAATGGGGAAACTAATGTGACAGTGGTCCCCATTCCAAAGTGTGGCACTGTCATATCTGAAAACACCCAGTGACTTGCCCAAGGCCTCCAAGTGAGTTCATGGCTATGACAAGCTTTGAACCCTGGTCTCTCAGGTCTACATCCTGCACATTATCTATTGGATCTGTGTACCAATAAATAAATAATCAAATGGATTTTTTTAAAAAATAAAAAATGAGCCCCATTTGGAAGTACTGCTAAGAGTTGTCACTGTATTTCTTCTGCAGCTCTTTTCTGTGCTTAGCTGATACTTCCAAGCAGACTTTCACATTAGTCACATATTGAGGTAGTATTTAAATAACACAGTCTGGAAGTAACATCGGCATGAAAAACTGTGGTGAAATTAATGTAAAAAAAGAATAGGTTGTTAACAGCTGGTCATGCATATGAAGGGAAAACAAAAGGATTCTTGCCCTCTGCTTCAGTGAAGTTAGCCATTAAGATTAAGAATGCAAGTCAGAAGAACAGCTAGGTTTCAGTGAAGCACTAGTCATGATGACTAAATGTTGTTGAAACAAATGGCCACACAGATTAGTTGGAACGAACGTGTCTCCCATTAAGGGCTGATTTAAGCATGGAAGAGGAAGGATAAAGCTGAAATAAATGACCACAAAAAATACTGTATTAATCAAATGCACCTGCTTTTATTTGGGTTGGACAAGAATACAAAACAGTATTCGAGCTTGCTCATTTGGGTATTGATTTCAGTTTTTCGGGTTATTTCTCCATATATTTATTGGTCATTTTGGATTGGATGTTCAGTCAAACAACTGAATAGCCATACAAAAATGGCTAAAAAATCTGGGGAAAGAGAACTGTTGATAAACAGTGAATTTCCGCTGGTCTGTATACTACTGTGGTATAATAGTGATCTGGCCAAAATACAGAGGTTAGGGCACAGATTGGAGGATATGGTTGAAAAGCTCTCTATGGCCAAACTTCAGCTGTACAGGGACTTTATATGGGCATACGCAAGGGCTATTACCGAGACCAAATGGCTGTACTTTTCCTTGGCCATAGATGCTTCATGGAACAGTCCAGTGCAACTTTTTCAGATTATTTTCAGCCTGGTGAATTCAGACTGCCTCAACTGCTCTGTAGTTCTTTCAACAGAGTGCTGTGAAAGATTTGCTATGTTCTATGCAGAGAAGATAGGACTTTTGATGTCGAGAGCTGGGGGGTTCTGGTGTGTGTGTGTAATACTCTGGGTTAAACAGAGTATTACCCTGGTTAACTCCAATGTGGTTGATGACAAGGAAATCTATGTGCCAGTGGAATCATTGAGACCCACCACCTGTGGCCCCAACCCATGTCCCTCCTGTTTGCAGAAGGTGAGCAGCGATACCTTATTGAGTGGCATTTTTAACAACATATTTATGGAGGGGAGGGAGCTGGCAAGCTTTAACTTTGTGGAGGGTACCCCTTCCTCCAGAAACAATTTCTTGATGTTGGAGTGCTTGCCAATTGTTGTTTCTTCTCCAATCTCCTTTTTTCTTTTCTTTTCTTTTTTCTTTTGGAAAGGGGATTTAGAATCCCATGACAGTCTGGCTACAGAGGCATCTGAACTGGCAGAGGAGTCAACGTCAAGTGATGGTTTTTTTGATCAGGAGCTGCACCACCACCTCTTTGAGGCGGCCCAGCACCCTGCCCTTCTGCAGGGAGGCATTGACAACACCTGATATTCAAGTCTTCTGGTGACTTGAATTGTGGTGTTTCCCAAAGCTCTATTATTTTACACAATTTGTTCAGTGTATACATACAATCCTTTGGGGATGTTATGACTAAGCACGGGATTGAGTATGATCAGTACATTGATAATACAATCAACATCGAGGTATTTAATTTGTGGCTTTAAAAGAATGCATAACCAGCTTTAACGCGCAAAATGTCACATCTAAATCCCACACGCAGGCTAGTTACACACAGCGTGATTCTATGCAGTGTGTTTGCCGTGCACATCTTAAAGCAGTCACTGTCACAAGGATATCATAGAGCTGTTGACAGATGTTAATCTTGACAGTCAGAACCTACAAGAAAACTGCAGGGAAATGCCAAATTCAGTACTAACAACAAACGTTAATTTCAGTCCTACTATGCACCTTTTGAAGAGGCCACAGGCCTTTTAGTAAGTGGTAAAGCAGCTGACCTTAAAGAATCAGAAGATAATTATGTTGTTGTATGCAACATCCACAAGTTAATGCCTGCTGTGTATTAAGAACAGTAATTGACTATAGAGCCACCAGATGGCTCTGCTAAGTTTATGTGTACATGGAAGGGAGATGGGGTTTTGCAGTTGAATTCCTTTGTGTAACCACTCCTTCTTCCCTTCTCTCTCATTGTCTCAGTCTCCATTTTGTCTTACTACTAGTTAGATGCAACTAAGGATCTGTGCCTGAGAAAGCTTAAGTAAAGTTCTGTTTTTAAACCTTCAGCTGCATTTGTCCTTACTGATTGCGAATCAGTTATTACTCTGCAACAGGTTATGGGCCCAGACCTCTTCAGAACAGCCCAGAACAACTCTAAAGACTGGAAGTGAGCTGAAAGGAAAAGAGGCCCAAAGGAAACTCCCAGAGGAGGCCTACTAACTGTAAGTGAGCAGAAGAACCAGAATCCCAATCTGAGGGGAGGGAAGCAAGTATGGCCAGCAGCTCTGAATTAAAGCTTTCAATCTGCAAGCTGAATAACACAAACTACCAGTTGTGGAAGTTCAAAATAGAAATGATCCTATCCTAAGATGACCAGTCAGAGGTGATCACTACAGACAGACCTGCAGCAAACACTGGGAGTGGGACAGGAAGAACAGACAGGCAAAGGCAACCATAAGCCTGCTAGTAGAAGATGGCCAGTTAATCCACATAAGAGGGGAGGCTACAGCAAAGGGCATGTGGAATGCACTGCAGAAGCTGCATGAAAGGACCAGCTTGAACAGTAAGCTGTTTCTCATAAGCAAACTGTACCAGATGAGACTTGGTAAAGGGAAGGAGATGCAGGATCACATAAACTCAATGCTGGAAGTGGTAGCACAACTGGGAGTGATAGGTGAAGAGATAAAAGACAACCACGTGGCAGTCTTACTTCTCTGCAGCCTGCCTGAATCATACAGTGCCCTCATAAACACCCTAGAGACAAGGCCTGAGGCAGATCTAACACTGGAATTTGTGAAAGGGAGACTCATGGATGAATTCCAGCAGAGGAAAGAAATCATGCAAGATAATCAGGACCAGGATAAACTGTCCTGAAAATTGCAGATAACAGATTGCACAAGAAGGAAACAAGGGCATGTTTTCGGTGCAAGAAAGAAGGACACCTAAAGAAAGTCTTCTCCATTTGGAAGGCAGATCAACAAAAGTGATCTCCACAAATGCCTACACAAAGGGCAAAGGCCACAACCAGTGACACAACCACAGTACAATGGAGTGGATGTTTTAGAGCAACACAGACAAACTCATCACAGGACTGGTGTGTCGACTCTGGAGCCACAAGTCACATGACCAGCGACAAGAGATTTTTCATGGTACTGGACCCAAGCAACAAAGAAGATATATACATCGCTGATGGAAGCAACATCACTGCAGAAAGTATTAGCGAAGGAATTCTAAGTTGTAACAAGCCACACGGAGGCACACTAGCAATACCAGTAAAGGATGTGCTATACGTACCTGACTTAGAGGGAGGACTCCTATCCGTTAAACACCTAACAGAGAAAGGGCTCACCGTCAAGTTCCGTGATGCACAATCCAGAAGGGGACAAGGGTCCTAGCCAGAGCCTATGCAGATGAGCACCTGTATCGCTTAAGGGCAACCAAGGAACAAGCAAAACTCTCTGCACAGGAGCAACACAAGAACTGTATTCATCTATGGCATCAATGCCTGAGTCACAGGCACCCAGAAAGTATAAAGGAACTGCAAAGGCAGCAGCTGACAAAAGACCTGATAGTAACAGCATGTCCCTTGAACATGAGATGTGAATGCTGTATCAAAGCTAAAGCCACCAGAGCAACGGTCCCCAAGGCAAGCCAGACAAGAACCTCCAAGCCACTTGACCTCATACACAGTGATGTGTGCGGCCCCATGAAAGTACTCACACCTGAAGGGAACAGATACATAATGACATTCATGGATGACTATTCAAGATACACAGTCACATACCTCATGAAGCATAATGATGAAGTACTGGAAAAACTAAAGGACTACATAACCATGACAAGCAACAGATTCCAACGTAAGCCGCTTGTACTCTGAACCGACAATGGAGGTAAATACATAGGAAAAAGAGTTGAAGACTTCCTGAGAGCCCACGGGATAGAGCACCAGAAGATAGTACCATACACGCCTGAGCAAAATGGGGTAGCTGAACGAAAGAACAGAACCGTAACAGAAATTATCAGGTGCATGCTGACTGACTCTGGACTGCCAGAAAAATATTGGGGTGAGACAGTAGTTATGGCGAGATATCTACAGAACTGACTCTACTCAAGAACAGCAAGTAAAACTCCGTACAAACTCTGGCATGGAGAGAAGCCTAGTGCGGGACACATCAAAGTGTTTGGATGCAAGGCATACATGTACATTCCTGAAGAGAAATGCACCACTGTGGAAACTGAGCTGTGGAAGGGATTCTTGTTGGATACAGCGAACACTCCAAAGGATACACAATCCTCAACCCACACACAGACAAAGTAACTGTCAGCAACAGCATGACCTTCGAAGAAAACCCAAGCTACAGTGTAATGTCCTTACAAGAATCAGGAGAAGAAGCATGTCCTGAATCAGGAGGAGAGGAGCATCCTGAAAAAACATTTGAAATCAGCACAAGCTCAACTGAGATGCAGGAACAAACCCAATCACCTGAAGATGTTGAAATCAGAAGATCTACCAGGGAAAATAAAGGCAAATCACCCACCCGCCTGTCCTACAAAGCAAGTACCAACAGACTGTCTGAGCCATCAACATGGGAAGATGTCTTACAAACGTCAGAAGGGGAACACAACAAATGAACAAAGGCAGCTACAGAAGACATGGTAGTAGATGCCCTGACAAAACATTTAGCAGGAGAGCGCCACCAAAAGCTACTAAGTAAAATGGGTTTAGTAGACTAACTTCTGTCTGTTGAGAAGGGGTGTTGGTATATGCAACATCCACAAGTTAATGCCTGCTGTGTATTAAGAACAGTAATTGACTATAGAGCCACCAGATGGCGCTGCTATGTTTACGTGTACATGGAAGGGAGATGGGGGTTTGCAGTTGAATTCCTTTGTGTAACCACTCCTTATTCCCTTCTCTCTCATTGTCTCAGTTTCCATTTTGACTTCTTACTAGTTAGATGCAACTAAGGATCTGTGCCTGAGAAAGCTTAAGTAAAGTTCTGTTTTTAAACCTTCAGCTGCATTTGTCCTTACTGATTGCGAATCAGTTATTACTCTGCAACAAATTATGTGTTATCTGACTGTCTGTAACTGACAGAAGAACATTCACTATTGAAAAGTGTGGTCTTTGTCCAAACTGAAAACAGGCTGAAACGGGTCAAATCAAAGCAAGTATTGCCAGAGCTGCAATGCTACAACCTTTTCAATAAACACAAGAAGGTCAGTCAGGTAATTATTTGTGTGGCTGTCATTAAATCTTTTTTGAACTGGATTTGACAACTGCCTTTAAAAAAGACACTGGTTTTATGGCTTCTTGAGGAGAGTCATCATAGTTTCCACAAATCATGTACCCAGTGTCTTCTCACTGAAGACCAAATTAGACCAAAGGTCCATTGCCAATAGATCCAAATCACAAGACAAGCTCCACCAAAACTTCACTGAATGAAATTTAAAACAAAAATACGTGTACGTCTTTCTCCAAATATTTTATTGATTTTATTTTATCTCTTGACATTTCTATGCCACCCCCTCATGCTCACGGCATCTCGGGGCGGCTAACAATGCAGTAAAATAATAAAATATATTAAAACCAACATCAGTTTAAAAATAATTTTAAAACCCCTAACCCTACCCCCCAAATTCCCCACCCCACCAATCTCCCCCATTTACACCTCCATCCCCCCCTCCCCTCCAAAGCCCTGGGAGAACAGCCAAGTGTTGCATGCCCACCGAAAAGTGAGCAGACCCAGGGCCAGGCAGGCTTCCTTCGGAAGGGAGTTCCACAACCGTGGCCGGACCACCGAGAATGCCCTCTCCATGGTGGCCCCTGCCTTACACGGGGGACCCCCACATAGGCGCACCCAGTGAATCGGAGGGTTCGTCCTGAGTCACAGAAGGCAAGGAAGTCCCTGAGATAAGAGGGGCCGAGACCATATAGAGCTTTGTATACCAATACTAACACCTTGAACTTGGCTCGGTACGCTATAGGCAGCCAGTGCAGAGAATGGAGCACTGTTGCAATGTGCTCGTGGTGACCCGTCCCCGTAAGGAGATGGGCCGCCACATTCTGCACCGGCTGCAGCCTCCGAACCAATATCAAGGGAAGCCCCACATAGAGCATGTTGCAGTAGTCAAGCCTCAAGGTAACGAAGGCATGGATGAGAGTGGCCAGGTTAGGTCTGGAGATGTATGGGTGCAGCCTCCGCATCAGATACAGCTGGCGGAAGGCGGCTTTAACCACCATCTCCACCTGCCAATCCAGGAGGAGGTCTGCATCCAAAATTCCCCCCAGACTCCAAACCTGCTGGGCAACCAGAGGGCAGACCCCCCCAATAGGAGGAGCTAACACCTACTTCGCCCTCCCCACTACCATCACCTCCATTTTATCTGGGTTCAGCTTCAGTCTGCTCTGCCTCATCCAATCCTTCACGGCCTCTATACACTGGGAAAGTATCGAGATGGCAGGACCTGGGTCCGTTGAAAAAGAGAGGTACAACTGTGTGTCGTCAGCATATTGGTGACAACACACCCCAAACCATCTCACGATCTCCCCCAGGGGCTGCATATGCACATTAAATAACAGTGGAGACAGAAAGGAACCCTGAGGAACGCCACAGGTTAAGGCCTGGGGGCATGATGTTTCAGCTCCCAGCACCACCCGCTGGCTTCTATGTGAGAGAAATAAGCAGAACCATCCAAGAACAGTCCCGTCCAGACCCCCCAGATCTCACAGCCATCTCAACAGCAATCCATGGTCTACGGTATCAAAAGTGGCTGACCAAAAGCGGCAAATATATTTTGTGCATCTGGCACTGTTGCTTTGGAAGTCAAGAAACAGACTGAGCAACTCCATTCTGTAACTCTGAGTAGAGAAGATTCTCTTGGCTATTCACCACCTCAAACTATTAATTGATTTGGACTTTGTGGAGACAGTACCAAAGTGCAACCCATTTTTCTTCCTCTCCAGCAAAACTATGCCATGAAATTACTTTTTCACAATGAATCAGAGTCTGAAGAAGATATCTGCTCTTGGCATTCTGTACTCCTCCTTTTCCTGCTTGCTCTGACATGGGACATTTGTATAACAAGGTAAGAAAAGGGTAATGTAAAGGAAGGGCGAATTTAATCACAACTGTATCCATAGGCAGCAACGCAATCATTGATTAAGTGGCACAGCAGCTGAACTGTAAACAACACTTTTCCACAGAAGCATAAAACTCAATTGTTTCCATAGGCCATTGAGTTGGACATATAGACCAATATCTCTGCTCCCACAAGTAGAAAAGTGAGCCATCGCTGAAGGAGTTGTGATATGTGTTGTTGTCCGTCCTCATCCAAAAATAAAATCCGGAGTTCATTTCAGTCTTACTAGTGCAATCCATGCATACACAGCCCAATTTTAAATGTATTATTATTATTATTATTATTATTATTATTATTATTATTATTATTAATAATAATAATAATAATAATAATTGCTGTACATTATAATAAATGATAAATATTATATGACATCCTGTCAAATGGCACTCAGAGCACTCCACAAGCTATACAATAAAGCAATACAAAATCCATTGGAGAAAGGGAAAGTGAGAGGACAAAAAACATAAGGGGAACCAGCAGTGGTTCCAAAAAGCATCTGGAGAATAAATAAGTCTTCAAGTGCTTTTTATTTTAAAGGTAAGGAGACAGGAACTGAGATGACAACCTGGAGGAAGTGAGTTCCACATTGAGGGTCCAACACAGCAAAGGTCCAATCACCCTCAAACTTAAGGCACAATGGTGAGATTCCCAAACAGTAAGTAGTTTCTAAGCACAGATAATCATCAGGGTGAGGCACCAGGAGATATAGGCAGGACCTATCACATTCAGAGCCTGAAAACCAGTGCAGTCTTAATTTCAATCTGCCTCTCTACAGATATACATTGCAGAAAAGCAGGGTGGGTGTGCAATATGATCACAGCTGCCCAAACCAGTAAACATTTCTGCCACATTCTGAACAAACTGCAAGCAATTGATAAATACCTCTGGGACCCATAAAAGAGGGAATTACAAGAATCAAGACTTGTGATCATATGTGCATGGGTCATTGTGCCAAGATCAGACTGAGCTAAATAAGGACATCATTTATGCAAATTACATAGATGAAGAAACATCTATGCTTTTACATCTAAGCATCTATGCCTAGGGGAGGTGAGAGCAACATCCCTCGGCCACTAAAGCAAGAAGACATGGTCAGCTCTCGCCTTCTTCTTCTAAGTATATATATATATATATGTGTGTGTGTATATATATATATGTGTGTGTGTGTGTGTATAATATTATAGTTGTGTATCTTCAGGATGACACTCAGCCCTGTGCTTGGTCCTAGCATCCCCAAAGCATACATGTATACATTAAACAATGTAGGCCACTTTTATACAGGTGGCCAATCTAGAGGATTTTAAAAATCCATTTTTAGAAACCTCATGGGGGTGGTGTTTAGACACATGTCCCTGCACTGGACATTGCCTGGCCGCCATTGGAAACTGTGGTGCCTGACAGCTCGCATATTCGATTTAAAACTGGATTTATAAAACCCTGATATCGAGGTTTTACAAATCTGTCTTTAAAAAGAATACGTGAGCTGCCTGGCACTACTGTTTCCAATGGTGGCCAGGCGATGTCCGGTGTGGGGAGGTGCATCTAAACACCACCCCTGCGAGGTTTCTAAAGGTGGATTTTTAAAATCTGCTAGATTGGCCACTCATATAAAAACAGCTGTAGAGAAGAATAGAACCTTGGAGAATACTGCATTTTAAATTTCTTGGGGATAATGCATGACCATCCATCTTCACTGACTGATTGACTCCACTCTCCTAGGTATGACTCAGACCATTGACCAGCAGCTCCTGTGACACTAGCAACATCTATCAGCCACTAAAGCAGCAACGCATGGCCAATTGTATCGAATGCTGCTGTAAGGTTCAGCATGTACAAATATAAAAGAGGAATTAACACAATAGAAGGGGAAGATTTGTTCAAACTAAAGATGAGCATGAGTACAAGAACTAATGGATACAAGCTGGTATAAATTTAGGATGAAACTAGAAGAAGGTTTTCAACCAGAACAGTGAACTACTGGAAGAAGCTTCCAGGGGAAGTTGTGGGAGAAAAGAATCTGAAAAGCTTTGAAACGGACTTGGGCAAATTTCTGACACATAACTTGTGATGTGTGTTTTATTTGATGGTACAGGACAATTCTGAAGCCTGGTAGGGTAATATAATTATATATCAGTTGCCTAGCGTGTGGGGCCTGCACACTTCCTCGGGGCCTAACTGATTGTCATATTTGGGGTCAGGAAGGATTTTTCTCTCTGGGAAAATTGGCAGTCAACTCTGAGAGTGTTTTGCTTTCCCCTGAAATACAGGTGTGGCTCATCTGTTTGGGACATCTGGATCTTACTTTTTCTAAACTTGTTCTCTGTTGTTTGGGGCATCAATGTGCTGTGGTTGGTCCTAGTCTCTACTTGTTGGTATTGGTGGGATTTCGCTGTGCAGATAATTGAGGTGTAGCAGGTCCTGCAATGGGGCTGGACTAGTTGACCCTTGATGACCCTTGCTGTGACCAAAATGGCAAGCATTTTTAAGTGCAAAATTATCAAAATACCCTATGTGGGGAACATCCAACCTATGAATCAGTTGTGGCCTGTAGCTGTTATTTTTGTTTAGCTGTCTTCCCGTTCCTGGATCTGGCCTGTAGATTCAGCCTCTATCTTCAAGAACTGAAAGTGTGAGCTCGGGGGATGGGAACAAGATGAGGGCATGCACTTATGATAATGTATCTGTGGCAGAGATCAATGGTCTATCCTCCTGTTTCTTCTCTCATCCTGAGCAACCCTGTAAACACAAACTCCTGTCTGGCTGGTGGAGCACGTATTAATTTTCATAAGGTTCCCAATCCCTCTTTAAGACTATGCAGCATACGTCTACTGGATTTGTGCGTTAACTCTTTTTTGGATTACCATGACTGATAAGCTGTCTTCTGCCAACCCAGGAAAGATCAAATCTTTATTCCCATGCTGATCAAATTTCTGAGTTAACATGTAGCACCTCAGAACATACTCCCTCTTATCTCTCTCAATTCTATTCTTCACTAGGTTTTTCTAGAAATTGTGGTTACCACTATGGTGAAGGTAATGGAGCTGGGCATCCATGATTTAACTGAGTTTTGCCTATAAACTGGTTGCTTAATATAGTCTCTTTTATACTGTGTGTATGTACCTTGGAAGTCTCCAACAATCACATTGGTCAGGACTACTTTGAGGTTAGCATTCTCTTTCCAGGTTGCCCTAGAATTTGGGACACACAGGCAATTTTTAAATGGACCACGGTGGATGGGGGGATGGGTGTGCAGCCGTGGTGGGTGGAGGTAGGTGGTAGGTGTGCGCCTGTTCCCATGGGTGCACACACCCATCTCCACCCATGGAGCATCTGGCATTGGAGCCCATTGCTCCGTGCGTGGGTGATGGGTGGAGATGGGTGTAGCATGGGAGCACACATGCACCCCCACCCATCCCCCATAGCATTCAGATAGGCGCCTCCACCCATCTCTACATAGGAAAACTGCATTGAGATGGGTGGAGGCATCTCATGTGAAAAGGCCATAGAATTATGGGTGGAAAGGAAAGTGAATGAACGGAGTCACTTCTACCCATCATATTTTAGGGGAAGCGAACTCCTAGAATTAGAGAAAGGACTGCAACAAACCCAAGCCCAAGAACAAATTGGCAGTGGAAGGGGCAGGACAGGCTGCCCAGGCAGTTAGCCGCCCTCTCCCTCCCCCTGGGGGGTCTATTCCAAGTGTGGATGCCTGTTTCGGGGAGCACCTCCACCTGGCCATGAAAGAAATATTTTTTAAAGGGGAGTATGTGGACCTTTTCACTCTTTTGTTTAGTGATCCAATTGTGGATCACATTGAACAAGAGGAGAGAAAGGAGAAGGAAAAAAGTTGCCATCCAAAGGCAGACTGTAACTGGGAGAATTGGACTGCGGCATTCACAATCTACATGGGGGTCATACTACAGGCTGATCCTGGGTGGGGGTTAGAGCTCCATAAATATTCAGATATCATTCAAAGGGTATACGGAACAGGACCTGCAGGAGAGTGGTTGCGTTATGACGAAGCCTTTCATCATCGTGCTGCTACCTCACCAGGGTTGGGATGGTACACTCATGCACCAGACTTATGGTTGGAGTGTATGATAGATGCCACTAATGCTCCATGGTCTGATAGTGGCCACCCGCTGGTGAGAGGTGGTGTTGCCCCGGTGAATGAGTCATTTCGCGGGGACAGCGGGAGGGGGTTTCAGGGGAGACCCAGCCTGTGTTAGGAATATAATAGGATGGGCAAATACAACCGAGCAGCATGCAGGTTCCATCATAGGTGGCGGTGCTTGAATTGCAAGGGTGGGTGGCACCCGGCAATTAACTGTCTTCGGCCCAGGCGGAAGAGACAGGTACGGTCAGGGCAGGGGCAATGGAAAGGGAGGACAGGGATCATCCACAGGTGCCCGCCCTCTTAAAGGGACTGACGTCAGTAAGAACTGAGCACCTAGAGTCAGCATTCAGGGGGCACCTGGATTGGAATGAGGTTGATTACACGTGGTGCAGGGGTTTAAAAATTGTTTCATTATCCCAGCAGGCATGGTACAGCAGCGTGAGGCAGTCCACAACTTGAAATCAATAAGGGGATTCGAGGAGGTGGTGAGATGGAAAATAATCAAGGCAGTGGTGGAAGGCAGGGTAGCTGGCCCATTCAACCAACCCCCTATGGATAACCTAGTTGTTTCCCCTTTGGGAATTGTTCAGAAGAAAGCGGAAGGGGAGTATCGACTGATACACCACTTTTCATACCCATGGGGAGACTCAGTCGGTGATGCAATACCTAAGGAACTGTCAGTCATTAGGTATGCATCATTTGACACCGCGGTGGAAAAGGCAAAGGCCATGGGTAGGGCAGCACTCCTGGGAAAGCGTGATGTGAAGTCAGTGTTTCACCTGCTACCAGTGCACCCCAGTAGTTTCCCCTATTAGGTTTCCAGTTCGAAGGGCAGTACTATTATGACTGCGCTATGCCAATGGGTTGCTCAATATCCTGCTCAGCTTTTGAGAGATTTAGTTCTTTGATAGAGTGGGTTTTTAGACAAAGGATGCAGGCCAGGGATGTAACAAAATACTGGGATGATTTCTTGATAATAAGCCATCCAGGAACAAGGGAGTGCGCCACTGCTCTGCAGTTGTTTCAAGAGGTAGCATGTGATTTAGGTGTCCCATTGGCCCAAGAAGAAACAGAAGGGCCTGCAACGAAGTTCACCTATTTGGGGATTGAATTGGACACTGAGAGGTTGCTGTCGCGACTGCTGGAGGATAAGTTAGGAGCACTGAAAGATAAGATTAAGGAGTGTGGTGCAGCTCATAAAATTACTGTCCGTTCATTACAATCATTGATTGGGAGTCTTAATTTTGCCTACCACATGGTGGCACCAGGGAGAGCCTTCTTGTCCATGTTATATGCCAAGTTGAGAGGGGAATTGGTGCCCCATTATCGGATAAGAGTCATCAGGGAGATGAGACAGGACATGGGTGTTTGGTTGCAATTTCTTGAGAGATTCAATGGTGTGAGTTTTTGGAGAGAGTGGTGGCTACTGCAGGCTGATCTGAAAGTCGGATGCAGCTGGGGGTGTAGGATTTGGTGTCTATTTCAGAACACACTGGTATGCAGCACCATGGCCATTTGAGTGTCAAACTGCGGGAATCACCAAGGACCTCACCCTTCTGGAGTTGTTCCCAATTGTGATTGCAGTCTTTCTGTGGGTGGGACAATTTGCCAATCGTACAGTTCTCTTTTGGTGCGATAATTTCGCTGTTGTGCACATGGTTAATACCCTCTCATCACAGACCGGTCGAGTCATGGGTTTAGTTCGTAGATTGGTTTTGACATGTTTGAACAGCAATATTTTATTCAGGGCTCGACACGTCCTTGAAATCAACAATAGCATAGCTGATGCCCTTTCTCGATTCCAGATGGACCGGTTCTGGGAGTTGGCACCAGAGGCTAGAGCTGCCCCAGATCCCTTGCCACCAGGGATATTGAGCCTTGGCAGGTAGATCTGCATACCATTGTTCAAGGATCTTTGGCCCCTAGAACACTGGTAGCTTATGGTAGGGCATTTTGAGTCTTTCAATCCTTTAGGACTGAGAAAGGGTGGGGACAAGGGTTCCCCATCACCGAGCCGGGAGTCATTCAATTCACAATGGCATTAAAAGAAAAAGGGTTGGCTTGGCAGTTTGAACCATATTGGGAAAGGTAGTTGCACTGAATTTTGCTAATAGACTTATTGGTTACCCTTCACTGGATAAGGGTTTTTACCTGAAACACATGTTCGAGTCCTGGTCTAGGAGTCCCGTTGCCCCAGTGATATCGCACCAATACCTAGACCTATCTTGATCAGATTGGTAGGAGCCCTCCCAGGTGTATGCTATGACGGTTTTGAGGTGCAGCTGTTCACAATGGTCTATGTCATTACATATTTTGGATGGTTCTGGATTAGTGAAGTCGCGAGCATGTCAGGTAAGGCCATCTCCAACCAGGCATTGGCGATAGAGGATTTGAAATGGGCACCGGTGCAAGTTCAGCTATTGTTGTGTTGTTCTAAGTCTGATCAGAGGAGAAGGGGGAATACGGTTGAATTGTTCAGGAGTGGTCCTGACATAATATGCTCGGTCGAGCAGATGAGGTGTTACCTAGACATCCGGCCTCAGTGCACAGGTGGGTTGTTCATTCACAAGAGTGGGGGACACATGACTAGTCACCAGTTTAATGCAGTTCTTCGATTGACATTGAGAGTGTTGGGATTTCCCCCTCGGGAATTTGGATCGCATTCCTTTAGGATTGGTTCTGCCACAACTGTGGCAGCAACAGGGTTGCCGGAAGAGGCAATCAAGGCAGTGGAGAGATGGCAGTCGGGGACATATAAAAAGTAAGTCAGACTATGCCAACACTAATATTAACCTTGTTTTGTTAATAGGATGCAGGGCACCTGTGACTGAACGGTGAATGGTGTGGATTGTAGGTCACAGTCTAGTTCGTTGGGCAAGCAGAGCTGCTGCAAGGACCTCGTGGGGATGGCACCTGGGTTTGGCTGAGTTGGCATGTATTAGATGGATGGGTCAGAGTGGGATGCAGTGGAACCAGTTACTACCGATGTTGTCAGGATTGGGGCAACCCCGTGCATCACAAATCTTGGTGATCCACTTGGGGGGAAACAATTTGACTCATCAGAAAGGCGTCAATTTAATAATCAAAATTAAAGAAGAACTGTTAAGGGTTAAAGAATGGTTTGAGGGAATACATGTAGTTTGGACAAATTTGGTTCCTAGGGTGAATTGGAGAAAGGCACAAAAGCCGGGGAGGATAGATAAAACTAGAAAGAGCATTAATAGGTAGATAGTTAAATGGTTAGCAAGCATGGGAGGTACCAACATTAAGCATACGGGAATAGTGCACACCCGACCCGAGTTATACCGTCATGAGGGTGTCCATCTGTCTCACCTTGGGAATGAGATGTACTTGGCTGCCTTGGCAGGACATTTGGAATCTTTGCTGGTGTAGGAGGCGGTGGGTGTCGGGGTGGTTCGGAATCGACCACCTCTTTTGTGGAAGGGGTCCAGTATGCTATTATATGATAAATAGGAAGAAATTAGGATAGTGAGAGTCATCTCCTTAAGAGATGTGGCGGTGATACCTGGTGTAATGCAGGGCACGGCATGCAAGGACCTCATGGGTTGCTTGGTGCACTTGTCTCCTTACTCACGCCCACAGTTGGGCCTGCCCCCCTTTGGCCATTATCTTGAACTGTCGAAGGAGGGGATGTTTGCGTTCAAGGGTACTGCCACTGGAAGGCACATCTAGGGCAGTACCAGAGTTAACAAGTTGATATATTTAGTTAGCATACTGGACACAAATTGCTTGGTACAATTACCCACCGGCCTTCCTTCTTCTTACAATTTGTTTAATAAAGAGTGTGGCTGAATTTGAATCCTACTCTGGTCTCTGAGTCTTATTTTGGGGTGTGTGCATCAATAAGGTTGGGTGGGTGGGTTTTTGGGGTGAGAGTAAGAATTTTTTAGGGGATTTTATTGTATTGCTTTGTATTTTTACTATATTTGTGTTTTGTTGTTGTAAGCCACTCTGAACCGTCAGGGAAGGAAAGTGTATGAATTTTAGTAAATAAATAAATTAATAACATATGCATACTTTGGGCATTAATAAATGGCCTGCTATGACCCATTTGGGTCAGAGAGCCTTACCCACATGTATGTTAGCAGTCCACCAGATGTGGACCTGCTACAACCCATGACCAGGTAGGTGGGAAGTTGCCCAGGAATTGTGGGTCTAGGAGAAACCAGGCCCACAGTCTGGGCCCAAGGGCAGCCCTGGAGGGCCATAGCGGGCCATACAGGGCAAGCATGTGTGTTTGCATCATCATCCTGGTCCCAGTGCAACGGCTGCCAAGGGTGGCCACCCACCATGGCTGCCTGTTATTGACAGCTACGGCTTCCCATCATGGTAGGGGGTTGGGCACTGGCTGCAGCTCAGGGGCAGCAGTCCTCACATCTCTTCCAGACATAACTGCGTGGAAGTCTTGCAGACCTCCGTTGTGGCCACATTGTGCCCCACAGAAAAAGCATGCATGGTTGTGTGTGGGATCCTCAGTGCATGTGATTAGTCCCAATGATGTTATTCTTTCCACCCAACTCCACAGGAGTTATTTTGAAAGGAGGAGTCATAAGGATGCCTCTTTCCTTTGTAGCTTCTGCTCATCATGAAAGCTCCCTGCTCCCTGTCTTGTACTTAATAAAAATTGAGTTTAAGGTCTCAGGCTGGATGCAATCCCATCATGGGCCAGATGCAGCCTGTGGGCCACCATTAGAATAGCCTTGTCTTAATGAATGGCATGGGTCGTTTTGAGGGCAATGGGCTGCAGCATTCTCTTCTAATACACTGTGCACACAACTACTTTCTTGAGAGGCAGTGTGGCCCAGGGTGGTGGTGGGTGGCTTGTTGGAGCTTGAATCTGTTCCTGGTTCTTCCACTGGTGTATGGCAATCAGTTTTCCTCCCTTTCTCTCTGTTTCCTTCTCCTCTCCTTGTATATTTTGACTTTGAAGAGCCATTGTCAGTTGTTTATTTTCTGTGTGTACAACAACTAGAACAAGGGGTTCCTGGAGTCAACAGTAGCCTCCAGGTTCTACTTACTACAAATAACAAACAAACACTTTCTGCAGTGTTTTAATTCTTTCCCAGTCCAGTCTGTGACCAGAAATAGTTTGACGTTGTGATATGAGTACAACATGCTATTATTAGGACAGCAGACTGCACTTACATGTGTTTGATTTGAGGGCATTTTAGTTAGCAGAATAAATTCCTGTGTGCGTGTTGATACCGACTGTTGCTTTTAACATTAATATTACTATAGCAAAATGTTGTTTTTTATGCAACTGAAGCAAATTAAGATATTACTGGTAAACTACCATTTATATTAATTTTAATATGTGATTTATGAAAGTGTCTTGCTGCTGTTGCAATTAGATACCAAGGACTCTGCCTGTAGAAGAGACAACAAAGACCTCTAAATTGAAAGAGAAATCCATAGTCTAAAGCACTGGTGATAAAGTAAATTCCAGGGTTACCCAGTCAGTCACTTTGGGAAATCACAGCACTTTCACTAAATTCTTGTTTTCAAAGAAATAAAACCCAAACCAACTTAGTTTAGCTAGCTTTTAGAGATTAAGCATATAGATTTGATGGCATGGGCAGTATTTGGAGCAGAGAACTGATAAAGCTACATGAGTTCATTCGGGGAGACAAGGTTGTACATTTGCACGTACTTCGTAGATATATTGATGAGGATAAGTCAATTGAAGCTGAATCCAGATAAGGCTGAGGTGGTGATTGTTGGCCAACCTTGTAAACTGGAGGGGATTGGGACTCCTGTTTTTGATGGAGTCCATCCCCCTCTGGTCATTTAGGTTTTCAGCCTTGGCATGCTTCTAGACCCCTTGCTGTGCCTGGATTATCAGGTTGCAGTGGTGGCCAGGAGTGCTTTTCACCAACTCCATCTGGTGAGGAGACTGTGGCCTTTTGTTTCATCACCTCAGGGCTAGCTTATCACAATGCAGTCTGCATGGAACAGTGCTTGAGAACTGTTCAGAAGCTGCAGCCGGTGCAGAATGCAGTGATTTGCCTCCTTTCAGGCACAAGTCACCAGGAGTACATTATATCAGTACTCCAAAGTCTGCATTGACTGCCTATAAATTTCCAGGCACAATTCAAAGTTCTGGTTTTAACCTTTAAAGCCTTAAATGGTCTTCCCCCACATATCTGAAGGACTGCTTGTCTTTCCATGCCCCATTGTGGCCACTGTGATCGGCCAGGAGTGCCTTCATGTGGGTACCTTCTGCCCAGTCTTGTTTGTATGACAAGGGCTCACAGGGGAACTTTATTGGTTGTTGCTGCACTGCTGTGGAACTCTCTTCCCCTGGAGGTTCATTTGAGCCTGAGTGTATTAGGTGCAAAACCTCTTTGTTTATAAAGGCATTTGGTTGGCAGGGATAGGGATGGGATAGGGATTGGGTGGGAAGTTTGGGGGGGGGAGGTTGGGGTGAGTGATCCTGGGATGAGGGTACAGTGTATTTTAACATTGTTTAATTGTATTATGTTTTTACTAGGAATGTGCAAACAGAAAGGGGTTCAGATGTTCGACCATTAGGGCCAAAAACTTAGTTTGGGTTCATGGGTTCAGTCCCATGGAATTCAGACCCTCCTAAATGTTCAGAAAATGCAGCCACTTGGAAGCTTGGTGCACTCCAGAGGTGCTTTTTGGGGCATGGCAAGCCATCAGAGACACAGCAGCAGCAACAGAGACTGGGAAGGCTTGAAGCTTGGCACCCCGGGTTGCCCAGACAGGCAGGCTCAGCACTTGGTCCCTGGGGGTGCCTTTGGGGGGCATGGCTGGCCATCTGAGACCCAGCAGCAGCAGCAGAGGCTGGCCTGGAACCCCTACTTGGCCGGGCATTGCAGGCTGCCAGGCATTGGTGGAGTAGCGACAGAGCCCCGGTCAGGTCTTGGTGGCTGGCACCCTTACTTGGCCAGGTATTGCAGGCTGCCTGGATTTTTGGTGAGCGCTCTGTGCGTGGCCATGAGTGGGTGCTCTGTGGTATGGCACCTGCCACCGATGCATTATGCGGTATGGCCAGTTTGGCACCCCTACTTGGCCGGTCGTTGCAGGCTAACATCGTACTTGACTGATCTCAAGAAGCTCTACTGCAAATTGGGCAAGCCTTTCCAAGTGGTGAATCTCGTGGACACCCAGCCCCTGCCTCCCAGTTCACTCATCTGAGCTATGCCCATCTACAAGAGCAAGGAGCAAATGGCTGACATGCATCAGCAGCAGCAGCAGCAGCAGCAGCAGCAGCAGCAGCAGCAGACATTGGATTGCCAGGGCACAGAGCCCATGGCACAACAGAGGAAGCATCAGTAAAGGTAGTAGCAGTGGACATTCGATTGCTGGAGCACAGTACCCATGGCACATCAGTGGCAGCCTCAGAAGCAGCAGAAATTAGATTTCTGGGCCACAGCACCCATGATACAGCAGAAGCAGCAGCAGCAGTGGACATTGGACTTCCAGGGCACAGTAACTGTGGCTGGCACCCATCCTTGGCCAGGCATTTCAGGCTGCCAGGCATCATTGGAGCAACAGCAGAGGCCCGACCAGGGCTTGGTGTGTGGCACCCCTACTCAGCTGGGCATTGCAGGATGCCAGGCATTGGCAGTGCAGCAGCAGAGGCCCGGTCAGGGATTGGTGTCTGGCACCCCTACTTGACTAGGCGTTGGCAAAGCAGCAGCAGATGTCCGGCCAGTGCCTGGTGGCTGGCACCCCTACTTGGGTGGGCATTGCAGGCTGCCAGGCATCGGTGGCAGCCTGACTCAGGGTGGCGCACGAGGGCAGCTTAAACTGGAGGGCCAAAAAGCCAATCAGATGCCTAAACCCCTTGTCCCGAACCACTGAGAAGGGCTGCCCATCTAGCGCAATCATTTCCCCCAGCATGCGCGTGGCTTTCAGTTGAAAGCCACACCACCCCCCATGCCCTGCAGCTGCTGATGGACTTGGAAGCTGCCCCCAACCCATCTCCTCCATGGTGCACTGACGCTTCTGGGCCTCCAATACCTATGCTGCTGCCACTCTCCCTATATCTTCTCTGCTACTGCTGCTACTACTGGTGCTCCTCTCCCTGCTGCCATTGCCTGGGGATCGGGCCCTGCCTCTAGCAGCTTGGGTGGGATCCACCAGCCCTGGAATGCTGGGGAATCACATGAATAATGGGGGACATTGTGGCCCATGATGATCATCCAACCCTGAAGCACCTGCACCTGCTCCTGCAGCCACAGCAGAGACAGTCACAACCTCCTGGAATGCAGACCTTCCAGTGCCCTGCGTGGCAGTGGATGACACTGGTAGGAGGGGATGCCAAACCACACCCCTAGTGCCCCTGCTGACCGGATCAGTGGCTAGCCCACTATAAACTGGAAGGGGGGAGGGCAATTACTTTTGTTACTTGCTGTGCCCGCCTTACCACAAGCCCCATTGACTCTGTGCAGCCTAGCCCATGGTCAAGCGCAGACTGCCAAACCAGTGGTCTGAGAAAAAGAGGGATGGTGATTGGGCAAGCTGGCTTCTAATCCAAGCCTCTCTCCATTTCTGGGGCCAGGAAGTCTGCTCCTCAGTTGCCCCCCCCCCCGGGCCTGCCAGCCAGGTTTTTCCCACCCGAATGGTTCGGGCGTTTCTGCGTTCGGTTTGGGCATCCAGTTCGGGCATCTGAACTGGCTGAGTTTGAACCGAACTCCAAACATCCAAACCGCGTTCACACATCCCTAGTTTTTACTACTGTAAGCCACTCTGAGCCTTTTGAAAAGGGTGGGATATAAGTTTAGCTAGCTAGCTAACTAACTAAATAAATACATTAAAATAAATCAAATCTTCTTTTTAAAATACTGTAAAGCTTTCTTTTATATTTGATATAGATAGTGAGAGGAAGTAAGTTAACTGAGTATTAGCTTTTGTTATGAAGTGGTTCCAACAGTTATTAATATTTACCCTAATGTGAATTCCACCTTTTGTGTAACCAAGATAGGAGCAGACTTCATCTTGTACCTGAGGCTCCATAAGCCAAAAGTGTCTGCTCACTAGTGTATGCTTTAAGAGCTGTTTATTATGAGAGCTGAATAGCTACGATTGCTCCCAGATCCTTCTCAGAAGTGTTACTACCCACACAGTTGTCACTAGAGCTGAAACGAGAACCTGAAAAAATGGGTATACCTGTCAAATGTGAGGTACTTCATGCACCACTGTCAGGTACTAATTGGTACACAAATAGTGACTGACAGGTTACCAGATGTCCCAGTTTACCCATTTTTATCCTAGAACAATGACTTCTGGTTCCAGAATACGGATTCAGGCCCTGATTGTTTTAATTCCTGTCCCGTTTTTCAAGTTACCATCCAAGTTCTTGCTATTTTCCTGTACATTTTACCAATTCACCAATTGGTAAATGTAAATCAGTAAGGAAGTAATGGTAAAACTGAATTTGAAAGGTAATTGGGTAAGCAATTGGTGCTCAGGTGGGCCATTGTATACCCCATGCAGCAACTGAAATTTTGGGAATTGCCTGGGGCACCAAATCAGGTACCTATTTAAGCCCTAGTTGTCCCTTACTTTGTGTTTGTACATACAGATTTTTCTTACTTATGTGTAATATTTTATATTTGTTTTCATTCATCCCGCCCTCCAGTTTACAAAGATCATTTTGAATTCTAATCTTATTTTACAAAACACTTCCCCGTATTTTATCATCTGCAAGTTTGATAGGCATACTCTCCAGCAGGGCCGAAATTGGTACTTAATTTAATGCACATAGGTAATAGCCACATTTTCAATTACCACATTAGGTATCTGCTGTGTTACCCAGGTACTGGTCTGGTACCTGAAAAATCAGTAACTTTTACTGATTACAGTTACCGATTTTCAATTTTTTTCTGATTACTGATAAATATATCATTTCGGAAAACCAAAAAATCATGATGGAAATCAAAAAGATAGGGACTGGACGTTGATTTCCCAGGACCAGACGTCAATTTTACAGGATGGGAAACTGGGTATTTTTACACGCACATTTCTCCTGGATGTTTGGTGTTACATCCTGAACTTTCTGTGTGTCTAAATCACTCGCCCAGATCTTAAACATCCGGATCTTTGAACTTCTGCGTAAAATGTCTCCCAGAACCTTTGTGTGTAAAATGTTCTCCTGGTAAACTGCTTTGCTCCAAGTGGTCACTTGGTTTCCATGGCAGCCTGTCACATCTACAGTTGTGGCTACTTTAGGCTGCCTCAGGGCAGTGTTTGTATGAAGAATGCATCCAGGAACTGCCTCAGGGGAGTGTGTGTGTGAAAAATGAATCCAGAATGTACTTGTGGACTTGTAAAGTGAGAAGATTGAAAAATCTGGAACTTTAACATCTGTGTAAAAATGCCCATTGATAAATACATGTCAGAAGTCAGTAAATCGACAAGAAAGTATCAAAACTGTTATCTGAAGTCAACATTCCGGGACTGGAATCTGACATTCTGGAAGATTGGTTACCTGAATTGGGTTCTGTACTGGACAATGTTGGGTCAATACTGGTAATGGAAATTCGACATGTATTCCTGTTTTGTAGGTAACCACTTCCACCTCTATTCTCCATTCCTACAGCCAAGTTACTAATGAAAATGTTGAACACCTCCAGTTCAAAGACATATCTCTAGGGAAACTCCCTTGATACTACTTCCCACTTTGACCACCAATAGTTTAATATTTGAGTGTGTCTTTTCAACCAATAGGGATTTTTCCTAAATCTCAGATTCAATGTCAGTCCCATAATTTAATCAATTACCAATTAAATAGCTAACACAACAAGAATCACTGTTGTAGCTGTTTTACTTCTCATGAAAATGTACTTTATAGTTTGACTGGAAACTAGAGAGACTGAAAATGAACCCCTGGTGACTGATTGGCTGATGACATCATTAGTGTGTTCCTCCAGCTAAATCACTGCAGGACACAAACTTTTGACACAAGACTGTAGGCCTTTAAGGTGACAAGGTTGTAGGGTGGAAGTTGTGGGGCAGGCAGCGAGGGACTATCTTCCCCCCATTACACACCCCTAGGAATGTGTAGGAAGGGGTGGATTGGTGGAAAGATACAGCAGGTGAGAGGGATTGCTAGATTTGAGTGAAGGGAGAGTTCATGGAAAGTGTGTAGTCTGACCTGTGTGTGTTTGGGGGTCTGCCTGTGAACTGCAGAAAGAGGGAAGCAGTAGGTAGATTTTTAGCTCCTTCCACTTGCTGGCTCACTCCTGACAGAGCTCTTGGATCATAAATGTGTGGGGACAGGCTGCAGTTGTTCAGTCCAGGGTGTGTGTGTGTGGGGGGGGGGGGAGAGATTTAGTAGAGGGTGTCTAGATCTTCCCCTTGGATTATCAGCTCCGCAATCATGGGCAGTGGGGTAGGCATTGCTGTGTGTCCGGCAAAGACTGCAGCCTTAGTAATCAAATGAGAATAAAATGGTTTGTCTGTGCAGGGCTAGCAGTATCAAGTTAACAGGTTAGTGAACAATTTTTCATTCTATGCAACTCCTGGTACAGGAGCCCAGTCAGGGGAGGGATGGGTTGTTTTTTAGGTGGCTTCCTTAAAGCAATCTAAAAAACCTGCTTGCTTTGAGAAAACTAGTGCTTTGGGGCAAAAAGGTTGTAGCCTAGTACTCTGGAAGTGTTTTTTTCAGCTGTCCATGACTGTTACAAAGGGTTGGTCCACACTGTAAGACAGGCAAGGATTGAGGCCTGAGTCTCACACACACACACAGGTGTTAGAGTGTTGTGTGGCACCCCCAGAATGAAGGTATTTTTGAATAATCTTCATTTTAAAAACAAAACAGCAACTCCCCTGCAAGTAGAAAACTGGTTCAACAGGAAAACTGGTCTTTCTCTTGCTGACTCAACTCATTCAGATGAATCATAATGTTATTTAGGAGCTGAATTATGGAGGTAAGTATCTGACATGCAGTACTCTAGTTTGATTACTTCCTCTCTAAATGGCTTGTCAAAGGGCACAAAAAACTTAGTGCTGAAACCAGGGATTCTAAATGGGCGCTTACTTGAAAGTAGCCACAATCTACACTAGCAGTTTGCTCTTGATCTCACAGCAAGAGGCAAGTTCACTCCCTTCCACCTTACTAAATGTGGGGCGAGTCCCTCGTATGAATCAAACTAGAACTCAGGAGTTTGTTCACAGGACACTATTACAGGGGGAATGCACAAGGAGGCAGCCCATGTTGCCACCTGCTGTTTGTCCTGGTTAGAGCTGAAAGAGGTACCTGCAAAGATGGGTATTCCCATTGGCATTATGGTACCTGGTTCAACTTGGTAACATCAGGTACTAGTTGATACCCAATTAGCGCCTGGAGCCTATGTGATGTACCTACTATTTAGTGCCCCCCGTACCAATTTACTGATTTTAATTCCCCCCC